>VYXH01005878.1:0-42150 GCA_013397275.1 Burhinus bistriatus | reverse complement strand
AAAAAAAAAAAAAAGCACATTCTGGTAGAATGTCATCTTAAAAAAAAAATCTTCGTCTTGTAGGAAACTAAACCTAATTAAAGACTTGGCTGAAGCAAAACCCTGAAATATATGGTACAATAGCAATAAGATATGCTACACTGAGTTAACTCTGTTGCACAACTTATCTAATTTGTTTTAGTACCCTCTTTATTGCAAAAAATATGAATCTGTAACGTTACCTCAAAAGAAATTCTATATTGCCCAGTCAAAGCAATTAATCACTTCTAGTACATTTGGTTTTTGTTTTTCATTTTTTTTTTCCCTCCAAGTATACCATACACCATTCGTTGTATGCATTGATTTCATGGCATTTTTAGGGATTGCTAAGTAGGCCCTCATTAGGTGTTAAAATGAATAACATTAGTTACACTGTTATTAATAAATATCACTTTGACTTTTGCAACACTGTCTCCCACAAAACTCTAAGTTAGGACAGTATGGTCTGCATGGTTTTACAACCACATGGGTAAAAAAAGGCTTGAATGATAATGCTCAGATGATAGTGGTTAATGACTTGTACTCTACCCAGAGTACAGTAGAAAGAGGACTACTGCGTGAGTCTATTCTGGAACCTGTCCTGTTTAACACCTTTATCAATGACCCGGAGAAAAAGAGTGCACCTTCATCAGGTTTCCAAATGACACCTAATTGTGGGGGCATTTGCTGATATATTGGATGACGTGATGACCATTCAGAGACCTAGACAAGTTGGAGGAACTAGCCAACAGGAACCTCATGAAATTAATGCAGTGTCCTGCCCCAGGGAAGGAAGACTCTCCTGCAGCAATGCAAACTGGCGACTGATGGGCTGGGGAGCAGCTCACTGCCCCTCAGGGACCCTTGGGCCCCCAAGCGTCCTTGGGCTCCTCCTGGCAGTTACCATGGGGTGTTAACGGCTGTGTCTCTTCCTTCTTGAGGGAAACTGGGGATCAGCATTAGGACTCAGAGGACCACTGAAGGGGTGAGCAAAACACCACTGAGATGGGTTATATATAACAATTCTAACTGTAGTACTACTGAGACTTTTGTGCACTGATTAAGTAATTTGGGTGGCTATTCTGTCAAATATTCATCAGACTAACAAGAAAGGGTATGCTCCCTTCTGTTACAACAAGATTTTGAGTGTGATAGACGTTTTGAGCAGGAAGAATCTGATGTTGGAAAGGGACAGTTTTCTTCTTCACTTTTCTGTCCACATTGGGTGATTTTTGCACATTTCAAAATGCAGCACGCTCAGTTGCTCTTACTTTATCGGTCTGTTAAATTCAAGTTTTATTATATATGCTATGGTTACCATACATAGTACGGATACTGGCTCTTTGGTTTTTTTAAATAAATAATACAAATTTTTAAGTAAAATGAGTTAATAATAGTTATAATAATTATGAATATATATACATTTTAAAGCAAAATTAGTTTCAAAATAAAGCAAGTAAACAGAATTAAATAAAGCCAAAAAAGCAAGTAAAGAATTGATTTCTGTATTGAAATTTCTGAACTAACCATTGTTTCTGGCTGGTTTGTCTATTTTAAAAAGTCAGTAGTCTTACAGAAAAGGTTTCCTGTTGAATTCTGTCATCTGCTAAAAGTGGAAAATTTCAATGTGTTTCCCCTATTACAGACAAAATATGCTCTATGGAATATAATGTGCTTTAAAAGTGCACCATGAACAGCAGACTGCAATGTTCCAAATGAAAGAATCTTAATATTAAACAACAATTGCCAATTTTCCAAACATCAGGCTTTTCCTTCCAAATTATTGTAAGATTGTAAGAAACCTAGGTGAGCTTTTGAGGCTAGAAGGGACATTACAGGATCTAGTTTTATTTATAATACTCACTACTGTTTGTCACATGTTACTAAAAGAATAAGAAAAATAAAGGAAAATCAGTTTTAACAGCAGGCAACAGAACACACAGATGAAATTTGTATAGAAAATTAAAAATACAGTAACTGTAATTGGGTTAAGTCCTAGTCTTTCTTCTGGATAAAGCCTGAAAGTTAGAAGACAAAAATTCTCTGTTATAAAAATTATCCTGCTGTATTCAGTGTTGGTGTGGCTTCACCTCAAGTACTGTGTGCATTTCTGCACCCCGCAATTTGAGAAGGGTATTAAGGTCCTTGAACGCATCCAGTGGAGGGCAACAAAGCTGGTGGAAGGGCTGTAAGGAATGTTATATGAGAAGCAGCTAAGGACTTTTTGTTTGTCTGATTTGGAGAAAAGGAGGCTGAGGGGTGACCTCACTGCTCTCTACAACTTCCTGAGGAAGGGAAGTGGAGAGGGAGGTGCTGATCTCTTCTCCCTGGTATCCAGTGACAGGACGTGGGAATGGTTCAAAGCTGCACCAGGGGAGGTTTAGACTGGACATTAGGAAACATTTCTTTACCAAAAGGGTGGTCAAACATTGGAACAAGTTTTCTAAAGAGGTGGTCAATGCCCCATGCTTGTTAGCATTTAAGAGGCATTTGGAAAATACCCTTAATAATTTGTTTAAACTTTTGTTCAGCCCTGAAGTGGTCAGGCAGTTGGACTAGATGATCATTGTAGGTCCCTTCCAACTGAAATAGTCTGTTCTATTCTATTCTATTTGGTTCTACAAGAATATTAGCAATCTTGGATATACAATGGGAAGGCCATGAAATTAATGGACTGCGTTACAAATATAGCATAGTAATTATTTTAAAGCAGTTAGCCCTCTCAAGGTCATCAGACTCATGCTAGCTTTCTCATACGAAGAAATGTCACACCTTAAAAAGGGTTTTCTAAACAACATGTTAAAAATCACATAGCAAAGGTGTTTGTAATTATTCATCCATAATGCATTAACATTACTGATTCCTGTCAGAATGTTTGCAACAAATTTAATTAATATGCAGAGGCATAATTTAAATTCACTTTAAAGCACTCAGATGTCACTGCACAAGGTCTTGAAAACAGTAACTTCCCTATCTACAAGCTACTTTGAAAAAAACTAATTCAGTAAACAAGTACTATGGCACATTTTGCAGAAAAGACAAAACCATTTAGAAGCTGCTATTTAATGAACGGCTTTGTACCTCTATAGCCTTATATTAAAGGAAAAAGCTGCAATTTGTTCTGTTTTTCACATGATTAGTGTATTATCTGATGCTTGTAACAATTTGGTTTGGCTGGCCTAGAGCTGTGTAGAGCATATAACATCACCTGGATTTTTCTACTTTCTTCATAAACTGCAAATGAAAAAAACCCAAAACCAAAAACAGTTTTCCTTTTTGTCTGGCTTTTTGAACAGTTAGAACCAAAACTCTGTTTAACATAAGCTTCTATACTGCTACCAAGCCAAGAGAATTACAGAAAATTCTACCTTCCAGAATACTAAAAAAACCCAAACCAAAAACTTAGTAATGCTGATATACAACCTCGAATATATCAAATGGTTGATCCTTCAAACATTCTTTAAGTTTGATGTCAATTCTATAAAATAAAATAAAAATGGAAAAGTAATGTATATATCATTTACTGACAGTTGGTACCGAAGCTTGAGAAACGGCTTTAAAGAATGTGCAGGAAGAATAAGGGCCTACGGGATAAACCTTAATAGTCTTGGAAGCTGTCTTTTCTCACATTTATTGCAGAGATAGTGCACCAAATAGGTTGGAGGACTCTGATGGAGCCAGGGACTCCACCTTTATGTACACCCTTGAAAGGAAATTAGGATCTAATAAAAAATCTAATCTTCTGACCAATTCAAAATAAGTTACTCATTCACAAATTTTACAATTACTGAGTAATAAATGAGAACAGTTTTAGTATTATATTTTCTGAGGAGCATAATGAAAAAAAAAGAAAGAAAAATCCACTACAATTGTATAAATGTTCAATTGAATGGAAATACAGGCCACACGAAATAAATTTAGCAGTTTCATGGGTTAAAATAATTTAACAACTGCTAAAATATTTTCAATTACTGAATATATTTTCTGTCTTCTATATTGTTTTTGTTATGGCTTTCCTACTGTTGACATCTTAATAGTGTAATTGCCAGATAAACTAGAATGGCTCTGGATGAAACTCTTCAGTAATGCTATCTACTGCCCATAATACCATATCTGTTATAAAAACAAAACTGCTTAAATGACTAAGTTACTTAGCAGTCAGGAATAGCCAGTTATAGGATCTCATCTTCATGATAAGAAGGTTCAAAATTCTGCCCAGATTAATCATGTCACAGACCAGAGCATTTAAAGTTTATCAGCTGGGTGAGATATCTGGGCACCTTGACTTTCTACTGAATTTATGAGATTTCTGAAAGGGTGAGAGCCTTGCAATCCCTTAAAAAAACCTTGCTGGAAGGCACGTTCTGATTACAACAGTGTATTTTAATGACCTTTGTCACATAATCACACATACGGTCATTCAATTTTTGTGGAAAAAAACACAAACCCACACCAAAAATAACAAATAAACAAACAAAGCCCGAAACCAACCAACCAAAAAAACCAAACCAAACCATAAAAAAACCCAAAACAAAACCAAGAAACTCCAGCAAAACCAAAAACCACCAACAAAAGCCTCTGTATCTGGTTATATTTAACACTAAATTTGTATACACTCTGAGCCATCTATCTCTTAATGGGCACTATATAGAAAGTATAGAAAGTTGAGAACTCTAATTCAGCTTCTTGAATTCCTCACCTGAGTCGAGTCTCATTCAAAACTATTCACTACATTTCTAAGTAATGAAATGCCTAAGTCTTGTTATTGAAGTCTAACTCTTAGAACTGGAGCAAATAAAACACATGAAAGTGCTGACTTATTCAGATTTCCTCTAATTAAACATTTCTCAGAATAGAATCCGAAGTTAGTGATGTAAAATCATAGCTCCAAACATTAGGACTTATTATTATGCATGTGTTTTGGTCCGGAGAATATTCTTCTTGAAAACATTAACGCAGTTAGGAAAGAGATACTAAATGAAATCCCACCAAGATCAACCCACGTCAGCCATGTTATAATAAAGACTGGGACGGTGGTATATTTGAGACAGAGACTGAATTTACCCAGTTTGCAGAAGATGCAAAACTCAGATGATTAGTATTAAAAATAATCTTTATTAATTACACCAATATCCAAAATCAGCAAAAAAACATTCAGTCAAGGCAAGTGCAGTGTTTATACTTAGCAGGAAGCTCACAGATGCAAAATATTCAATAGCTGAACCATTAATTTCAGTCCTACTTTTAAAATTTTATTTATCATTAAATTAATGTATTTTTCTCAATCCTGGGGAAAAAGTAACAAAAATACCACTAGAACAAACATTTGCAAAATGCCTAGACCAGCATTTACAGCTTTATGGTTTAATTTAAGCTAATTGAGAATCGATTAACCTAAGCCGAAAGAGGTTTAAAACTCTACCCTAGACAAATCCACTGAGGGAGAAGAGCTTGATAGATGAGCTCTGAGAGCGTTACCCATGTTGTTTCTCATAATGATAGGTAGTGGTCTGATCATATCAGATACTTAAAATTGTTTGTGAAGTTTTGGTTGTTGTAGTTTCCACTGACTTGCATTTCAGAAGACTAAGGATAAAAAAGTTATTTTGTGATACATGACACATCTACATGTAATACATGTAGATACATGTAATACATGTAGATGTTTAAAAGCAAAGAAAAAAAATGCAACAAACAAACCATCAAGGATTTTTGTTTATGTACATATCTCAGGATTGCAGTGCAGTCCCTGTCTGATACCCCAAGGAGCCTCCATCTCCAAAACTGAACAGGTATTACGTTAGGAATTTGCTTTATTTCACTGGAACTTGCTTACTTGATTAAAAAAAAAAAAAAGATTTTTTTTTTTTAAAAAGGGCCATCTTGCTATTCTACTTTGCTAACAGAAGACTCATATAGCTTCTCTCTCGTAAGTAGGCATCATAACGAATAATTACCATAATATGAAATCCTACTGGCAATAGAAAAGCCAGTATTTTACTGTGAATATTAAGAAAGCTAAGGAAAAAAAAAAAAACATCAAGCAGCATTTGTTACTGAAGTTCTCACAAAATCTAAACAGATACTTTTGGAAATAGATTAGAACACTATAAAAAATAATGCTTCTAATAAAGGGATTAGGAAGTCAAATAAGAATCAGCATTTTTTTAGTTCTGAACATTTTACAGTAAGCAGAATACAATCATATTTGCACTTTAAAATGTAACTGTTATTAAATAAAGTGTATGTATTAAATAAGTTGGTTGAACTTACTTGGATATATACATGTATGATATTCTTTCATGTTTATAAGGCATAATTAATATTCAGAATTCCTGAACCCCAGCCAGCAGCTATGACCACATAGTTGCTCACTCACTTGCCACATGGCAGAAAGGGGAAGAGAATCAGAAGAATAAAAATGAGAATAGTTGTGGCTGAGATATGGTATGAGGGCGGTATGAGGAGCAGAAAAGGCCTTAAGAGCTTAGCAACAACTAAGAACACCAGTGTGCTATCAACACTATTTCTCATTCCAAATCCAAAACATAGCACTACACCAGCTGCTAGCCAGAAAGTTAACTCCATCCCAGCTGAAACCATTATATTCTCCACCTCTTATTCCATACAATTTATGTCATGCCCAGATCTCACCCTAGCCAATACATCCTCATTAACCGCTACCACCCTTCCCTTACCTCAAACCAGGATGCCATGCTTTGATACAATAAACAGATATCATTCCCCTAGTCCATGGATCACCCCTGTGAAATGTCCACAAAATGTCCATTGAGTTCATTTAGTCCATGACTTTGAGTTCCATCTGCCATGATTGTCACTCAGGACAGGAGGGGTGGTGTGTTACATAGAATTATTGGGCATCAAAGCCGCCTTAGGCCAGGTCACTGCTGCACTTGCACTGTTTCTTGTAAGGCTTATCCTCCATTGGTTCAGGTGGTTCCTGCTATAGCAATTCCTGTAATATGCAACTCAAATCCCAGGTTTAGCTTTAATCCCAATTTCTCTACCTTCCCCCCTGCCCTGCCCAAGTGGTGCAAGAGGATGGGGAATGGGGTTTGCAGTCAGGTTATCACACGTTTCTGCCACTCCTTCCTCAGGGGTGGGACTCCTCACACTCTTCCCGTGCTCCAGTGTGGGGTCCCACCCATGGTGCAGTCAGTCCTTTGGGCATCCACCGTTAACATCCATGGGCTGCATGGGGACAACCTGCCTCAGCATGGTCTTCACCATGGGCTGCAGGGGAATCTCTGCTCTGGCACCTAAAGTACCTCCCCCCCCTCCTTCTTCACTGACCTTAGTGTGTGCAGAATTGTTTCGGCTTGAATCCATGCTGGAGCTCCAGCCTCTTGGAAGCATAGGAAACAGAAACAGCAGCCGTGGCCATCTGCCAGCCCAGGTGCATCACCATTGCTGTTATCAAAACATTCCCAGGCACAGCAGAGTAAGATGATAAGCAGTACAGCAAGTAGCAAAAGCAAGAAGCACGAGCCAGCACCACTAATGAGCACAAGATTCTAATTTACAGTAAAGCAAGCAAACTCCACGGCAAGAACAGGAGACTGCTCATTAATAGACAAACAGCAATAAGTACTATAAATTCAATCCAGCACATTCCAATCAAATCTGTAATTATCTTTGAGTCCCATGTTGGGCACCAAAAAGGACTGTCATGGTTTAACCCCAGCCAGCAACTAGGACCATGCAGCCACTCGCTCACCTTCCCCCCCTGCCCCCGCCACAGAATAAGGAGGAGAATCAGAAGAGTAAAAGTGAGAAAACTCACGAGTTGAGATAAAGAGAGTTGAATAAGTAAAGCAAAAGCCACACACAAAAGCAAAGCAAAACAAGGAATTCATTCACTGCTTCCATCGGCAGGCAGGTGTTCAGTCATCTCCAGGAAAGCAAGGCTCCATCTCGCATAAAGGTTACTTGGGAAGACAAATACTGTAACTCCAAACATCCCCAACATCCCTGCCATGGGAAGATGTCATCTCTACCATTAGATCTTTATTACCAACTACCAGCAAAGGCCAGATGACAAGAATGTGAATGCATGTCCTCTATTTCAGGTCAAAGTCAAAAGACTGAGCTTAAATCATCACCTTCATAACCACATCCATAAAGGTACTGAAGAAAATACATCAGTCACAGCCCACAGTGGTTTAGACAGCTACCACATTTCAAACGTACGAGTATTAGTGTTACTGTGTAATCTTCAAACATTTCAAATATTAACAAAAATTGGCTTATTATTTAGTATACAACCTTGGGAAACACTAATTTAAGTACAGATTTGATGAATTTTGAGTTGTCACAAAAAAGCAGCTTGGCTGAGATTCATTTAGCTTTACGGGTAGATTTCAGTTGCCAAAAACCAACCAACTTGTGCAATTTGAGCATAATCTCTCATGTTCTGCATGGTCTCCAGCTGCTGCTCAAGAAGCTTGTGAGTGTCCCATTGGTCCAGTATTGTATCTATAAAGTGCCTTAGAGCATGTGAAGTGTGAATAGATGCCCATATTTAAGCAACTGTATCCTGTCCTAGATGCTTACAATAATCATTTCTGAAATGCAGTTCACTGGATCCAATTTAGATATGTGCCTTCAGATTCAATTAAATAGCTTTAAAATACCAATATCCCATCATAAAGGAAACTCAGATGACTATTGCAAATGTAGCTACAGTACAGTTAATAGAGTCTAGAGATCTTTTCAACTGACCAGATGTAGTGTCTGCTTTAGGATGTGGCAATTAAAGACTCAGTTCAGTAGCATTTATGTGGACTTCTAGTGCTCTCTTGCCACAGACTATCTGAAACACCCCCATGCTTTTCTGGAGTGCCAGCTTGACAGGTTAGATGGAGTCCCCTAGAGTGTGTAAAAAGACTTAAGTTCAGACAACTGAACCAAATATCTTGTGTCTTTTTTACCACAAGCTGATAGAATAAGTCATATACAAACATAAGCCACATATAAACTCTTCAGTTTTTGTTAATTACAAAGAAGTCATGAGTAAGATTATTATTAAGCTTGTAACTTTTTATCTATGTTAAGAAATATAGAGTCCCAAAGGAATGGTACTAATCAATGCAACAGAAATAGACTAAACAATATACTATGCAAATTCCTTTTTTTTTTTTTCTAATGTCCTGTGGTAGTGATAGGGGACACAAAATAGAGGAGTTTGCAAACAGCTTTGCTTTGTAAGAGTAGTAGGAAGAGGGGCTCGCTGAAGAAGTGGTAAGTGTTTGACTTTTTTGTGATTGTGGGTTTGGTTTGGTAGTAACTGTACACTTTGGTGAGTACTCTAGGAGATTTCAGAGTTATTTGTGGAGTTGTTACCTTTCAAGGGTTTGTGAAGAGAGGTGCTTGGTAAGGCTTTCCTTTGATCTGGAGGATGGCACAGAACCTGTCCTGTTTTAAAGCTTGTGTATTATATTCCCTGAGTAATTTTCTTTTTTTGTTCCAGATAATTTTCAAGAAATCAAACTGACATTCAAGCTGTGTACTTTTGGCTAGTTTTACTTGACATACATCATGCTCTTCTGAAGTCTGTGTTCTTTATACCTTTACTTGTCTTTCTCATGTCCCTTAAGTTCTTAACCTCTAAAAGTTTAGGGTCACTGCAGGCAAAGCTGCTGTTGGCAACCACGTGTCTGAACAGCTCTTGGCTATTTGCAAGTAGTAACTCCAGAAGGGCACCGATCCTTGTTGCTGTACACAACTGCATGAAGAAATTGTCTTTGACACAGTCCAGAAATTCCCTAGATAACCCCCATTCACTCAAACTGCTCTCTTACACAGCACACAATCCGTCCTTTTCTTCTATCCTTTCTGTTTTTCTGTAAATGGAACTGTTCTTTTCATTGTCTTATTTTTACTCTGAAATGCACTTATAAAACATTCGCTTTTTCCTTTTTTATGTCCCTGTGTAGCCGAAAATTATTTAATGGTTATATCTTTCTGATACAATCCTTACATGCTTGACCTATTCCTTTATAATAATCAGTCATGTCCTTATTTTCAGTTTTGTGTGATTCCTTTTTTAATACATTTTAAAGTCATTACAGAGCTCATTATACAGCCATTACGTTATTTCAGTATGCATCCTAGCTTTCCTCAGCAATGGGATATTTTGCCACTAGTTCATTCATCTTATTTTTCTGCTCCCACTTTTGCTTTCTGGCATAGCAATACTTTTTTTTTTTTTTTGGGGATTACTCTTACCCATATTACCTTCCAACTTCAGATGTTTAATAATTTGCCTCTGATTTTTAAAAAAAAGACATCTAAGGTAGCTTCTCCCTAAAACTTACTTCCATTTTATGAATCAAGACATTTTTCCAGGAACTGTCTGTTCTGGTAGATTTATTTTTCAGCAAGTAGCCAGCTATTTGAATCTCTTACTATCAACATGTCATGTATTTTGAATACATGTATTATAAAAGAATTTTTAGTAGGAAAAAGAATAAAATCTTGTATCAGTATGACCGTGGGTTTAATCCATCTAAACAAAATTGGATGAATGTATTACATTTTTTGTATTTTAAAAGATAAAATTATGACATAAGGGTGGGGTTTACCTGTACTAAGTCAAATAAAGCCTGACCTAAACATACTAAGTTCTTTTTATAATCAAAGGGATTGATTAATTTGAAGAGGCATCCAATATAGGTCAAATGACTATTTTAAACAACCAAACATTGTATCTTTGCTTCCTAACTTATACCAAACAGAACGTGAATTTATCTCTTAAAACTCGACAATAGATTAGCTGATTTTTTTGTTCTTTTGAATATTAAAATAATTTTGGAGGTTTTGATTTCACATTAGACCACCAATATGCTTTTTTTTTTTCCAACCCAACATTAACTAAAGTGTGTTTTGTTTTACAGATTCTCATTTACACCACCTTCAAATTTTATTGTCATACTTATAATAGGAATTTAAGGTATGCTTTGTGTTAGTTTGTTTTGCCCAGTGGGAGATGAGGACAATCAATGCCTCCCAGAAGATACTCACCATCAAACTTAATGGAGTTATTTTGTATGAAAGGTGCCAGGACAGCATATTTATACCTACACTGCCCCTTTCCCTCCTGTTCTTGTGGCACAGAACTATCTGCTTTTGTCCCTCAGAACCCTATTGATTTTTCAAGACTGCCCTCCCAAACAGGTTTCTTTTACTATTGAACTTTCAAAATTAGAAGATGCAGAAACAGCTTTTCCATGTGCTCAAAATGGTAATCAATTTTTTCTTATGTAGGGCCTGCCTCATCAGAATACTTAAAAAGTTTCACTTCAGTCAAAAATGTTACTTATGTTCTGAAAGAGGTCTAATTAAACAAACAGTACATATTCTAAAATTAGAAATTGGCTCATGTTGTACACACACTTTGCCAAACTGGGGCCCTATCTGACACTGGTGGGTAGAACACAAATTTGTCAGATTATGACTTTTTGTAAAAAAGGAGGTGAGGTTTTTCCTTCTCAGTTGATTTGTGGGCAATGCTTTGTAACCAGCCAATCACATCTCTAGTGCTATCACAGAATCACAGGGGTTGGAAGGGACCTCTGAAGATCATCTAGTCCAACCCCTCTGCCAGAGCAAGGTCACCCAGAGCAGGTTGCACAGGATGGCATCCAGGCGGGTTTTGGATGTCTCCAGAGTCGGAGACTCCACCACCTCTCTGGGCAGCCTGTGCCAGTGCTCTGCCACCCTCAAAGTCAAGAAGTTCCTCCTCATCTTTAGATGGAAATTCCTATGTGTGCTAATATTTTTAACTTCAACTTTTTTTCATATAAACTGGTAATGTCCCACTTACCTGTGAGAAAAGTACTGAGATAAGCACTCTTCAGTGTTACACAGATAATTGGATACATTTTATTGATTCTCAACATCTTAGTGCAATATAGTATTTCTACTTAATGTAATTTTTCCAGTGGTAACACACGTAATGTAAAATAGGACATATGGCACGATCAGTGTGATTTCCCATGACACTGTAAGACAGATATTTACATAAAAATATTGCAGCATAATACTGTTTTCTTTTATGGAATATTTATTTCTATATGTAACCCATATAGTTGTAGAAAGTGGAGTAATAAGTTTTGAGAGTGATAGAAATAGGGTGATAATTTTATATCCTGCTACAACTTAAGTCTAGGAAAGTTAAAACAAATAAAAACAAAACCAACCAAAGAAAAAAAAAACCCTCAAAACAAACAACACCCCCCCATGCATTCCACTGAGATTTTTAATGAGACAGAGGATTAGGAAAATAAAAATAAAAATAATAAAAAAGGAAGATGTTTTTCCTCCTAAGTAAGAACTCTCTCTCCTTTGACAACAACTCTGCTGTTTCTAGATGTAAGTTTAGGAAAATATAAAGTACTGAATGTGATAAGTATGTAATCCTGACACATTTACTGAGAATTTCCAAACTGCCAAAACTTCATTGACTTCAGGCTTTGGAATACAGTGGACTGGTGGATCTTATTTTTTATTTTCCCCATCACCATCCCTTTTTCTGTTTTTTAAAATGCTCTATATCTGGGAGCGGGGGGGTGGGAAATAATGCATATCAGTTGTGCATAATTACTCAGCATAAATTTATTATTTGGGCAATTTCACTCTCTGGGGCTGCTGTATGTTTTGACCAGTATCCAATCCCTAACAATTCTTAATAGTGTGTATGCTGAGATGGGGGTGAATGGAGTTTTTCTGAAGTTTTCAGTAGCTTCTTGGAGCTGTGATATATCTGGGCATGATACATACCTCTTGGCATGCCCACGTAAACCTCGAGCTACTTATGAGAAGTAAGGTAATGGAACTGTTGAAGGGAGGTAAGAAACACATGAAGGAGACAAATCAGAACATTTATCAAATAGATAAAGAATGACAAATATAGTGAGAGGCAGATCTAGGAACACGGGATTAAATAGATGGAAAATTTAAAGGATGTCAAGCATAAAGGGAAGAATGCAACAACAGTAGTGATGCGCCACAGGGCATAGTTCCCAGCAACAATCAGAGCAGCTACCCTTGCACGTCAGAGACCTCCCTTCAGAGCAACCTCTATTGAAAGGATGCTGCCATCCCAGGCTGGGAGTGTCCTGTGCCTCTTGCTGAGACTGGGGCAGGCAGCGATGGTGGCCTTGCCTGCAGGTGGTGTGTGCTGGCTGGGAATCCCTTAAATTGAGCAGCTATAAGAGGAAGTAAGCAGGCTGTGAAGCACCAGGGATAACAAAAAAGGAATTAACAGACTCTTCATAGAAGCTCTGCTGAGATGACAGGCTGACTCCCCAGTTGCACAGAAAGAGGAGCAGCCAGGGACTGTGCTTGATCAAACGGCAAACAGAGACTCCCACAATGGTGAAGTCTGGGAGTGTGTGACTTCAGGCAGCAGGAGGATGGGCTCCTTTTCCACCCAGAGACCTGCAACTGCACAATAGCTCAGTGCCCTGGTACACCTACAGGGGCATCATGGTTTCAGCTGGGATAGTTAATTTTCTTTCTAGTAGCTGTTGTGTTTTGGATTTAGTATGACAATAATGTAGATAACACATATTGTTTTAGTTGTTGCTAAGTATTATTTACATTAGTCAAGGACTTTTTCAGTTTCCTATAGAAGCTGAGAGGGAGCATAGATAGGACAAGGTGGCCAAAGGAATATTCAATACCATAGATGTCATTCTTAGTGTATAAATGGGGATTGGCCGGGCGGGCAGGAATCCACAATCTCTGCTTGGGAAGAACTGGGCAACCAATCATCTGGTGGTGAAAGCAAATTGTGTTGTATGACTTTATTTTGCATATTCTATTAATATTAATATCACCATCTTTTCTGTTACTGTTATGTTAAACTGTCTTTTCCTCAACCCATGAGGTTTTTTTCCCCCTCCTTTTCTCCTGCTTCTCCGTACCCTACTGCGGCAGGGAGGGAAGTGAGCAAATGGTTGCATGGTCCTAGTTGCTGGCTGGGTTTAAGCCATGACAAGGGGATAAAGCTGTGCCTGGGGAGGCATCACAATGGGACATGCCTGGACTGTGCATCTGCACAAGGGACAGAGTGGGTGATAGTTACAGGAGACTCCCAGCTGCAGTGATGGACACCCACATCTGCCTACCTGACTTGCTGTCCGGGGAGATTTATTCCTTTCTGGGAATTCTCAACAGAGATGCTAGGGAAAGAATGTTGAGGCTTCTCCAGCCCTCAAACTACTTCCCTATGCTGGGGAATCTGTGTGGGCATGCACAATATTGCCAGGGCAAATCCCGAGCATATTAAGAGTGACCCATGTGGCTCCAGGGGCAAGGGCAAAAGGTCCCGGATGGCATATCCTGAATCTTGCCAATAGAGTGGAAATATCATAGAGTCACAGAAAAGTTTGGGTTGGAAAGGACTTTTAAAGGTCATCTAGTCCAACCTCCCCTGCAATGAGCAGGGACATCATCAACTAGATCAGGTTGCTTAGAGCCCCATCCAACCTGACCTTGAATGTTTCCAGGGATGGGGAATCTACAAACTCTCTGGGAAACCTGTTCCAGTGTTTCAACACTCTTGTTGTAAAAAATTTCTTTCTTATATCTAGTTTAAATCTAGCCTTGTTCAGTTTAAAACCATTCCCCCGTGTCCTGTTGCAACAGGTCCAACTAAAAAGTTTGTCCCCATCTTTCTTATAAGCCCCCTTTATGTACTGAAAGGCCACAATAAGGTCTCCCCAGAGCCTTCTCTTCTCCAGGTTGAACAACCCTAACTCTCTCAACCTGTCTTCATAGGAGAGGTGCTCCATCCCTCTGATCATTTTTGAGGCCCTCCTCTGGACCCACTCTAACAGGCCCATGTCTCTCCTGTGCTGAGGGCTACAGAGCTGGACACAGTACTCCAGGTGGGGTCTCACCATAGCAGAAGGGCAGAATCACCTTTCTTGACCTGCTGGTCACGTTTCTTTTGCTGCAGCCCAGGATATGTTTGGTCTTCTGGGCTGTGAGAGCACATTGTCAGCTCATGTCCAGCTTTTCATCCACCACTAGTACCCCCAAGTCCTTCTCAGCAGGGCTACTTACAATCCTTTCATGCCCCAGCCTGTATTGATACCAGGGGTTGCCCTGACCCAGCTGCAGGACCTTTCACTTGATGTTGTTGAACCTCCTGAGATTCAAAAAGTACCATTAATACAGTACTTGCATAGAATTTCATAGACTGAATATCCAAGCTGGATATATTTCTTCTAATAAAACTTATCACTTCATAGAGATTTCATATTTTTCCAGAAACTTATGAAATATATAATTTTCAGTAACTATCTAGATTATTAGCTAGAATACAAGGTCATATATTCTTTCATTTCTGAAATATGAAAGTATATGTAATGGACTGAAACATGATGAAGTGATTTTTTTTCCACTGTATAGCTGCATTTCTTTGATAAACAGCCTGTCTAACATCCAGACATACAACTTTCAATGAAAACATCAGACAAAGGCACAAAGTAAGCAAACAAAAATTGTCTATGTATGTATCTATCTAGAAAATAAAAAAAAATAAGAGAAATTAACACTTTTTTTCCTCTTTACCTTATTTTTTCACTCACTGTAAACAAGAAATTGAAATTTTATCTGTGTTTAAATAAAAGAACTATGAGTATAGGCTCTTCCATATCAATTTGTTAACCTCATGGTCATTCAAAACCCGTATTTTAGGTTGTGTATTATGACGTTGCATCCCTGTTAAAGGGCTCGCTTTGTCAAAGCTATGGAAGATGGGAAATCAACTTTTGGTCAATAGACTGGTTAGTTATGAAAGAGAGTTTAAGCCATCTTACATTCTGACAGAGCTAAAGTGCTGGTTTCTACTGCTGTGACTTAGAGACTCTTACATTGTATGTTCCACGAGAGGACAGGTGAATGGATGCAACAGTCTAGTACATTACTTAATATTCTGAGAGCATTTTGAAAGTTGATCACTAGTAACATATGAAGATGATGACATGACCTGATTTATACCAAATATTATGAGATTATTTGAAAAATAATCACACTTTGTGTGAAGGAACTCAATCAGTTAACTTTTACAGTTCTGAAATATGTACAGAAAAAAAGGTTTGTTGAATAGATTTTAATGCAAATGTTATTGCTTCACCTTCAGTAGACACTGGAAGAGATGTTTATTATTATTTAGTGCCAGGAGAGAGAAAAAATAGCCATTATACCAGGCTTCAAAAAGCCTTACATTTGTTTATATGAATGACTTTTACCAAGCTGAAAAGTGTGAGATTTCTCTATTGGATTGCTTTCATAAAACTCCTAAGCAAGGCAATATTTACAGGGAGAGGTAATGACTTTTTAAATTAAACTAACTGGTGTAGTTCAGGGAAAGCAGTCTTTTTAGGACACAAAGCCTTTTTAGCATATAAGCCAAAAGCCTTGAACAAATCAGTGTATGAAAGTTTTCTCCTTGAAATGGAGATGATTCTATATGAAAAATGCTTTTGTTTCAGTCTTGAAGACTTATGCCCTCTGTAATTCAACGTGCCCTCTCACATGTAACAGAAATTTTCTTGCATCTACTGAAAGAAAGCTATCAGTATTCATGGGATTTTTTGCATCAAACTACCATTGTACCTTATTTTTTAAGGATTTTTATACTGTACTTAACAGTACAAAATTGTTAACTATAGAAGGCTAAATGAACAGAACAACTCACGAAATGCAAGCAAAGTTAAGAGTATTCTGGTTTTAGATATCAAAATAAAAATTGTATAGAAACTACAGTAATGCTAAAAGCAAAAAGCGTAAAAGGCATAATGATAAGGAAGATATTGGATAAAATTATACCAAGAAAAGAGATCAAGAAAAAAAACCCAAGACAATAATCCCACTTTTAAAAGAGCTTTGCAAGATATTGTAATTGAAACAAAAATAAAGAAAATAATTAAAAATGAAGACAGGTTATAAAATGTATGGAAAGGGAGAAATGTCATGCAGTACAATAACAAGGAAAGGTTCAGACAATAACTTCCCTCTCTAAGACAAAGAGCAACAGATAGTGAGACTGAAATAAAGCTTAGAATGGATTAGAAGCAATGAGCTTCAAGCATTGTTAGAGTTCAGAACTGTATTCAGCCTCTCTTAGCATTTGGAATGAAATCTAGAATTATTTGATAAGGCATAGTAAAACTGAAAATTTTAAGATATGGTCTAATTATACTACATTTTTATGAAAAACATTTTCACCACCTTTCTAGTTTTTCACCAACTGTTTTTACAGAGCTTTCCTCATTTTCTGCAGTGTGACGTGGGAAGACAAGAACATACTACAACTCCATCTTTAACCAGCAGTACAACTGGGAACTCCTTAGGATTCAGTCTCTGCAGTATTCAACTGGTGTCTGCAACACGACATCCTCAGGCAGTTCCAGCCGTGATTTTTTTCTGTTGGGTGCAGTGGGGCTTACCTAGAAGTGCCCCAGTGGAATTAGTGAAGATGATACATAAAATTACCTGATTTTGTCACAGTTAACTGGTATTTAGGGTGTGATTCAGATTTAATTCAGACAGCTGGATTCAGGTATCTACAAGTGATCTAGGTGCTTGAGCTCCCATTATAGTCGTAATGAATATGCAGTCAGTGTCTTCTAGCGAGACTGAAGAGCTATTCACGTCACCCTAAAGCAGACTATGTCTCTGTTCAGTTACCTGAATATAGGTGCCTTTTGCAATCTCTAGGTGTCTGAGACAAGAGGGTTGCAGATACAGGAGATGTGTAGTGTGTTGGAAAGGCAGCTTGATGCCCAGCTGGATAGTCCAGAGCATTTTGACTGTCTCTAGACGTCTATGTGTAGTTGAACGAACCAAGTCTGTATCTTTGATCTAATAAATCACATGATAAACCTCATTGACTATTTTAGCTAAATTTCCGTTGGCTATAACCAAAGCTTAATCACATCACTCACATACAGACACTGTTATTGAGAGTTAAACCAGATATCTGAATCTGATACTGATCAGTCCTGCTTCTGACGTCCTTCAGCTACTCACATTTTTCATAGCACCAATTCACACAAAGTTTATTTGCTAGAGCAAACTTTCAGGTCATTCTGCTGAGGAAAGCCAAAATCTAGGCAAAATTTCCTTTTTATCTTTCATTATTTTTTTCAGGATCTGAAATAATCTCTGCATATAAATATGTTTGCCAAAGTTACCAGAAGAAAAAGAATAACTCAACCAGTTCAAGGAAGGCATACTTCTACAATAACCTGTTGCTAGTCTTTAAGGTATATAGCTCTTCCTGCTTGAAGACAGACAACAAAAATGCTTTTTTTGCCTAGAAAATGATCTAAATAAGAAAGATGACTGCATTCTCATTACTGTTCACACACATATTCCCACCTACACAGATTCACTTTTTTAATTCTATCTAATGAGAGAGGTCTTGCATTTCACCTTGTCATGTTTAATGAATCAGTTACTGAAAATAAAGTTATCTTTCTTACCTGCAATGAAATCTCTGTATCTTAACATCGTCATTAAAAATTGGACAGTTTTTATGTGTGCTGTTCCCTGTACAGTTTCCAAAGCAGAAGATAATAGAATATATTTTAGTCCATTATTTTTTCCCCTAATTCAAAATTGTTTTAGAAGGCAGTTGCATTGCATTGTTAATCCTTTAATCCAGCAATTTAAAAAAAAAAAAAAAATGTTCCTGAGTATGGCTATTAAGAAAAGTGGGATATGATGCTTACTAATAGCTATAAAAACACACACACATATTCAGGTACATAGTGTCTTCAATTAAGTATAACAAATCTGCTATTCTAAACTTTATAGGCTTACAACAATTGATTTTCCAAGTAACAGGATAATGACCAGTCTATAAAACTCTGGAAAAATCATGATAATGAAGTGAAAAAAAAATCATCACAAGTTTTTCTATAATGTGTGAGATCTGAGTCAAAGTTGTATTTTTATATTCACAAAAGGTTTGAAAATATCCTTTTTAATCACCATGTCTAGTTTATCACATCTTGCAGATTTGTGGAATTAGGTATTTGTATATATAGTATTTTCAGATAAATGAAATATCTGTTCTCCTAGAACAATGAATGATACATATTTGAAAGAAATGTGGTCTTGTTACTGAGACAGCTCAACCAACAACCAGAATTAAGATTTTTTTCTTCGCAAAAAATCAAGTAAACTCTTTAGTGATAGAATCTACTCATTATTACACAGCGGTTTAAACCTATTATGGATACTGCTATTTATTATTAACAAAAACAACAGCAGAAATAAAATAATAGCTATTACATTTTTATACTGTTGTTACTTTTGTTGTTATTGCTGTTACTGGCATTTGTGTTTAATTGCATTTGTTAAGATTAGAAGCTCTTGATCTACCTACACATAAAGATTTAGACTATCAGAATTTTCTTACATTTTAATACATATAAAAAGGAGTTCAGGTAGAATTTATATCTTCATACCTGATGCAGAAGAAACAGCAGTCCAGGATCATCCATTTGTGGAAGCCTGCCATTCCTTTTCCAATTAGTCTGAAAGTGTCCTCGGCACATAAACTTAGATGTTCAGTCTGAGCACTCTAAAGTGCCTAGTTCAAGTATTTAGGAGTAAAGCTGCAACAAAATGTCAATAATAATTTGAGTTAAATAAGAAAATACCAAAGTCACAGAAAGATGTGATTCAATAAACACGTTGTTAGCATGCTTGATACTACACTGACAGTACAAAAACATATTTACTGGAAGTACCAAGATAAACACAGCTGCAATATACACCAGCATTCACAAATTACAGAGGTTGGTGTTTCTACCAACCTCTTTGAACAGTAGGTTTAAAGCACACACAGAGTAGAAGACATGGATTCTTGTCCTTTTGTGACTGAAAGGAGTAGTAGCTGTAGTTCCCATTTCCCAATTGAGTGTGCTTGCCGCTAAGCTATCAGTAGGAAAGAACAGGAAAAGGGAAATATTCAGGGCTCGAACTCACTGGCTGATATGGGCCTTTTATGAACAGAGAAGAAAAAAGATGCAGGACGCTGCAAAACTAATGGCTGGACTTTTTCTCAGGCAATGCAAATACCACCTACTTTATGTTGTTGATGAGGAGATAAGGATGGCAAAAAGTAAGTAGTTTACTGAGCACTACAGAATGCAGAAAAATGAGAACATAGGATTATAGTCACATACTTGAGTAAACTTTTGGAATTACATTCAGTAAAGCAAAAAGAAGCTGCAAATACAAAATTTATTTGCAGTCTAAATGTCTGCTAAACATCTGGCATGATAAACAGGTATTAAACTTGTTCATACTGTTTTGTTGTTTCATTTGGGTTTTTGAGTAAAACATTGACTGTCATTAAGTGGTAGATGACGTTTTAAATATTTCTAATTTAAATACACTGGAAAAACAGTTTTTAAACCAAAAATTATAAACTATGGCTCACAGGCTGAATTGATTAGGGACACGCTTCATCCCCATGATTCTGTTTTATGCTTGAAAAATCTGGCATTTTTCCAGACTAATATTTCTAGCAATTCTTTTCTTTTTAAGCTGTCTATATTCTTCAAATACTTCTTATAAATGAAATTAATTTAATCTTGTAGGAGCTTCCCTTTTGGTAATTTAAAATCATTAGCTAAAACATTTTCTGGATTAGCACAGACAGATATAGGTAAACATTTAACAAAATACATTCTTTGCCATTCCCAGCCCATTTTACTTCCTGAAACACAGGGCCTTTCACAAGTTAATATATCATGTTATGTTAACTATTTTGGCAAAAAAAGAGAAGATACTCGAGCAATACATAATAGATATAGAATTTGTCAATGAGATCCTATTCTACTATTTTAAATATCATTAACCTTTCTTACGTATTTGTCAAGATGCCTCCTTAGGAGCATTGTTTTATATTTATTATTAACTGGCAACAGCGCATGTTTTCATTGACTGTAATGTAGAGGAACAAATGTTCTTTCTGATCTGAACTGGTTTCTAATATTTTCCAAGCAATACTTTTCTGCAAAGTTACTACAGAAATAACACAAAAATCAAAACTATCTCCACTGAAGACAAAACTGGCAAATGCCATTGCTGAAAAAATCTGGGAAGCTTAGATGTTTCTTTAAAGAAAAAGCTAATGGTGTAACTGAGAGAATAGTTTTTATAAAAAATGGAGTTTCGTTTTTTTCAGATGCCCCAAAACAACTTTCTTGAAATCCTTTTACTCTAAAAACTATAGTAGTCTCAAGTGACATGTTCGACATTAAGAATGGATGCCTCCACTTGCTAATAATAAACAGAATCTGTAGAGAAGAAGTTGGGATCTCTTCACATTTTATTTTGTACTCACGACTGAGCAAAAATTCTCAGTGGAATACAAGTCAGAGCTGAAAAGAATGGAAGGTAGGTTGTTTTAACATTGTACCCCTTTAGGCTTCAAGTGAACTTCAGGAAAACATTTATTTTCTGTTATTTGCTTACTCTGAAGAGACTGTCAATTTTGTTGCTTACAGAACAAACAAACACTTACCAAGTCACAGTGCTTTACAGTTTCTGATTCAGACTAAGTTTTCTGTATATGTATTATTTCTTAAATACTTGTTTATTATGAATCCTGTACTTGTCACATGCATCTCCTTTTCATTGATCTTGTTTTCATCCTTGTCTCTGTGAAGATTTATCTATGTTTTTGTTACTTCATTTTAATTTTCTTTTCATGCTGACAGCACTACTTCAGAAAGAAAGCGAGTCGTATTCATGTATGACAAAGTTGTCTTAATTCTAAGACTCCTTTGGCTATTCTACCCACTTCAATGGAAATCACTACATTTCCATTTAGGAGGCATACACACCTCCTATGAAGCTTAGTGGAAAACACTGGTTGCTGGCCAGCCTTGATGAGACCACACTAACATCACTTTGGCCTTGGATAATGAAACCATACAAGGTTGCAGACTGACTGTGTCAGCCTTTGTCCCTCTATATCTTCACCTGCAATTGTGGAAATCTTAAATGGTAACAGATAGCTCCTGACAAAGTTTAAAATATATTTGTTTCAAAAAAAGGTTTTATTGATGGCCACAGTTGTCTCAGGCTGATATTAACTTTTAGATTTCATTGACTCCAATGGTCTTGGGGAAATCACCCCAGTATTTTTATTCTCCTTTTTCATTAATCACAGTTCTATTCCATTTTTATTTCACAATAATGTTAAACAGAAAAAAAAAAAAAAAGTAGAATCATTCAGACAGGATAATGTCAATAAGTTTTAAAATAAACATCTAATGTTCCATTAGATATAATAAACAATCTTCTCAAATTATCTTTTTTGCTGTTGTACTAAAATGGATTTCATATTCAGGCAAGAAAATCCATGATTTAATTGAAGCTGCAAGACTTCAAATCATGGTGGGTTTTTTTCCCCTTTTAAAATGTTTTTAAAAGTTCCAGCAGTTTTTATAACAAGGTGTGACTCAAAATAAGCTTTCTTAAGCATCTTTAGTAGGTGGAAGAGTTACCTTTTAAGAGTACCTTTTAAGAGTTACCTCAGAGTTGCTGGAGGGATTAAACAGTAGAA
Organism: Burhinus bistriatus; assembly: GCA_013397275.1. Lineage (NCBI taxonomy): Eukaryota > Metazoa > Chordata > Aves > Charadriiformes > Burhinidae > Burhinus > Burhinus bistriatus. Next base: position 19,505 of record VYXH01005878.1, on the reverse strand, counting down.
ATAGCAAAACAAAGCTTTTCATTCAGAAAAAAAATGAATCATGCAATGTATTATTTTCTAGTATAGCTTGAATATTTCCAGGAGCATTTGACTCGTTTGCTTCAGAAAGATGCGGGGTTTGTTTTAAGTTGAACATACACAGGGATCCTGAGTCACTTGAAGTGACCTAATATATCCCAGCTGAAGACCAGCTGCAACTCCAGAAAGATAAGGTCTTCTCTGGGATCTTTATTGTGTCTTCCAGCCTCACACAGCTAACTTACTCAGCACATCTCAAAGGACACTAGCTGGCAAAGGCAACTGAACTTAGCCCTCAACATTCCTATTCATTTTAGAGGAGTGCCCCTCACATACCTGCACTGAAGTTAAGCATATGGGGCTCCCACTCATGAGGCCTAAATGCAGACATTTAGAAAATGTTATGTATTCACCATACATGTTAGGTTTCCAGAATGATGTTTGTACTTTACTACAGGTACACGTAAATTTTCTTTCACTGTGGTGGAGACAAGACACAATTCTCTTGACTAGCAAATAATTTAAGAAGCAGTGAAATCATTTTATGTGTCCTTTGAATTATGCTCAGCTAACATTGCTATTCATGCTTCTGTAAGAGTTTAGCTACTATGCTGTACAGAAATTATTATCCACTACAGAAGGAGTGGTTTGGGTTTTTTTTTCTTTTCTGAATTATTTTAAACTAGAAGCAAGTAAGTAAATAAATGATTAATATATCTGGCTTATTTCATCCACATGAACTGGTATTATGATGTGTTTTTACTCCAATTTTTATACATGGTAAATGTGCAATAAATATTCATTAAAAATTCTAAGTTTTATAGATTCAAAGACCTCCTGCTGCTTTAACTACTGTGCATTTTAGATTAAAACATAATTTGCATTTCATAAAATAAAACAAAGCAAAATATACTACATTTTTTCTTTGCACTTTTTTTTGTTGTAAATAGATCTGTTCATTTTTATCCCAGAAATCTAAACTAAACATCTCATTTTTCATTTCATACTCAAACAATTCTAAACCTGAAAAACTTTAGTGTTTAGAAGCATTTTCTATTTGTAAAAATAGCTGCAGACCATAAATAGTCCTCAAAAGTCTGTACCTCCTAAATTTAAGATGCCAGATGGTCATGATAACAGCATGTAAATTCATGTATGACCCAAGAATTCACTTCATTTATGGATTTAAACCTAGTCTTTTTATTTGGTGTATAGAGACTCAATTTTATTCTGCTTCTGCTAGTCTCTCCCCGAATATGATGTTTTAACCTAAATTACTAAACTGCATAAATTCAAGTCTAAGAAGTGTTGATTAGAGCCACTCATTTCTTCTCCCTCAGAAAAGAATTATCAGCCTTTACTGGTATGTTGATACTGTTATATTTAGGTAAACAAAAATCATAAAGAGACAAGGAAAAGGTAGGAGCTTAGATTATCATGAGGAAAAAGTGATAAATATTTGATCACTCTGGTATTTATGCATTCATAACGAAGCTGTTCACTTTCACAAAGATGAAAACGCTACCTCAGCCCAGAAAGAACAGCAGTGTTTATTTCAGTCTCAGCTCATAAATGATCATAATAGCTGCACGTAACAAACAAGACTGTGACTATCAACTTGCTTTTCAACTCTGTTTTGTTTCTGATAAAATATCCAGCAGCGACCAGATATTTTAAGGACATCTTATACATACATGGAAAGCAGGAATATGAAAGATAAACAGTTGTGAAACAGCGACCATTTTGTTTTACTAAGCATATACTTGAAATTCATAAACAGAATTTGTGTCAGTGACTGGCCACCTCTTGTAAGCATAAGACCCAAAGTGCTTGAGACATGGATGTAGGATGTTATGCTGCATTCAGTTTTGAAAGCAAATTAAAATGTGATTCAAGTTAGGAAAAGTGGTCCTCCAATTATTCTGAGTCTCCTGATGCTGTAAGATGTTTGTGTGTGTGTTTGTGGTGAGGTGATTGTGCATTCCTGGTGCAGGAAGGTGGGAGGTCAGAGAATCATAGAATAGTTTGGGTTGGAAGTGACCTTAAAGATCATCTAGTTCCAACACCCCTGCCAGTGACATCTTCCACTAGACCAGGTTACCCAAAGCCCCATCTGACCTGGCCTTGAACGCTTCCAGGGATGGAGCCTCTACAGCTTCCCTAGGAAACCTATTCCAGTGTCTCACCACCCTGACAGTAAAGAATTTCTTCCTAATATCTAGTCTAAACCTAGGTAGATGGTAGAGGAGATGATTAATTCTAAGTGATATACTCTGGATAATCCAGACTCATTATAGTTTTAATTTACCTCTGACAAATCTTTTCATCATATATAAGAATTTTGCTGTGTTTTAGCTAGGTGATTTTTTTTTTTTGCTTTGTAATAACAGAATTAAGCTGATATTAAATTTTTACTGACTTGTGCAAATTTCTTCTGTTAAGATGAGCCTTTTGCCATCAGTCTCAGTAATTAGTCAAATTTAAATCAAATTTTCTTTTTTCTAACTCTTTTTCTTAATGCAACCTTAACTTTCAAAAATTTTGTAGTTAATGGTTTTAAAGCACCTCATTTCTAGAATTAATGTGGTCAGATGACACTTTACCAGATAACTTTGCATAAAGATTTCCATCAATGTGATAAATAAAGACATGGTTATTTCCCAAACATGGTTATTCACAAATAACCAAACCTGGTTATTTCCCAGACATGGTTATTTCCCAAAAAAAGTTGTGCTGGAGAGTTATGTTTCATCACAATGTCATTATAAGGTGGTCTTCCTGTTCGCTTCAGACATGTACGTGGCTTTAATTGATAGCTTGTCTTTTTGGACAGTACACAAACCCTGAGAGATCAGTACCGCCTTAAGTTCTTAGCTGATCTTATGCATTATCTTTTTGCAAATATGTTCATTTTATCCCATGAATAAGCTTTCCTAAGGATTATACAACAGTATGTGGAAAGAGAGCGTCTGCTTCTTTAAGCGTATCTGGTCAAGGGCGTTTTTCAATGCAGAAAGGGATAATTTAAAAAGGGGGAAGCCATAAACAAGAACATACGGGGACAGAAACCTGACCTGACAAATGATAAAGAAGGCAGTGATGAAAACCAGAGCTGGACTGTTACACTAATGAATGAGGGCATGTGGGAGTGTGAGGATGTTTATTCCAGCAAGGTTATCTTACTGGGGACCTTATCAATCAGGAAACTGAGTTAAAAATGGTGAAATCAGAAATAAAATATACAAAGACACAGACCTAACAAAACAAACATGGTGTCAATGACAAGAAACAAACGTCACCACTGACACAAAATGATGGGCTATCAAGAAACTATAGGCACCATTTCCAGGGAGATCAACCTGGACTTTGCAACCAGTAAGACTGTAAACCAGGGATACTCCAGGCTGGAAGGGGTTTAGGATTGATAGAGCTGTACAAACCACTGAGGAGACATGCAGGGGAAGGGGATGCAGGGAGGAACAAAGAGGGTGGGCAGATGGAAAAGGGTATAAAAGGGGCTGACTGCATGTAAATAGAGGCCATCAGTACACTTGCCTGGCTGAGCCCTGTGCCTGATCACCGCAGTCAGTCCTGTCTCCTTATATCTTCTTACTATATCTTTTCTTAACTCTCTTTCTGGGTAATCTCACTCTCTATCCCGCGTGTACACGTGTTGCAAGGACTAAGTGCCGGTTGCTGGTAAGAGATGTGTACGTGTGAGTGGAATTTGTTGGTGGCCTGTGGTGTCAGCTGCTGGAGTGAGTGGAGGTCCTAGTGCCAGTAGTTGGAGGAGCCCTAGCTCTCTGGATCTAGGGAGGGTCCAGAGTGCCAGCTACTGGGGCAACTGACATGAATGGATCTGGTGCCAGGTACTGGAGTCAGACCAGTGGTGTAAGTGTCCCTGATCTGTGATGTCAGCTGCTGGAGCAAGGGTGTGTCCTGGTCCATCACTCATTCAGGTGTAGTATCTAGCTATCCCACCTCCACTGCATTCTGTGACTCAGGCTCTCACCTCTGCAGAGTCACTGTGGGTACCCTTGATCCCCTGTATATCATCCTGATATTACACAGAATGTTTATTTCATCCAGCACCTGATGACTCAATGTCTTGAACAGAGTATGACTCCTATAAGCAACACCGCTCTGGTCCCCAGTCCCAGGGAGAGGCCGATGCCCTCCCTGCATCCTATGGTCTGAATAATGACATCCCAGAATGCTTGAGGCTTGAAAAGACCTCTGGAGGTCATCTGATCTAGCCCACCTGGAGGCCAGGAGAGGTAGGCACTTTTTTAATCAAGAAGCAGACCATCAGGAAGCAGCTTACTATCATGAACCTGCCAATCAAGAAACAGCTAACAGAAGCTATTACCTGCAGAATCCCCTGGAAGCTTCCAGAAGTGTTTCCTCTAACAGGGTGGCTACCTCTGAAGCTCTTTAATTGGAAAAGACAAATTGGTTCATGTAATCTTACACAACTAATAAACTAAAAAAAGGAAGTGGAAGCACGATAAGTATACATGTGCCTGCATGTGAGCATGTGTGCATGTATGTGTATAACGAGAGATAGTCAATGGTTAATCCAAACCATGAGAAAAATAAATCTCTCAGCTGTGCCAAAGAAGAAGTAAATGAGACCTTACTTATATTTTAGTAACAGGCCTAAACACCTCTCAATTAAAATACCTAACAAGGGGAACAGTGGCAGCGGGGCAGAGGGGAAGAGGAAGCCAGGTCTTTTTCAGTGGTGCCCAGTGACAGGACCAGAGGCAATGGGCACAAACTAAAGGGTGGGAGGTTCCTTCTAAACATCAGGACACACTTTTTTACTGTGAGAGTGACTGAACACTGGAATAGGTTGCCCAGAGAGGTTGTGGAGTTTCCATCCTTGGAGGTCCCTTCCAACCTCAGCCATTCTGTGATTCAATTCTGTGCTACTCACGGCAGAGATGAATAGCTTTCATTACAGTCTTCTCAACTTAAGTCTTTAAAAACCGACAATCTCTATAAACTACTAAGTACCATAGTAACTAAGCATAATATTTCTTCAGCATTTTTATAAAACCAGTATGAAGCTTTCAACACAGATACTGACACAGTATTTTAATTTAGCAGTAAAACAATGCTCTGAGCTTAAATCCAAGGGGAAAAAAATAAATCTTCTAACTGTATGTTGTATAAGAGCTATCTTCTAATACAAACATTGACCGACATTTTCATCTATTTCAAGAGACAAATATGAAAGGTTTTTTTCTGCATCCTTAAAAAAGACCCTAATTGGAAACTTCAAGGTGTGAATGAGTTTGTTAATGACTGATCATATCCACTTGAAAATAAGGTAACTTTATCCAAGTCTAAAACTAAAATCTCTTAATCAGCAGTATGGTTGCCAATTAACTTCATGTTGATATTCATAAGGACTCCAATGATGTGGTTTAGAAAGGGGATTTTACAACAAATACATAGAAAGTGTTTGGCACTTTTAGGCATCCAAATTACAAAATCATGAAAAGCGTCTCCAGAACAAGCAAGATTCATCACTGGAGGATATTAGTATTTGGTCTTTGTGTTTCCCCAAGGCATTTTACTTCAATAATGAGACCACTAGTATGTTTTGTAAGACTTCAGAGAGTAAAATGTTCACTTTCTTCACCAATAAATTGACAGATGAAGTCAGAAGAGCTCCAATTCTAATAAAGAACATTTGTTAAAGGTTTTAGTGTTTTAATTGCAAAATCCCCCTTCTTTGAAAGGCCTACAACTATTTTACATATATTGAATTTACTGCAGAGGCACCCTGCTTTTTAAGAATAATATGTATCAGGAAATACCCTTCATCATTTTCCCATCCTTTAGGTTGGGTTTGTTGTTTCTTTTTAATTTTTGAAGATGCAGTATTTATCAAAAGTATTGTGAATCTCATCACCTGTGTCCACTGAGAGTGGCTTCAACGATGAAGGATGACCAGCAGAATCTTAAAAAAGCTGCTTCTGGAGAACTCTTAAAACCACTGCCACTCCCCACCACCTCCCACCTGGCCCGGTTATGGCACTGGTGAGTGCAGCCCGGCATGGGCAGGACAGGTCTTCTTCAGCTTTGGCTTGTTTGGGCTGATTGGAGCAGGTTTGCTCCCCCTCCCCACTGGCTGGTGTGAATGACTCTGGTGGCAACAGCCAGACTGACCGTGGGCTGAGGTTGAAGCCACACAACAGCCCCTGTGTCATGGCGATTTTTATGTAATCATAGAATGATAGAATGGTTTAGATTGGAAGGAACCTTAAGGATCGTGTANTTTAATGCAGCCCAGGATGCAGTTGGCCTTCTGGGCTGCGAGCACACATTGACAGCTCATGTTGAGCTTCTCATCTACCAACACCCCCAAGTCCCTCTCCTCAGGGCTGCTCTCAATCCATTCTCTGCCCAGCTTGTATTTGTGCACAGCATTGCCTTGACCCATGTGCAGAACCTTGCACTTGGCCTTGTTCTAGCGGGCAACAGCTACCGTCCCCTGCTGGAAACCTAGAAGGCAGCTGATGGGCACTGAGGAGGAAGGAACGAACCCCAAGATACTTCCACTCGTGCTCTTTTGATGCCCTACAGTGATTTCTGCTAGGCTCCTTTGGTCTATTTCAGTGTCTTTATTTCCAATTACTGTTTCATCAAAAGTGTTTTGTTCTTGGTAGGGAGCAGAATGATTCAGATAAATTGGCATTTTCTGTTGTAAATCTATTTAGTTAAAAATATCCTTGTCTACTTTGCCAAGTACATGTACGCTAGCACTGTGCATTTTAGCAAAATACGTAAGCATGGGATTTAAGCATATAATTGAGTACACTCTTGTTAGGTAGGGATTGCTTAATTAAAGTCAAGCATTTATTAGGTTCCTTCCAGATGATTCAAAGGGCCCTCATCATTGCCTACTCTTATTAATCCCAACCTAAACAACTTGTATGGTGCTTCAAACCTGTTACTCTTGTTTCTCTGCTCCTTGTTCGGTATGCTTTAAAAGCTATATTTGCTCTGTATTTGTTGTTATATAGAAAAGAAGAAAACAGCTTCATCCTTTTTGTGGTGTAACCCCAGTCGGCAGCTAAGCACCACCCAGCTGGTTGCTCGGTCTCCCCCAGCTGGGATGGGGGACAGAATTGGAAGAGCAAAAGTAAGGAAAAACTCGTGGGTTGAGATAAAGACAGTTTAATAAGCAAAGCAAAAGCAGCACACACAAGCAAAGCAAAATAAGGAATTCTTTCACTGCTTCCCATCAGCAGGCAGGTGTTCAGCCATCTCCAGGAAAGCAGGACTCCATCATGTGTAATGGTTACTTGGGAAGACAAACGCTATAACTCTGAATGTTCCCCCCTTCCTTCTTCTTCTCCCAGCTTTGTATACTGAGCACGATGTTGTATGGTTTGGGATATCACTTTAGCCAGTATGGGTCAGCTGTCCTGACTGTGTCATCTCCCAGTTTTTTGTACGCTCCCAGCCTACTCGCTGGCAGGGTGGTATGAGGACCAGAAAAGGCCTTGACTCTGTGTAAGCACTGCTCAGCAATAACAAAAGCATCTCTGTATTATCAACACTGTTTCCAGCACAAATCCAAACATAGCCCCATACTAGTTACTATGAACAAAACTAACTCTACCCTAGCCAAAATGACCACAATCCTTTATATTTTATGCATATTTAAGTGTCTGTATTTATGCATTTAGCCTGTGTAGTGGATAGTTATGGAAGCACGTAAGGTCAGGGCAGATATATTGTGCTATGTTATCATGACAGAAACCGCAACAGATGTAAAAGAGGCTTTTCTAGATGTCAGTGTTTAAGAGAGAGGAATTTGAAAAACTCGCACCAGGACTGGAGAACACTGCAGAGAGATCCTGAATTGCAAATACAGACATGCCTATGAACAGTAGGAGGGAATAACAGGAATAGTGGAGTGCAGATTAGAAAGCCTCTGGGATTCAACTGTGTGGAAGAAGAAAGAGAAAAGGGACCCTCTGTTATACTTGGTCTTCCTGCTAGGGATGAACAAGGAAGACAAGGAACGTAGTGGTGGGTTGCAAGCTTTGAGAACTGCAAATTTGGCTGCTATGCGATGCATGGCCTTGAAAATCTGTATTTCATGTATGGGCACTCTGTTAAGAGACATACAAACACAAAAAAAGGACAGGAAATAGTTTGGCTGGTTGCAATCACCTCTAATGTCACTTTTGAATATGTGAAGTTTTAACTAACAATATAAAGACAATACGTTTGTTTTATATCATAGAATCATATACACATGCATGACTGGCCAACAGCTGCTCCAAAAGAGCTTGTAAAACTACTGAATTGCAGAAATTCTAGGAAAGAACTAGGAAATTCTAAGAAAGAACTACATGCTTATAAGACTATAACTCATTAAGACAGCCTAATTCTAATGAGTTGAAAATTAGAAGCATTCAATCTGTAGCCAAAACACAGGCCTTTGACACCTATAAATTAAAAATCCATTAATCAGCATATGATTGAAATTAGTTTACTTTGAAATCAAGTGTAAGCTCGCTAAAACAGTGTAAGCAACAGCAATATTTAAATATTTTGTAATACTGTGATGCCAGACACAATGCATAAGCATTTTACATAAATATGTGAGCAATGTGTCCAACAAAGGGGCAAATAAAAACATGTAGTTGCGCCCAGGAAGCATGAGAAAACATATAAACAAGCACTGAATTCTGAAAAATTACAAAAGGAAGAGCAAAGAACAAGAAAAGCACAAGGCTTGCTTTGGGATTAGGACGTGGGATAGAATTCTGCTGAGCACGGAAGAAGCATACCTTGCAAAACTGAAAACAAGACAAGCATCACTGGAAGCAGATGAGATACTCTGTCTAGGAAAGAGGCTATAAACAAACCTAAGGATGACTGAACAAAGATGGGGAGGAAATAAGACGAGCTCACTTCTGTACTGACTTTTCTCACCAAAGAGCTCTCAACCTTGATCATCATGACATCTGCGACTGAGGACTGTCACAGACAATAGCCCTCAGTGTTGACTTTATGGCATGATACTATATACTCATTACTAGTTTAGGCTATTATAGTTAGACTATTATAGTTCAGTTTTGTATATGTAGTAATGATGACTAATAATTTGTAAGAGCTAACCATTTGCACCAAGTGTGTAGATGTATCAATTGAATAAAATTGTTTTTTAAACTTTAAGACATGCCTGATTTGTCGGTCTTCTGAACACTGCCTTCATAGCAATCTCTAATTCTCTAATTGTGTATACGCACATATGTGCAGTTGCAACAAATGCTTATTTCAGTGAAGGAAAAACAGACCTGACAGATTAGTGTGGTGATTTACTGTGTAATAAAACTATCAGATAATGCAGTAACTCTCAGCTGAGGCTACCTAGTAGGAGAGTTAGTCATTATTTTTCTTATTTTCACTTGTAGTAGCAGACATGTAGCTACTATTGCCCTTTCTGGCTGTCTCTGTGTACTGAATGTAGGAGGAACCTAAAGTCACTTCTCCTATTTTGGCCCTTTGATAGATATCTAAAGTAAAATGAAATTTAGGTCAAATAGTTACTTTTTTACTTTAAGAATGTATTAAGATTGAGTTTCAATTCTTACACTTCTTAGGTTCATTTACACTGCAGACAGTAAGAAGTACTCCTAAAATAAAACAATGACACTTTTTATATATTTTGAAATATGCCCCAGGAATTCAGAAGTAGAAGATCTGTAGAATTAGGCTTACTGATTTCAGACAGAGTATTGTTTTCGGTTAAGTACCTCCTGAGATGCTTCAATGGACTATGACCTGAGGACTTTGTAATAATACTTGAAATATATTCTCCTATCAGAATGTGTGTCATTCACTTCCTCATGCAATCTTTCAGCAATAGTTGCAAAGTCCTTTAGTGTTTTAAGAATAAAAAATCATATAAAACCAAAATATAGATACAGAATATTTCAGTATATTCTCCGTTTATGTTGGAGATTTAAATGACTTAATATGCCATATTTCAATGATTTTATAAATCAAATTTTCGGGTTTTGACCTACATGCAAAAAAGTAGAAGAAAGTGGGTCTTCCTGACCATTGATGATAGTGCAAGGGTTTTAGGCATGCTGATTAAGATTGTTAGAATGTGTTCTTGGATTTTTTCTGGAATGTATCTGACTGAATTAAATCCGTTGCTGGGAAATCTTAAATAGTTCAACGTTAATTTATGAAACATATATAAGATTTTTTTGTCTTTTACTTTTCTGTATATGTTTATATATCCTCTACAAGGTGTTTTAAACAATGCAATATCTGTATTGTTAAATAGCAAAACACCAACTGAAGGCTAATAGCTGTCTGGTACAGAAGTAAAAATTAGTAAAATGCATTACTGTTGATTTAAGTAGGAATATCTTTTTAATTTGAATGTAGCATTTTTTTAGATTTTATCTGTTATACTCACCTGTGTAAGCTTTCTGTTTTTACCAAATTCCAGCAGTTACAAATTGTAAATAGTGCTTTGACTTTCACTGTCTGTTGTGCTGAAACCCATAAACAAATTTTCTCAAAATTATTCTGTCTTTACAGATGACTTTTTTTTTTCTCTTGTCAAAATGGTATCCACTTGTTTTCCTGTTTTCATTATAATCACTGGTGTTTTTCTTCTTCTAAAGATATTTAGATAAGCCCATTACTGCATTTTCCATTACAGAACTCAGTACAGTTTCTCTTCACCTTATCTGTTCACTGCCTGAGTGAATAGTTCTCTATAATTTGAGTCATAATCTTCACCAAGACATTTCTGCAGTCTGGATTATCCCAGACACTCCACCTGTTTCTTTTAGCTGTACACTGCCTAGTATCAGTGTGAAAACATCTTAGGGAAGACCACGGTGGTAACATGTTTTCTGCTTTCTTTTTCTTCTCAAGGCTTTACCACTCCATTTTAAATTATATTTTTTGTTATTATTTTACCTCAGTTGTGTTCTATACAAAGTAACTGTTCACGCTTAACAGAGTGGTTATTCATTTTTACTCATTTGAAACAATGTTATTAACCACTACAGTATTACCCATTGTGTTTAATGAGGCTTGAGAAAAAGCTTAGTGAAGTCAATAGAAAATTTTCTATTAAATGCAATGATGTAGAGTATATACTGGATTTGGAATGAGTCTTTATTTTAATTTTAAATAAACATTTGGTATTTAACTAGTCTTTAATGACAGCAATAGGTCATACCTTTATTAACATTATTATTTGGGAAAATTGAATCTTTTTATGAAAAGTATGTGATTAATGTTTTTGAGCTGCATTCTTTCCAGAATAGGAACATTAAATCTTACTTTGACATCAAAGCATAACATTTTTTAAAACAGCATGTAAATACCAATACCTTTAAAAAACAAACAAAAACCCTCTGCAAAATGTCAAGGTGCTTGAATAAATTTCCTTCTAAGCATCTTGGTGAAAACTGGGAAAAATGAAACAAGATTAATATGAGTCAAAGAGAAAAAGTAAGATAGATCTTACTCACGAAATAATTGACTGTAATGCTACCATAGATGAAAGAAATTTCCAGGCTTTGACCCAAGAGCCTATTGGAGCACCTAGGGAGAAATAACCGCATGAACCAGTACAGATTAGGGGCTGACCTGCTGGAAAACAGCTCTGCAGAGACCCTGGGAGTCCTGGTGGACCACAAGTTGACCATGAGCCAGCAATGTGCCCTTGTGGCCAAGAGGACCAATGGTATCGTGGGGTGCGTTAAAAAGAGCGTGTCCAGCAGGTCGAGGGAGGTCCTCCTCCCTCTCTACTCTGCCCTAGTGAGGCCACATCTGGAGTACTGTGTCCAGTACTGGGCTCCCCAGTTCAAGAAAGACAGGGAACTACTGGAGACAGTCCAGCAGAGGGCTACAAAGACGGTTAAGGGACTGGAGCATGTCTCTTCAGAGGAAAGGCTGAGAGACCTGGGTTTGTTTAGCCTGGAGAAGACTGAGAGGGGATCTCACCAATGCTTACAAATATCTAAAGTGTGGGTGTCAAGAGGATGGGGCCAGACTCTTCTCAGTGGTGCCCAGCAACAAGACAAGAGGCAACGGGCACAAACTAGAATACAGGAAATTCTGTCTGAACATAAGGAAAAACTTCTTTACTTTGAGGGTGACAGACCACTGGAACCCACCTGGATGCAGTCCTGTCCAAACTTCTCTAGGTGAACCTGCTTTGGCAGGTGAGTTGGGCTGGATGGTCTTGGAAGGTCCCTTCAAACCCCTACTGTTATGTGACTCTGTGATTGTACTGGTTTTCCTTGTTTTTTTTTTGTTTTGGGTTTGAGTTTTGGGGGGAGGTTTGTATGTTTGTTTGTTTGTTTTTCACCAATATACATTTACTGGAAAATTAAAGCTCTCAAGCCTGATCACCTCGACCTCCATGCCTAAGAAAAACTGAAGACCAGAGTCATCCCTGCTTACTGTACAGCATCAACTACATGGTATTAAGTACTCAGAGATAAAGTAGGTTATGATCGTTGTGTTGAAGTTTAAGATTTCAAGGTTCATACCTAGCCTTATTCTTCAGTTTTTTAAACACTTCCACCACAGAGAAATCTAATTCCCCAACTGATATATATTTTTTCAGTTGTAACATTAGATACTCCAGTTTTATTAATAAAAACCTAACAACGTACAAGCAAAGAAGCAGAAGAATAGTACTAGTAAAAGTTCTTAAATGGAAAATAACATTAGTAGATTGTTAATATTCTTAATTAAAAAAAAATATTTTGGAAGATGTCAAAGTAAAGGTTTGAAGTCTTTATTGTAATCTTGTGTTGGGTTCTTTTGTTTGTTTGTTTTTCTTATGATATAACCCACTCAATTTCACATTCTGATATGGTTGTTGAGCAGCAAAAGAAAAGCCAAAAAATTCATTTGGAATCGTAATAGTAACTGTTCGTATGGACAACTTATTCAAAAACATATAAAATAACATAGGAAAGGGAAAAAAGAGGAAGTAAAGGGTCCAAGAAAATATTAAATGCCCTCAATAAGAATAAAATATGTCTACGAGAAAGAACTTTAAGCTCCTTTTTCTATTGAACAATCCTGTGTGTTACAGCATAGGAAAAACCTACTTTGGATACAAAAATGTCTTTACATGTGTTCCTTGTTACATAATAATGTATCCCACACAATTTTATTTTCTAAATTGGATATGACATTTTTTATGAATCTTACATATAATTTGGCTTTCTCTTTCAGATAACTTTAGGCAGATGAAATTCTTGATCTATCTGGAAACCTCTATCAGTTAATACCAGTTAATACTATATATTGCCTGGACATTTGCTCTCAAAGACTTCTAGAGACCAGTCTATACATGTTGTGGATTCCTAGTTTTCATGTCCATTGTTAAGGGTGAGAATATCAGGTGCAGTGCTGCAAGTGAATAGGCAGCAAAAAAAAAAACCCAAGGGCTAGGGAAAAAACGAGGGAAGGGAGAGAAGAGAACACAGCAGTGACTGAGGTACTTCAAGCTTTCTTTGGTTCTATTCTTACTGATAATATTTGGCCTCATGTCTCCCATGTACTGGTACCTGGTGCCACAATCTGAGAAAGTCAAACACTAAGTTAGCATGAAAATACTAAGTTAGAGGGAACAGTTGATGTATCCGGAGGGCAGGGCTGCCATTAGGAGGGACACGGAGAAAAGAACTGGCAGAAACCTCATGAAGTTCAATAAAAGCAAATGGAACATCCTGTACCAGGGATGGAGTAACCCCATACACAGTACAGAACGGATGCCAACTGTATGGAAAGCAGCTTTGCAGAAAAGGATCTGAAAGTCCTGTCAGACAGCAAGCTGAAATTGAGTCAGCAGTATGCTCCTGAAATGATAAAGGTCAAATGCATGCTATTGTAGTGGTCTTAGCTGTATTAGAATCATCCAAAAAGAAGAGGGAATTATTTTTTCCCCCCTGTACTTTGTACTTCTGAGATTATCTAGAGTACTGTGTCCTATTTGCTGTTTTTTAGCACAATAAAATCACTGACAAACTGGAATAAATTCAGTGGAGGGCCACTGACACCCTATGAAGACTGAAGCACTCAATATCCAGATAGATTAATTTATACAGCCTTAAGAAAATACTAAGGGGACCCTAATTGTAGTCTTCAGCTGCCTGATGTATATCTATACAGAAAATAGAGCAAAACTTTTCTCTGAGATGCACAGTGAAAAGATGAGAGGCACCAGATACAAGGTGTGATGAGGGAAATTTCAAACAGATACAAGTGAAAAATTATTCAAAAGGGATGTGAACATATACTGGAATTGGTAACTCAGGGAAGTTGTGGAATGTGTATCCTTGAAGATATTCTGGACTAGAGTGGGAAAGTGCTGAGCAACCTGATTTAACATTTATGTTTGCCCTGGTTTGTCTGGATGACTCAACCAGAAGATCTCCAGCTAACTATGATTCTAAAAAGAACAATAAATTCTGAATGAAAGTTTCTTTGCTGTCTGAGAAAATTTCTAAATCACCACCTTCTAGATAAACCAGTATATTCACTTTTAATTGCCACAATATTTCCTTCCGGTTACATCAAGTGACACACACAGTGCTCCTGGGTTATGAATCATGATTGCACTCCATAATATAATATATATAGGTCTTAAAATGTGGGTTGCAGGAGTTTTCAGATTTTTTTTTTTTAATTTATTTATTTAGTGATGGGCAGTCTTTTGGTCTTCGTCTTCAGTATATTTGAACTACCACCTAGAAGACCTAACTCATCAGCAAAAACATATGGTTGTTGAAATGCGTTCCGTACATGACATTCATAGATGTTTTCTCTTAGCAAAATCAATGGAAATCCCAATTAGCTCTTTCCTATTTCCTGTTCAAATTGATTAATATGCTTAATATTATAAGTAATCCAGAAACTAAGTGTACTAAAGTATATTTAATGAAAATTTAATCTTTCCACACATGCCATAACATGGACACAATCACAACTGAAAAAAAAAATAGGAAAGTTTCTAGTAAGGGAAGATTAATTGATGTATAATGAGTTTCTCCTCTATAGATAAGTCTAAATTTGTATCTATACAGATAGCAATCTTTTTTAAAGTTAAATATGAGATTGCAGTGGCTTAAGCAACTGTTTCACAAACCAAAGTTTCAGGCTTGCCTTGTTAGTTGAATACTCATTTTAAAAACATCAGGCAGAATTTAATATGATACTTAAAAACACCTCATATAAAAAACAAAATTCTGAAGATCTTTCACTATTTGTATACAGCTAGTGTTGGGGAGGAGGTGAAGGAAGAGCAATAGTGCTGCTTAGTCAACTACAACATAAACAAAATAAGCTTATGATCTATATACGTCTTAATTTTTTCCACCTCACTTTTACTAATATAAATGATTATACAAGATTAACAGTGAAGAGATTTTTTTTCTTTTCTTTTCTTAGAAAGAGAAGTATGAGAAAATTTGCATGTAATATAAAGACAGGTAAAAGTAAGCACATTGTTTAGTTCCTCCTCTTACGAACATATATCAATGAGTTTCCGATATAAACATGTCTACGTGCCGTTGAGATGTAGCAAGTCCTCATAAAGTCTATAAATATTGTTTCTACAGTACTAGTCAATCCAAACAAAATATAATTAATCACCTAATTACAAATACTAACTGATATTATTTGATGATTTCTATGGTTATATGGTTGGAAGAAAATCTGACTATATTTTAAAATGTGTGTATGTGAAGCTGGATGTCTGATTTATCATATGCATTGAAAGGAAAGGAAAAATGTTCAGAACAGTGCAATTTAAAAAAATCCACTATCTAAACAAGAAGAAAAAACAATGCTGAATAATTTTCTTCTTTTTATACATGTGAAAGCAGCACAGACTTTGTTTTATACAGAATAATTTTGGATATATTTCCATAGAGATAAACAGACACATTTGTCATTTTCTATCCAGTATATTATACTGTGTAATATTTTGATTGAATTTTGTAAGTGTGAAAGCTGTTTTTTCAATAAACTCCTGCAAGTTTTGTAATAAATGTGTGCATAAAATATTGAGTGTTTAGAGGTTATTTTGAAATAGGCTTAAGTAAAACAATGTTTAGTGATGACTACTTGTGATCTTAAATATTAACACGTTTTAAAATAGCAATTTAATAACTATTCTCTATTTGCAAATCATTTAGTAACACTTTAAATAGAGACATACGTGCAGGAAGACAGTGCTGTTTTTCATTTAGTTTTTGTCTTGCAGTGGTTTTCATTTACTTCACTACGCTTTTTCATTTCTAAAATTATCTTGGGAGATATAAAAAGTGATGGACATAGGAGAACTCTGCATTACTATCCTCCGTAAAATACTCTACTGGACCAGATCCTTCAAGGATTAATAACACTGCATATAATAAGTTGTACCTTTTTTTTATTATTTGAATGATATTAATAAATAATGCATTTTTTTACAGATTAAGAAAGAAATACCTGAAAATTCTATTGTCAGAGTGACCTCTTTCTAGATGCTTTAACATCTGTAACTATTCGATCATTGCCCCCTTTAACTTGCCTGCTGTCTTCATTACAAGAGATAGTGATATGTCTGAAACTGCATTCTGATCTGGATTTCATTATTGTGTCCACTCTTATGTTTATCCCTAAATTTATGCTTATTTTAGCAAATATCTGAGAATCATAGAATGGTATGGGTTGGAAGTGACCTTTAAAGATCATCCAGACCAAGCCCCCTGCCATGGGCAGGGACATCTTTCACTAGATCAGGTTGTTCAAAGCCCCTTCCAACATTTCCAATTATGAGTTATCCACAACTTCCCTGGGCAACCTGTTCCAGTGTTTCACCACCCCCACAGTAAAGAATTTCTTCCTTATACCCAATCTAAATCTATCCTCTTTCAGTTTAAAACCATTATTCTTTGTCCTANGCCATGGGCAGGGACATCTTTCACTAGATCAGGTTGTTCAAAGCCCCTTCCAACATTTCCAATTATGAGTTATCCACAACTTCCCTGGGCAACCTGTTCCAGTGTTTCACCACCCCCACAGTAAAGAATTTCTTCCTTATACCCAATCTAAATCTATCCTCTTTCAGTTTAAAACCATTATTCTTTGTCCTATCACTACAGGCCCTTGTAAAAGTTTCTCTCCATCTGTTTTATAATCCCGCTTTAAATACTGAAGGCCACAATAAGGCATCCCCAGAACCTTCTCTGCTCCAGGTTGAACAACCTCACTCTCTCAGATTCTCTTTATAGGAGAGGCGTTCTAGCTCTCAGATCATTTTTGTGGCCCTGATCTGGACCCGCTCCAACAGGTCCATGTCTTTCTTGTATGGGGGACTCCAGAGCTGGAGTACTCCAGGCAGAGTCTCACCAGAGCAGAGTAGAGGGGCAGAATCACCTCCCTCGACCTGCTGGCCATGATTCTTTTTCTACAACCCAGGATACGACTGGCTTTCTAGGCTGCAAGTGCACTTTGCTGGTTCGAGGTTTTCATCTATCAGTATCCTCAAGCCCTTCTGTGCAGGGCAACTCTAACTGCGTTCATCACTCAGTCTGGACTGACACTGGGGATTGCCGTAAGTCACTTGCAGGACCCTGCACTTCCCCTTGTTGAATTTCATGAGGTTCACAAGGGCCCACTCCTCAAGCCTGTCAAGGTCCCTCTGGATGACATCCCTTCCCTCAAGTGCATCAAATGCACCACAGCTTGTTGTCATCTGCAAACTTGCTGAAGGTGCATTCAATCCCACTGTCTGTGTCCCTAAGATACTAAATAGTATTGGTCCCAGTATGGACCCTTGAGGGACACCACGCATTACTAGTTTCCCCTTGGACATCGAGTCATTGACTATAACTCTTCAGATGCAGTCATCCAGCCAATTCCTCATCCATCTAACAGTCCACACATCTGTCCTGGTTCTGGCAGGGATAGGGTTAATTTTCACAAAGAGGTGGGAGGGACACAGGTATTCAACACCATGTGACACCATGCCAGTGTATAGCTGGGGAGCTGGCCAGGGGAGGGGGCAGGAAATCGCTGCTTGGGAGCCAGTTGGGGGTTTCCAGCATTCGGTTGGTGAGTGGTGGTACATTAATAGTGTTTTGTGTGTTCCTCTATCAATATTATTGTTGTTGTTTCTCTCTTTCCTTCATTGTTTTGTCAAACTGCCTTTATCTCAACCCATGAGTTTTTCCTTTTTCTTTTAATTCTCCCCCTATCCCACCACACGGTAGGGGAAGTGAGTGAAAAAGACCGTATGGTTCTTTGTTGCCAGCTTGGGTTAAACCATGACACCATCAAACCCATATCTCTCCAATGCAGAGTTAAGAATGTTGTGGGGACCATATCAAAGGCCTTACAGAGGTCTAGCTAGATGATATCAGTAGCTCTTCCCTTCTCCACTGATAAAGCCACTGCATTGTAGAAGGACACTAGATAGTCATGTATGATTTGCCCTTGGTGAAGACACGTTGACTGTCTCGAATCACCTCCCTACCTTCTATGTGTTTCTACATGTCTTCCAGGAGGATCTGTTCCATGATCTTGCTGGGCATTGAGGTGAGGCTGACTCGTCAGTAGTTCCTAGGGTCGTCCTTTTTCCCTTTTTAATAAATAGGTGCAATATTCCCTTTTCCACTCACTGGACACTTCTCCTGACTGCAGTGACTTTTCAAATATGGTGCAAAGTGGCTTGGCAGCTACATCAGCCTATTCCCTCAGGACGGTGGGATGCAACTCATCAGGTCCCATCAGGACTTGTGTATATTCAGGTCCCTCAGGTGGTCTCAGACCTGTTCTTCTATGATGGGTGAGACTTCATTCCCTCAGACCCTGTCCTGAGTTTCAGGGGCTTGAGAGATGTGAGAAGCAAGATTACCACTGAAAACTCAATTAGAAAAATTGTTGTGTACCTCAGCTTTCTCCATGTCAGTTGTCACCAGCTCTCCTGTCTTATATACTGGGGAGGGATTGGGGGGTACAATTTCCTTATTCTTCCTTTTCTGGGCAAAGTACCTGTAGAAGCCCTTCTTATTATTCTTTACATCCCTTGCCAACTTCAGCTCCAACTGTGCCTTGGCTTTGCTAATCCCATTCCTACACATCCAGTCAGCATCCCTATATTCTTCCCAGGAGATACGTCCCTGATTCCACTGCCTGTGCATTTCCTTCTTACACTTTAGTTTCATCGGGAGGTCCTTACTCAACCATGCAACCAGCTGTACCTTCTTGGTACAGGCTTTTGGGCCTGTCTTTATTACAGGGCTCTCTCAGGCCTATACATCCACTCCTCTAATTTTCAGACTTACCTGTTACCTTAGGTAATTTCACCCACAAAAAATTTTCTGTCATATATACACCTGAGATCTATTGTTACCTGTTCATTAGGGAAGGGCTTCCTGTAAACATCTGCAAGGGTACCTCATTATTCTCTT
>VYXH01005877.1:277894-312425 GCA_013397275.1 Burhinus bistriatus | reverse complement strand
CAGCAGCCGGCCGCGGGGGAGGGCTGCCTCCCTGCCCGCCACGGCGCCTTACGCCCCGTCAGCGGGAAGCCAGTCGTCAGGCACCCCCCGAACAGGGCCGAGAGGCGCCACGAGCGCGATCCAGAGCCCGTAGCGATCCAGCGGGGACTGGTAGCCAGACCAGACGAGGACCAGGAGTGTCCGCCCTGGAAAGCACCGTAAAGAGGTGAGCTGTCCCCATGGGGACAGGACCCGGCGTGGCAAGAAACAGACTGGAGTCCCTGGCAAAAATAAGCGTCCGATGCCGAGGGACGACGGAATTCAAAGCAAGAAAAGGCAGAGAGAGGAGCTGTGAGGTGGTACTCTTGCAGAGCTATGACAGAACATTTTGTGCTGTTGGCCACAGAAACCAAAGCTGCTGAAAAGGCAATAAAGGATGGCTAGAAAGAATTACAGGCCTAAGTGAGGTCATAAAGGGGAACTAGAGACTTCTCAGAAAGAAGTGAAGGAGAGATGAAATGCAGTCTGCTGAAAACAAAGCTTACGTTGACTCAAAAATTGCAGTAAGACAGATTTTGAAACGTGCCTTATTGGAGTTGGCAAACAGGATCAAACAGGTACCCATCAATTTTGTTAAACATGTTTTATGGGAAGTTTTCAGGAAGGTTTGCACAACTTCTAGCGTAATTTAACAATTTCTAACTTTTTAGAGTTGGAGATGATCCGCAGCAAGGAATAAAAAAATTAGAAATTTGGCTTAAAAAGACCTCTGAACTGCAGATCACTGTGGAAGCCAACTGCTTGGCTGAAGAATCTAGTCAGCTAGAAAGATGGGAGAGAGAGAGAAAATACATACTTTTATATCCCATTTGCTCCCCAGAGAGGCTGAGTAGGAGAAATGGTACTCATTCAAGTAATACATACAAAATATGGGAAACATTTATGCAAAAAGCCATGGAAGATTTATTCACAGTTATAGTAAGTCAAAGAAATGTTTGGGTAGATGAGAAGGAGCGTTTCTAGCACTAACTTGAGTGCTTGAGATGAGGTACTTCCACCACAGGTGTCCACCCACACCCTCTGCCACAGGCAAGCTCAGGCCTCAGCATTCAGTCGTGGCTTGAGCTGTGGTGTAGATATACCTGTACCCAGTCCTGATCCCAAATTATTGTTTGGATTTCCTGGATTGACATTAACACCCGTTACCTTGTTTTTGTCTGGTGGCCAGCCACTGGACTGTCATGTGAGGACCTGTTGCTGTCAGCACCCCTGCTTCGCTTCCCCAGCTCATGTCTGTGGGGCTGTGCCTGGTTGTTGCCCAGACTGCATTGTGGTCACCCTCAGCTCCTGACTAGCCTTCTTTAGGGTGCAGGTGGCCTTTGCTGCTCCCTGACATGCGTTATGTAAAGGTGATCTACATCGGTGTTCCCTGTCTCATACAGAAATACCCATATCAATATAAAGTAGCTTTTTAACCAGACTTACTGTATTCAGAACAAGGATATTCTTCCCCTTTAAATAAACCAGTACACTAAAGGTAATACGTATAACTGTCAAATGAAGGTAAGTTTATAGAAATATTGTTAAAATGGGTTACAAAAGCAAAAAACCCCACAGTGGAAAAATGAGAAAAAAAATAAGGAAGCTGGTAAATACAGTGCTGGTGCAGCATAAAATAACTCAACAATATGGGGAAAAAAAGAACTTAAGAGTGGCTAACACAGTTCCTTAACTTTTGTCACCCTTTTTGGAAAATGGATTGACATTAAGCTTAATGAGCTAGAGACTCACACTTTGAGTTTTGCTCTGTTCTGTTTAGTGTGCTTTTTGAAGATTTGGTAGACTTTTCAATATGAACGGATCTTGTAAATATTTAATGGGGACAATGTATCATGCAAGAATAGTAGACTGGTTTACATTTGATAGTTTTTAGACTGGACATACTGAGGAATAAAATGCTATGTGATTCAAATGTGCAATTTAAATCCTCTCACAGAGTAAATGAATGACTAGAAAGTATGCTTTCACCCCAATGTGGAGAAAAGGTATAAAAATCGGATTTCAAGAACTAGATCGAGAGGACTGGATAGCTGAGTGGGTGGATGAACTGATAGTGGCTGATAACTAACAAATGACAGGAAAAACAGCTTGCAAAATTGTGTTTGGTAATTACCGTTAAATATGTCTCAGTGAAACATCTATTTTGAAGGTGACTGATTTGTAATGAGCGTATTTTCCTACGCCTAGGGGAAGAAATTATAATAGCAAACCCAGTTTGGTACCTGTTCATGAACAGTTTCTCAACCTGGATAATGTGCAGGTGCATGCTAAAACTTCTGAGCAGGAACTATTACAGTTACATAGGTTATGTGATAAGCATGAGATAATCAATCTGAAAAACAGTATGTTAGTGTATTTGAAAAAGAGGATGTCCTGCCTCAAGCTCACGGTTAATAAAGAGGAATTTAATTAATAAAAATAAATAGGAATGTGTATGTCAAATTATAAGGTTCTGTCCTTGCTACTGAAGACACACTAAGGTGTCTGGAAACATGAACGCTGCAAATTCAGTCTTTGGAAACTCTAGTTTAAAAGACTAATAAAACAAGTGTGAGCTTGTAAACCTGGTAGTGCTAAGACAGAGGAAACCAGAAGGGTGAGGAGAGGATGAGTGACCAGAATTTCTTCTAGTTAAAGGATAAAACAGACACTCAATATGGAATTAGTATGTACACTCTAACTTTATCAAGCAAGCAAAGTCAAGTATATTCCAGAATCCAGTGCATCGATTACAGACTATGGCTCTTACCCTCCAAATGGTGATAATAAAATAGGAGAATTCATTCAAAATTTCAACTAACTATAGACTGAATATTTAAATATTTGCTCAAATTATGAAAACTGTGTTTTCTATGTGAAAGCGCTAAAAGACAATGGGAAAACAAAAATGTTAAACACGATGTAGATGTTCCTGTTCAAGTGCAGGAAGTTTTTCTCTTCTATCTGCCTAATATTAACTTGTGTTCCAAGCTGTAGAACTTCCCCCCCCCCACCTTACCTGGCCTGTTTATGTAAACAAGCTGCTCATTAGGTAACCCAAATTACGTTTTCTGCAATTCTGTTGATGGTACTAACATCTGCAGCTGCCCCAATGGTTTAGTGGTAATTGTGTAACATTTACAGGGCAGCAGAGACAGTGAAGCCCCTAAGGAAAGAGAAGGGTTTAACCACACAAGGGTTACAGCAATGCCTGCTGGCCTGTCCATAGAACAGTGTTTTTGAATGTCTCAGAATAGATGAGCTGATTAACTGTGAATCACCCTCCCAGAAGAGATGAAGCATTAATAGCAAACAAAAGGGAAGCAGAAGGGAAACTTCAGGCAGAAAAAAATAATCCAGGAATTAAAAGATTGATGAAAGCCTTAGGATACTTCCAGATTGACCAGAAAGTCTTAGTTCAATACCATAGAAATAGAGGTCTTACACTGTGCACTCTAGGATGAATTTGGGTGAATGTGGCTGAACCTATATTTTAATATGTAATGCACCCACAGAAACAAATGTACATAAAAACATCGTTAACTGTTTCTTCTCAGTCAGTGACATGTCTTCTGAAGCATGCTGTAATCTGAATTTACTTGGGAAATTCTCTCTGCTACTTCTCAGCCAATGGGAATGGCAAGAAGCAAAATGCTGACTTTACAGATCAATACTTAAGCTTCATCTAAAACGTTATGCCTGGAAATAGAATGTACAGCTACCTGAATAATACTGATTATAATGTTCATGTATGTTTTTCCAAATTTCTCAGTGGGTGAAGATTAGGAAAATCTCTACCAATGTTTATAAACTGATAGAAAGCTTATTAAAGATATTTTTTCAGATGTGAAGCACATGGTATTTTATCAACCTAAAGCTTGTAATGCTTGTCTTTATCAAACAATATGCCTCAGGAGTTACGGATCAAGTCACTGGCCCATCTTATGTGCATACAGTCTCCGAAAGTGTTCACATATGTTGCTTTAGAAAAAAGCCCGTTCTTAATGGTCCCAAACTGTGATTCATCAGGCATTGTTAGGATAGGTGCTTAGCCTTCAGAGACATTAGTTTATGCCCTGAAACAAGTGAGATGTTTAAATCAGTATATGTACCTACTTGTATGGATGGAAATGGGCATCATCTGCTTGTTTTCTGTTACAAGTTAAGAAACAGTAATCTATAATTGAACAGAGTGCAACCGATCTTTGGAAAATAGAGAAGAAAATATAAAAACTGACCAAAAAAAAAGGAAAAAAAACCCAACCCAGTCATAAGAACATAACCAATGAGTTGAATCAAAAGCATTCTGTCTCCAAAACTGGACACTGGCAGATGTTTAAGGAAGAGTGTAAGAACATGGAAGCATGTAGAATCCTCTCCCGCCTCCAATAAATTAATGTATTTTCTCAGCCACAGGTGCTGCTTCTATCTAATAGCTTTTGGGGAATTTTTCTTCCATTAATTTGTTCAGTTGCTTTTAAATCCATGTATAATTTAGAATCCCCTGTCTTCTATGGCATGGAGTTTCCATAGCTTAATCACATGCCAGGTGAAAAAAACCACTCCTTTTGTTTGTGTTGAACCTGCCACAGTAATTTCATTTGAATCCTTACCAAATATTGTATTGGAAGTGTCAGGGAAGGGCTGTTTCATATTTACCTTCTTCATGTATTCCAAAGTTTCATAAACCTTATGATTTTATGGTCAAAATAAGAAATGCAGATGTATCTCAAGTTGTCTCATAAAATAAAAAAGGCTCTTTCTTTCCATTTCTGCATAGCAGTGTGGCAACATTATGCATACTTTCTATATAGTACATAAAAAGCTAAGTAAGCAGTAAAATACCATTCCTTTTAAGTGTTTGAAGTACCATACACTGAATGACCTTTTCATTCTCCATTCACAAAGAAATAAGAAATAACTATTCTTATTTCTGAAACCTGTGATTATACCAATAGCTATAACTCAGGCCCATGAAATCCTTTAATATAAAGAGCCATGCTGGAGGCTCATTCCCCTAAAGAAAAGAGCCCAGGATGATTGACCTGAAATGACCTCTTCATTTTTTAGTGAAAGGAGATCTAAATATGGCAAATATTTCCATGTGCTACTGTCTCTCAACAGACTACACTTCCCCCATCAGAATCTCTTATGGTTAACAAAAATTGATTATTTTATTTTATGGAGAAACTAGCAAAATATTTACCAGGACTATTTTTTCTTTGTCTTTAACTGTGCAGTGATTTTTCTCTCAGAAAATCTGTTTTTCTTTTTAATTATTTCCATTGTTTGCATCACTTAAAATAGTGATCACATTTTCTGTTTTGGGGTCTTTAAGCTGGCTCTAAGTTGTTGACCTAAAGAATTAAAGATTCACAAGTCTGCCACCATAAAAAATGGTGTTAAAATGACTAAAAATTAATTATTCTTTTAAAAGAAACATGAAAATCCAATACATCTTTTGTTTTGTATTTAATTTACTTTTTTTCCTCTCTTTTTTGAGAGGGAACTAATCCAGACATCAGGAGATGATTATTAAATAAAAGTTCCTCTTCTCTGTAGGCTTCATTTTGGAGTACTGAAAAAATCAGTAGTCTCCCTCACATCACTCAATAACTGTATCTAGTGATAGAACTCAGGTCCACGAATTATGTATCTGATTAGCCTGTATATCTCTTTTCAAAGCAGAATACAGATAATAAATGGATGGTTCAACCTGAAGCCAAGCTGAGGAACTGCAGGAACTGGGAAGCACTGAGCTCACTGAAGAACTTTTGCTTTGTGGGACATCACATGGTGCTTCAGTTCATAGCTGTGGAATTCTTTTGGATTCTTTGCATGGCAAAAATTACCACTTATATCTGTGAATGATCAGAACAAGACACCTTATTTTAGCAGCTGCAGACCAGTATTCATAGAATCATAGAATCACAGAATCGTTTAGGTTGGAAAAGACCAGTCCAACCATTGACCCTACTCTACCAGGTCCACCACTGAACCACGTCTCCAAGCACCACATCTACACGACTTTTAAACACATCTAGGGATGGTGACTCAACCACCTAGGTCTGTCTGCTACAGTTGCTGAAATCTCTGGATTAAGTCCTATGTCCAAAAATCAGGTATGCTTATGCTTCTCAGTAGAGGTTATTGTCAGTACATTAACCTGTTGCTCAGGATATCCAATGCCAATTGAATTAAAAGTCCACTTCAGGCTTTACAATTTGTCATTTAAAGTTCTCTTGTAGAATGGTAGAAGATATCTTTAGTAGGAGCTGGATTTTAACAGCTATGAAATTCACTGTCTGAATGATCAAAATGATTGTGGATCTTATGCTTTCAGAACCAAATGAGGAAAAATTCCTGTCTTTAGTTTTGTTCTTCTTTGGCTAAGTTCTTATCCTAAAAAGCCTGAATGTTTCTTGTTATATACGTTTTTAAAAGCCTAAAGATTTAAATCTTATGTGATGGGTCTGTTAAAGTATTTGAATAAGAGAGAAGTAGCCAATTCAGCATTAAGAAATTGATGCCTGGAAAAGTATTATGGTAAGAGAGCCAGCAGCCTTTGTTGGTTGGTACACACATGTTGCAGTAGACACCATTTTTATACTGTCTCCTGTCAGCATCTTCCCCACATTCTCTTTTATTCTCACCTGTTCCATCTTTGTGCCTGTATCATCTAACGTAGCTCTTTTCTCATTTGAGAAATTCTTTCCATTATAAATTTCTTAAGCTTTTACTTTCACCTTCACCTCAGAGCACTCTCCAGCTGCGAACAGCAGTTTCTGTCTTAAGGACCAGTATTTCTGTATCAACTTCAGCATGGCAACTTCAAATTTTCTTCCTGAAGAGACAATTACCTACCAAAGTAAAATTAAATTAGAACTGTAGATGTCAATGCTTTTTCATAAGTGTATTTTTAAATCGAAGACATTTTCTTTATCAATACTTTATCTGACATTTTTGAAGTTTACACTCTAAGTTTTTAAGCTTTCTATAGGTTGTCAAGTTCTTTTCTTACAGACAATTATACTATATCTGAAAATACTTCGTACGCGTCATTTTAGCAGAAATGCATCCCTATTTTTAGAGACACGTTTTTCCTACATAGTTTACATGTCTCCAAGTATCATTGTCCATCATTATTCAACATAGGCTGCTGGAAAAGAACAGACTTTTATGAAGAAGTAATTACTATCAATACCCAAAAACATAAAAATGAATATTGGTAACAACTAATGACTGCTTCTACATGTCCTTGGAAACAATCTGCAACTAGCTTTAAAGGAATCATAGTTTGGTACCATGTTTTTTGCATAAATCACATGTGATTTTCAAGTGTCAAAATCTTCCATATGCCATATTCTTCACGGGTCAACTTTAATTTGCTGAAGATGATTCAAATCTGCTGAGTTTAAAGTCAGAAGCGCTCCCTAGAGCTTTCTGTATGAATTGCAAAACGGAGCGACTAAAACCCCCACACATCTACCTGGGCCATGAACACACCATGTGTGTGTGTTACCAAAGATACCAGGGAAGGAACTAAGGAAAAAAGTTAGAGAAGAAGGTGAGGAAAGCTATAAGAAATAGCAATAATTTTATTAAGTATTACACAAAACGCATGATTCGATGGACTAAATAAATAATACCAATAAACCCAGAATTTCCAATAGAGGAAGGGCCTGGGGGCAGCTCCGCGTCGGCCATCTGCAGGTTGGGCCTTCTGCGTGTCACAGTGGTTGGCTCTGCTCCCATTGGTCGGGCGAGAGCAGGGGGGCCAATGAGCGCAGGGCTCGAGGCGCAGCCCTGCTGCCATTGGCTGTCCAGTGCCAGCCCATTCCTGCCGCCAGCAGAGCGGCACAGTGGGCCTGAGAATAGTGTCCTCTGGGTGTGGAAACCCTTTTGGAGTCGCTCTTTCACAAAGACTAACAAGTATTTACAAAATGCCCGTATCAAATATGCACTTCTACGAAGATAACACATAATCCTGTGTCAAACAGGAGAAAAAATCAAATCTTCTGAAAAACACTAAATGTCTTTCTTTTCCGAGGGACAGCTGAGGTTCTACAGCATTGGCCCTGACTCTTTTTTTCATACAGTTCCAACTGGATGAAATTGGCTTTGCAGTGTTTATCCTCCTCTCCTGCAGTCTGCCAGAGTTGACAGAACTCCTGTATTTTTGTTACCTGATAATTTCTCACACCTATTTCAATCTCCAAATTCTCACCCAAGCAGCTTTAAAATAACAGTAGGTTACCTACTTAGTGGTTTGCTGTGCTCTGTGGCTTACATGTCCCGCCTTGCATCTAGCAAAAAACCTCTTGCTATGGCTTCTCAGAATGGCACTGCCTTCATAGTGGAAACACGCTGCCTAGCTGGTTCTTGCTCTGAAGCTGTTGAAGACACTATTTCATCTGCCAATAATAAAGAAGCAACTGACCTAAGTTACTCTTCTCTATTCACCTTGCTGTGATGGCAGAGTGCTGACTGTACCATTATTGCTCTATAAAGCTAAGTCAGATTTATGAGGCAAAATCTGTGATGGTGTGATTCCAGCTAGAGGAAAAAAAAGCCCAGTATGAAAATAGTTATTCATATCTGCGATAGCCTTTGTCACAGAAAAGATAACCCTCCTGTGCTGAAAGGAATAAGATCACTGATGTAAATCAGACTGCTACATTCAAGTCCCTCTAAGTTACTAATGAGCCTGGAAGAACAAGGATACTTAGGAGAAATCCAGAACAGCAAGACATAAGTTGTTGGAGCAGAGGGAAGCAGTTACTTCGTATGATACTAAACTCTTGTACAGTAGACTGCCCAGCTTAAGCTGGTGAACTCAGATAGCATGAAAGAACGAGAAGGAAAGAGATAAAAAAAGAAGGAAGGAAATGAATGAATGAATGAATGAATTTATAAAATACAGTATTTCTAACCTGGTAATGTTTATTATTTAAAACATTATTTTATATTTTGTTGCACTTGTTGTAGAAATAAAAATAATAAAATCTTGGTATGAAGTATTGGTGTAAGCTCTATGATTTTCCGCTGGTTTTCCCCTCTCATTCATTTGCTGGGATCCTAATTTTTTTTCAGGTTTGTCCATCTTGAGTTTTCAGTAGCAATTACCACAACTTTTTTCTATCAAAATAAAACATGTTTTGAGCCAGGCTTCAAATGTAATCACTACAATCACCATGAACCAAAAGGCCACTAGCAGTGTCAGCTTCACTGCCTTTCTAAGGGGGAATCTATTTATCCTTTCTGCCATAGTATGGGGTAACATGATAACTATTGATGGCCCACTACTTATTAAGATATCATCAGACAACATGTTGTCATAAGCTATTATTTTTAAATTGTTATTAGGAAAACATCAGATAGCACTTCAGGGATGTAAGCGGGTTGTTTTAACAATGGGAAAATATGTATTTATATCAAAATTGAACTACATAATATTAAAATCAAGATTTAATTCATATTGCTATGTGGAAAATTGATCAAATATTCAAATTACTACAATCTTCAACAGTGTAACAGTGATTAAATAATATGGGCCTGAGTCATGTAATTTATACTCATTTTATATTAGTGTAATTCCATATGATTGCTGAAGCGTGACATTCTAACTTATCTTTCTGGCACAGCTAGTGCTAGACAGCCAGCAGCTGTTCTGAACTTGCGTATATAAAATGGAGCTGATGGCCCACACTTTTCTTTTGCTGATTTTCCTGCACTGATGTTCAGAAGACATCAGTAGTGTTACCCCTGATTGACACAAGGGTAAGTAAGTACCAGATCTGTCCGTTCTTGTTTGTACTCCCCTTTTGTCTGAGAAGTTCAAATAAGATGTGCCACATGTACAATACCTGGTTGAGGAAGAAGCCTACTCCTTTTATTAAGAATTTTGGCATTCCTGTGGATTGTCTGCTGATTGTCATTGATTAGTGTCTGTTGTTTACTTAATTTTTGAGAGCATGTAGCATTATTCTTGACAGACTGCAGATTCGCAATACAGGACAGCTTTCTTCCCAAACTGTAGGTATTATTTAAGACAAATGAGAGTGCTAGTTTATTTCTAGATGTTACTTTGGTAAGTTCTCTGATGCTAATGATTCCATTCCATATTGGGAAAAAAACCCACAACAAAACACAAACCAAAGCTCACTTCCCTAAACATCGTCACTCATTTTATACTTCATAAAAATTCAATTTTATTTATGTAATCACTGCAACTATACAACTTCAAGATAATACCATAAGCTAAGAAATACGGACCTCTTCTGTATTTAATGGAGGAACTTGAAATAGTAAACTGCAGCAGATAGTATTGCAAGCCAGCAAATATGCTCCCTTTCTCTAAAATGGAGATAACGTCCTGCTGGAAATGCTCTTTTGAATCTATTTCTGACTTTTTTGTGGTATTATTTAAAATTATATGGTGAGGATATCAGTATGCTCCTATACTTCTGTCTCTAAATGGAGCCATCGTTAATTGATTTGATTTGTCCTAGTCTTACAGTTAATGAAGACTAGGTGGCATTTCACCAGTGTTAGAGTAATGCTCTTGCTCCTTGTTATTAATTCCCCTATAAGTACATGCCTTTTTCTAGACATTCCAGTTAGTTTTGCTAGGATGATAAAAAAAAATGTTTTGATACATATGTTAGTTGTTTTAATCTTAGAGCTATAAAGAACTAAGTCAAGAAAAGCCTCTCTTAAGTAATACAGAGGATTTAGTTTATAAAGTAAGTAAAGTTGAACCACTAAGTAATAGTGACCACAATATAATTAACTTCAACATCCTCAGGGGACAGATTGTACAAAAAATGAGGAAGCTAGTTAAAAAGACCCTAAAGTCAAAAGTGAGGAAATTAAAATCCTTAGACTCAGCATGGAGGCTACTTGAGCAACCATAACAGTGTAACAGGAGGCATGAATAATCCTAAGCAAAAAAGGAAGCTGACAAGCAAAAATAAGCGGTAGGGCTACAGGAAGGTTCAAGAAGTTAGTATAGTCAAACATGTATTTTTCTGGAGGTAGAATTTTAACTTGTGAAGTCAATAAGGATAAAATACAGTGGCTAAGATACAGAGTGGAGATTAGAAGGATGACAGAGGATTTGAGGAGCAGATAGCCTGACATGAAAACAAGATTTTCTCAAGTATTAAGAAGCAGCAAGCCTGCAAGAGATCTTGTAAGTCCAGTGGGCTATTTGGTAGAAAAGTAAGAAAGCTAATGAGAATACAGAGACACTGAAATGAAGGTAAATTACTTTTCTGCATTGGCATTTCCACCTAGAATTTTGGGAAAATAGATATACCAAATTTCCTCCTGTTAGGTATTATACAGGAGGTTTTGTCAAACACAGAAATTAAAAGATCTGCTGGAACATACTCACAAATTAAATAAAAACGGCTCCTAGGACTGGAAAGTAAATCAGTAAATTCTAAGGGGATTTAAGAAATAAATTTCTGAACTACCAACAAGAATATGCAATCTGATTAAAATCAGTATGTATACTAAAATAGAGAGTAGTTATCCTCTAAAGGGTATGAAGGGTAGTTCTGGAAATGTCAAGACAGAGATTCATATCTGTCAGTAATAAGAAATAGTTAAAATAAAATGGCTCATCACTTGGATTAGGATGATATGATCAGAATTAAGAAACCTGTCCTGAAAGAACATGCGTCTCCAGCACCCCAGAATAGTGGCTTCCAACATATCTACAAAGCTATTTGAATGTTTTAAAACGTACTGTGTTTCCAACTAAAAACTGTCTCACAGTAAGCAAGTAGTAGAATAAAAAATAAATTATATGAACAAGGAGTTATGTATCACAAGAAATTCAGTATAGAAATCCAGGCAAAAGATCTGAGCATATGTCCAAGAAAAGAATACCTTCCCTGAGTTTGCAGTAGTCAGCCAAATTGTATTAAGTTTAAAATTAGCCACAAACATTACATTAAATATGATGATTTTTTTAAATGTACAGTTTCTTCTTTAATATTGGACTCAGTTCTCACCCTCCCAGTCTAAAAAAAATACAATGTGTATAAATATTCTCACAGATATTCCAGAGACACAATTAATCGAGCTATTAAACACATAATTCCAGTTGAGAGATATCTAAGGTTTAGATTCATTCACAGAGAAAACTTAAGCAAATAGATATGGTAGAGCTGTGCAACCTAATACAGAAACAGACACTACAAACCAGCTGTTTCTTTTCCTGATGCAAAAACAATGGGTTGCCCAGTCCAAGTGGAAGCAACTAATTGTGAATTGTTTCCAGCTCTTTTTTAGTACAACTTATAAATAGCCCATGAATTCTCTCCCACAGATATCATGAGCTGAAAAAGTTTATAAAAAATTAAATCGCTAAATGTTTATATTCATAATTAGAATATATCTGATTATATTGCTTGGTGTGAACAATTTAAGGGATGCGTACACTAGCAGTGTGTAGGATTAATCTCACCTGACTTAAGGCATGCAGTAGTAAGGAGCCAGAGCAGTCTAGGCTAGTTGACTAGACTTTCTGTTACTAGTAGAAAGAAACAGGCAACTCTACATGGCCTGAGATCCCACCCTAAAATGTGTGGGATTCATCCCTCTCTGAAAGTGCCTTTTTCTCTCCATTGGATTGAGAGCTTAAATGACTTGGTTTAGTTTTAGGATACTAACTACTACACATCTGAGGAGAAATGAGCCACAGCCTGGAGTTACGAAGTGTTTTCCCTGGAGAACATTCTGGGGATTCTGATAGGACTCATCATTTCTGGGCACTGGCCACTGGATTAGAACATAGAATCATAGAATGGTTTAGGTTGGAAGGAACCTTAAAGACCATCCAGTTCCAATCCCCTGCCATGGACAGGGACACCTCCCACTAGACCAGGTTCCTCAAAGCCTCATCCAACCTGGCCTTGGACACCTCCAGGGATGGGGCAGCCACAGCTTCCCTGGGCAACCTGGGCCAGTGTCTCACCACCCTCAGAGTGAAAAATTTCTTCCTGAGATCTAATCTAAATCTCCCCTCTTCCAGTTTGAAGCCATCACCCCTTGTCCTGTGATGGACTGCTGATACAGTGTAGCATTTACAGTTTTCCTGTGTTGCTATAGAAGACACTGTTTTTCACAATTAAGAAGATTCCAGTACAGTCATTACTCAAATGTTGCCCTTCTAGTGTGAAATGTTTCACAGAATCAGCAAAGTCACTGGCAAAATCATGTGGTTTGTAGAACCTTTAAGAGACTGATATTTTTGCATGAACTTGGTGATCTACAAGATAAACAAAAACTGTTGGAAAGAAACCTAAGGATGGTATACAGTGACCAGTAAAGACAAGAATTTTCCCACCTTTGTGTTCCATATTACGTACTTCATAACAGTCTATGAAGCTCCTAAAGGAGTTTAGGATCCTTGATTTAATCTAAGGGCAGGACTTGCTGGTTTGCAGTGTTCAAACTTCTTGACGTTGCTAGTTTAGATGTTAGTTCTTTGTGCCAAACGACATAACCAGATTGAATTTTTACCTCTGATGAATGAAATATTAATAATTTATGAATCATGTTAAAAAGTGGAAAATGGAAAAAACAGTAGTAAATCCAGTAGTTTATTTAAATAAACCATACCAAATTCTGAAAAACATTTGGTCAAAGGCAACCTGCATTATTTCTTGGGAAAGCACATGTTGCTTAAGTTTGTATAATTAATTTTCCATAACGGAAAGGTCCTAGCATTCAGGTTAATTCTATTCCTTTGCCAAGATTATAATCTGTTACATTGTTATGCTCAAAATACTCAGTTGAATATGTTTCTGTTTCTGAAGAATCTCCTCTCTTTTACTTCCTTTACTACCTTCTGTCAGGGTTTAAGTTAAGTTACTGTGCTGCTATATTAAATCACTGGTTAGCCATCAAATTGGTGTGCATGCATACATGCATAAAAACAAGGAATTGTGTCCATTTCTCTGTGTGTGTGGTGTTATATATCTATGATTAATTGTTTTACATGCTTACACACAAACAATCACTATAATAGCTGAATACCTAAAAGTTAGTCTAATCTGTATACAGTATAGACTTCTTCTGTGTTAAAGCTGAGAACTACTATTCCAATTTCATCCTCCTTTACATTTCATCATTCAGAACTGTTGACTGAATTCTAGTTTTTGACATCTTGTCCTTCTTGATTTCCCTGACCCTGTCCTTTCATGGTTCTTCTGTTGCATCTCCAATAATTTCTTCACTTCTCCTTCATCCTGACATCACATCTCCAACTTTCTGAAGGTATTTAGCAGAGCTATATTTTTGCTGCCTTCTCCCCCTTCCAGCCAAATCTTATACTGGTGTAATGTCATCGTCAAACACAGATTCCGCTATCATCCCTATATTGCCAACTGTCAGATATAGTTATTTATTCCAAACTTGTCTCCTCCTATTCAAACTGAAATCTCACCTTGTCTTCTTGAAACATCTTCATAGATATCTAACCATCAACTGTTGTTCAAAATGGGGCTAAAGAGAATCCCTTCAATCTTTCCTCTTCTGCAGGTTGTCCACACTCTTTTCTTAATCGTGATGTACATACCGCATGTCATTCAGGTTCGTAACCATGTATGGTTAGTGCTTCTGTTTTGAAAATATCTTTTGCTTGAACAAAGTCCAAAACACTTTACATTTAAAAGAAAAGAAAGAAAGAAAGAAAGAAAGAAAGAAAGAAAGAAAGAAAGAAAAAGAAAGAAAGAAAGAAAGAAAGACAAACCACAACAAAGGGAACATGGTAGTTAAAATATAGATCAAGCAGAAAGTGATACATTGAGAAGCCTGAATATTGAAGTATTCTAGCAACAGGAAAGGTAAAGCACAAGTAAAGAAAAAGCAACCTTCTTCTACATTGACCCCCTGGTGTGCTTTAACTGTGACCTCAAGGAGCCATATCTAGATAGGAGAGGGAGTTCAGTTTCCAAGGCCTATTCATTCATAAGCTCCTCTGCAAAGTCTCCCAACATGGGGTCCAATTAGTGCCACTTGTATTGGTGAATTTTTTTTAGAGACCTGCTGAAAGCAACTGGAATAAGATTTTCAGATTAACTTTACACAGACAACTATACAGCTCCAGAGTCCTATATCATTTTCATTCAAGTTAGATTTTGACTGAAGTCAGTAGTTTTTGATTAATGAAGGATCAGGTCCATCCTTTTGTTAATTTTTTATCATTACCTGGTTCCTATCCTGCTAGCCACTTTTCAGCCTGTATTTTTCTTACATTTTCTATAAATTAGGAATAGTAATATTTACTACTTCTGTTAAGTGCTTATAGTTGTATTGGTAAAAAAACATGTAATATTCAATTTCTAGAGTAATCCACCTGCCACTGAACTAGCAAAGCCTATATAAATCATTCCAAATGAGTGCCTTGCGAAATGTTGAGTCCCAAGTTAAGCATTTTAAATGCTGGAAAGATGCAGAACAGAAACTAAATATAAGGTAAATCAGCTAGATCTTTTATTTTTTAAAAAAAGTTTAATTATTAAGAGAAATCAAATCACACTAGCATGAGAAAAACAGAGGGGGAAAAACTTGCTTAGTAGTCATTCAACCCTGAACTCAGGCTGTGAAACCTTGTTGTCCCATGATAATTTTCTTTTTGTATGACCTAAATATGAACTATACACAGAGAAAGAAGAAGAAAACTGAGCTGAAATTAGCCTCCTGCTCCGAGGGCACTGGGTTATCTTGCCTTTTCCTTATCCATAGATAATAAAAAGTAAACTAAAAAATATGTGTAATTCTCCAATATGCTTGAGCTAGAGCTTATTAACTGTTAAATTATCACTCTATCATTTGGACTGACCACTGTTTAAAATACAGTAGAAAGCATTAGCACTGTAAAATGTTGATTGGTTATGTTATGATTCCAAGAGTAAGGCAGACATCTTTGTGCTGATCAACATTTTAAACTGAATTATGTTGTTTAGTAAATGGTTAAGACAAAGGACAGTAAAATTTGTGAATAAGTAAAATGATTGATATAACACGGGGGGGGGAACATAAAAATACAAAACACTATCTTCAGTTTAGAAACTGATAATACTGTTCAAGAATATAATGACATAGTTCAGTCTAAGGACCACAGAATTGGGTCCACTGTTTGTATTTTATATCTGCACTTGGCTGCTGTCTCATATCAGACAAAAAGGTAGCACTCAAAACTATTTTAAGAAAAATTGCTCCTTGCCATGTAAATTCATGCTCACCAATGATTACTCACAAATACTCCATTGGGGAAACTGAAATAATTAAGCAAACAATTTAAAAGCTGAAGTAGAAAG
The DNA here is from genome assembly GCA_013397275.1 of Burhinus bistriatus. Taxonomy (NCBI): domain Eukaryota; kingdom Metazoa; phylum Chordata; class Aves; order Charadriiformes; family Burhinidae; genus Burhinus; species Burhinus bistriatus. The sequence goes on along the minus strand of VYXH01005877.1, from coordinate 296,070 downwards.
TGTTGATTGCTATAGCTCTGCTCGCCAGGCTGCTGAGATACAGGACTCCTTGCCAGCATAACAATATATTTGGAAATAACTGGAGTTCCCATTTTGTCCCTTGTAATAAGCTAGTAAGGTCGGAAGTGGTTAATGGTGGAAAGACAATGAGTGTATGAACAGCTTCTATTACTAATCCAACCATTGTCCCTACTCTGTGGGTATAGCAGAGGGCTATAATCAATATCTTGTCCTAGTGCTAAACATATTATTTAATATATATTATTTAACACAATACCAACTTCATTGATCTGCTATGAAACTAATACTTCTAATAACTTTTAAAACCAAATGCTTCATACCTCTGAATTTCTGGGTTTTATTTCCCTTTCTCCTCTTTTTCTAATCTCTGACCTGCTGGTTACTGAATAAAACAAATCGTCTTTTACTGTTCCTGGCACGGTGTTTGCAGGAGTTACTGTATACCTGTGGCATTTGCATCTTCGCTTAATCAAACTGCAATATATAGATACACTCAGTCCTGAAAATGGTATACAATTTCTTCTTTCTCCCTCGCTTTCCCCTAATAGCAGGGAGGCACTAGAGGGTTGCGCAGGGATGTGTGTTACAGGCTGCCTGCAGGACCCTAGCGGACTAGGCTGTATTTAATGAGCGCGTCTTCACTGACAGATTCATTATTTGTGTTCGGTCGCTTCAAGTCAAAACTGATTAGTTACACTTACTGCAGCAAAGATTTAATGATTTTATTGTTTATCTTCAATTTATTTTGATTAACATCTCCGTTCTTTTCATTGCAAGTGCAATTAGGTGTAATATAACAGCGACTACTTTAATTTTGCTGAAATTAAGATGAATAAGTGACGGATTATGGCACTTTGTTTAACAAATAAATCATAGTTAAGAGGACTGTATTAGTAATAAATGAAAAAACAGACAATCTAATTAAAATGCATGGAGCTGATAGTTCAAGTTTCCAGAAATGTTCATTTTAGAAATCACCTAGATTTAGGTGTAGTACTTATTTATTGAAAATAAGATGACAGAAAGGCACATTATTTTGTAAATCATCTTAATTTCTTGTATTATGTTGGTAGAAGGAAGTACAAGCCATGAAATGAAGGTGCATGTTTAAATTTTTTTAGGAGCTAGGATTATTTTGTCAGGAAACACTGCAATTAAGGTATGGCTAAAAAAAGAGACTGAGGGACTGAAATGAGGAAGAAACTCATTAGTTCAATTCTCACATGTTCAGACTTCAGCATTTTCTGCAGCAGATGAATATTCTCCAAGTCCCAGCCACAATTTTCCTTTAAGTTCACAAGATTCAATTCATTGCCACACAGCAAAAGCCTCAAGACATGTACGATGGAAGAAAGAACTAACATGAAGAAAACTGAACTCAACAAACAGTGAGCAAATCAAGATTGCTCTACACAAGCATCCCCAAATCATGGGGCAAGTAGCAGGGCAGCAATCCTGGAGCCAGCTTACTGTGGGGGTCGTATGGGCTTAACTTCTGATTCAGGAAAACCAAGAGGAAAACGAACCCTTCAGAATCAGAAACTATCCCTCTGATGTTTAAAAGACCTTGTATTTGACAGGACAGCTTTGAAGATAAAGACCGAAGCACTCTCCAGCTACAGGCTGTTCAACACCCCACACTGCTATCTGCAATGCACTTCACTTCAGTTTCAGAGTTCAGTCATATTAGAAAGGAGATAGGGGAGACATTTTTTAGTATATTGTGCTATATTTTTGATGCTGGTGTATCTTGTCCAAGCTCGCTTTACAGAGCCTGGAAGAGCTCGGCTGTGTTGTACACATCTCCATCATCATTCCTTCCCACCGCACTATGTCAGACCGGCCAGTTGCTCTCAGCTGGCCAACATGTAAATTTATTAATAAAAATGTACACTGACAAAAATGTACACAGACGAGATATTTCTAAACTAAGAGGTTGGCACTAAAGATGACAGAGGACGAGGAGGGACTTCTCCATTTTTCTTAATGTGCAATATTCATTTTTTTTTGTCTGTAGGAGGATTTTTATTCCAGGGATTAAGGTTAGAGAGGACTAAGAGAGAGTAATATATGCTCTGTTAAGACCTTATTTTGACTTTTTTCCTCCCTTTGTATTAGGGGGAGGGGGCAGCAAGGAGAGAAGAGAGGAAGAAACAGAGAATGCAATTCCTAAGACCACAAAACCTGCAAGAGAGTACTTTGTTCCTAAACTTTTAAGCGCTCTTCTTATATTACTGTTTCTCTCTTTAACTGTTTTAAAACTTTTTTCAGATATTCAGATGAAAGCCATTATTGAAAGAAATATTTATGATGATTTAGTAGCAATTTTTTGTTTGTCTACCATAGTTAGGACTTTATCACTATACGCTCCTTGAAATACAATAATTTCAGTGGCAATGCAAATTTTTTCCAGCTAAGGATCTGCCTCATAGCTTTAAAAGGGACTTAAAAATAATATTTTAACAAATGTCTGCAAAAAAAGATAATTGAAAAATAATTCCTGTCCTATGGGTGTAATGGAAATAAATTACTGAAGCCAGTTTTACTAGTGTAAAATAAATAAAGGGAAGGAGGCAGTGGAGTGAGGAGCTCCTAAGGCCTACTTTCTTTCTTCCTGATTATATTGATCAGATCCACTAATTACATTAAAACAGGTAGCTCTTCCTAAGCGTATAAAATCAAATAAATAAATAAATCTGGGTGCTTTTAACAAGGTGGTATACAAACTTATTTACAAGTGTTTCTGCGTGTCACAATCCCTCTTCTAATGTTAGTTTTCAATATTTAATAAATAAATAGATGGTAGGTAAAGACGGAGCCAGGGGGAGATAGAGAAGAAATGATGCTAATGACCAAACGAACCTGTAAGAAGCAGCCCTGCTCTGAGTGGAGCCCCAGTCATCAGCTGAGTGTCATGTCGGAGAGCCAGGAAGAGCTGGGGGAGGTTGTGGAGGGGTTGGCGAGCCGGAGACTGGCAGCATCATTGGTTTGAACGGGCCGTGATTGATTTGTCACCGGAGGCCCATTTGACTGGGCGAAAAGCCCTTCTGATCTCAATCTCTCTCTGCCTCCTTCCCTCTGCTGTCCCTTTTTCCTTCCCTGCATTTGGACGCTGGCACAGCAGCTGGGCAAGGGGCTCAAGTTGAGGCTGGCTCAGAGCAAAGGGGTTGAAGGTCACTGCTGCCGAAACTCTGTAAGGACTGACAAGGGAGATCCAGCTCATCATACTTTTCACTTTCTATCCTGCCTTTAGAACTCCAGAGGTTTACAAAGCCCCAAATACACATCCACACAAATACACCAACACACCATTCCCCAAGCAGAGACACACAACCAAAGCCTCTCTCTCCTCTCTTTTCCTCTCTGTCTCTCTCTCGCACACACTCACAGACACACGCACACACACGCACTCTCTCTCTCTCCCCACCCCTTCCACCTTCCTGTTATCTGTGGCTGGGAGAAACCTCTAGATCTACAAATATTAATTACAAAGGACAACGAAAGGTAAGAAGGCGTCAATTATCCAAAGGTGTCGTGATGTTATTTCAAGTCAATTGCAAATGTGTGAGGGGGAAGATTTCGCCCCAGTGATTCCTGTCTGCTTGGCTGATGGGGACCGGAGCCGATTCCCTCCCAGAACTGCTGCAGCTATGCCTTAAACCACACACTTTCCAGCAGGAGCCATCAGCATGGGCCTTTCTGAATTCTCTCTTTATTTCATTCATTAAGAGCATTAGGCAAGTTGGAATTTGTATGAAAAGGATCCTATGGGAATACTGTCTCCAGGGTAGGTATTTTCATGACTTTCCACATCCTGGGGCTCTCTCTGTATCTCTTCTCTTTCTCTCTGTCTTCTGTTAGATGGAGCTTTAAAGGAGGCTGCCCTCATCTTCCAACTAATCTGGGGAAAGGAAATATTCTGAGCTGCATATATTGAGTGAAAAAATATTTTATTTTTTTAATAAAGTGGCAGTTACTAAGAAATTGAGAGACCTTTCCTGCTTAATTTTGTTAATGGGCTTTGTTATTATCATTATTATTCCTAGCTGTTTTCAGGTTTTTCTCACACAAGAGTTTTTAATGACAATTGCCTTCGTTATCCAAAAAGAAAGAGATAGCAGACTGGACAACAGCAAAATAATATTAATCAAACAAAGGCAGACTTTAAATTAAACAGGCTGTTGTGTTCCCATAAAAGCAGGACAATCTCAATACTCTAGCTCATTTCACTTGGCAAAAGAACATGGCATTAGTTTTTTAACTTTAAAATAGTTTAATGAACACGAATGGAGAAATAATTTTTCTGTGTATTTAGCAGTCTATAAAGAAGAGAGAATGCTTTAACTTTGATCGCCACAATTAGTTCCCTGGGTATCTAGAGGGGAACAGGGCAGCCCTGGGAGCCTCAGTTCTTTAGATACAAAAGCATTTAGATCGCTTTAGAGCAGTTAATCCTGAGACTGGCTAGGGTCCCTTTTGTTTTCTAACTCCATTGTGGGTTTTGTTCAGTTTTTTCTATTCGCATGATTGACTGCCCAATGGATGCTAATTATCCAAATGTCGCTTCTGTCCTTTGAGTGACTTTCTATGTATTATGGGCAACTGTCATGCATTCTGTCATTCTATATCATATTACATGTATTATCATATGAAAATGGTACTCTGCATAAAGGAAGGTGTCTGAACCAGCAGATGCTGCAGATATTTAGAGGACTTGACTAATTTGAATGGATTTTCTATAGAAAAATTGGTCAGAAAGCATATAGGGGAGAGTCAGAAATTGAAAGTTTATCAGGTAATTATTTTTGTCCTTTTGCTGTTTACATGATAATGTACAAAGCATTAACTGTCTCTGCTTCTGAAATCTGCAGCCACCTTCCTCCTCCCGAACCAGGCAACCCGTCTGTATTTATTAGAGTATGACAGCTTAAGCTAATTAAACTGATATCTGTCTAAAATAATAAGCCCAGAAAGTTAGAATAAACATTATGATTATAAGCAGAAAAGGCAGCTATACAAATGTAGCATCAATGTTATATTTTAATGATAACCTGAAATTCCTGTATGAAAAAACATTGCATGTGGAATTACAAACAATAATAAAGTTCTGCAAAGACATTTTTCACTGTAAATATTTTTTTACTTAGATCTTTATCTCTTTACATGATATTAATAAGGCTGAGGGCTAACACAGCTGTGAACTTGCATATTTTTTATTTTATACATATGTGAACATATATTTAAAAGGATATCAAGGGAAAGGTTTTTACTACAATTTTTCCACTAAAATAAACTTAACACACCTCAGTGTAATGTGCATGCCAACACTTAACAGGAATGCAAGATTTATAACGATAGGGCTTTTTAGATTTGCACTCTGGGGTCCATTGAATCCATAGGCACATCCAGAGTTTCCTCTCCTAAAATGTTAGGATAGTGTTTTATATTTGCCATTGATATGAAATACTGTGGATATATAATGTTGAAATTCATGATCTTGAGCTTCATCAAATATATGTGCAATAAGTTTCCATTAATGGTAAAGCTAAATCATGGGAAATATGTACTTTATGAAACAACAAAAAGATACCATAGAAAGACTAGCTCTGCTGTATCAAGGTGCTTTGAAATTTTACAATGATCAAATATACATGATCAAGCTGTGCTTGTTAGGGTACGAGGGGCTCAAAACGGTCAATGATTATTGATCAGACTGTTAAGTATTTGTTCACGATTCTTTATATCCCAAAAGATTCAGGGAAATGAACAGTGAAAAATTGCATCAGAGTCCACCTTTGTTTGAGATTGATGTATCAAAATAGAGTATTCATCTGCCAAATCTATTGGAAAAAAATATGTAGTAAATTATGACATAAGGACTCCAAGTACAGAAATTAATATTCTCTTTTTTTAATTATCTTTGTAAAATTGTAAGTGCTAATTAAAAAAATTAAAGTCTTTGTACAACATGAATAGTGAATTGTTGATAAGAGCAGATTTACACAGCAAAACCGGATACAATCATAGCTTATCAGCTGACCTTTACATGTTAGCTTACATTTTGCACACGCCAAATTTTTTTAACTGGAGTCGCAATAACAGTGATGTAAAAGAATCCATGCAGTGAAAATGGAAATTTCTGTTACTCTTACAAAATAGAAAATCTTGCTGAGGTGCAGTTACTATCTTTTCATAATTGAATAAATATTAGTCTTCTGAGTAGTTCCAATTAAATGTTGGGGGGGTTTATTATAATATCATTTGGCAAAAGTCCCAAATTATTTGAATAATAATTCTTTCTTGTTTCTTGAGATTTCCACAGTGTCTTATTTCTACAAGTGCATTGTACATATTATTTATTATTTTAAAATTATCTATAAAGTTTGTTCCATAATTCAAAACATAACACATGTTGAAAGAGAGTGCTAATGTGTAATTCTTGCAAAATCATATGAGGCATACTTTATTTGATTTCATTATGCTGTACATTACATAAATTCACAAGATCTTTCCTGAACACAGAAATCTCTTAAGATAAACTTACTACACATTAAAGAAAACTACTGAACACAAAGAATTATTTCTGCAGATATTTGCCTCTAAGAAATGATAACATATGTCTGTGTCTGAATCTACAAATAGATAGATGGATACACACACATATGTTCATTCACACACACACATAGCCTCATACAGTCATATATCTTATACATATTTATATAAACAAATTTACATACCTCATCTTTTGTAAATCTTAAAACCATCAATATGTATTTTGTCTCATTTTCAGATGTTAATTCCCTTTAAATTACCTAATATTTTTCCAAATGAGAATTACACTGAAAATAATCAGCCACACTTATACTTACATAAAAAGTTTGCAAAGTATAAAATTGGCAAAATGTTACTGATTGGTTGGAAATGCCCTTTCACCTTATTGTGTCTGACCTGCCACTTAATTAATCTGTTCTTGTCTGAGAGCGGACAGTGTTAAAGATAAGCAGCACAGTGAGCAAAGTCTACACCACTTTGGGAGTTGAAAATATATCCAGCTTTTTTTATAAAATAATTTTACTTAACTATAAGATTTCATCATTTCAATTTGCATCTTATCTGATTTCTTCTTATTGCAAATATTTACGTATAAGATTCCCTGCATCTACTTCTCCATTTCTAGCTTTATCTATTCTAATTCCCTAGGTTAGTACTGTAAAGTTTGCATCTGGTTTCCATACCTGCTTTCTGTGTTTTGAAATCATTTTTCAGAGACATGCGGTGGGCATTCAGGTAGTGCAGATAAGGGTTTATAGTGACAAAATATTGACTGGATTTGGTATTCACTTATGAGGGATGACGTGAGTGCCACAAAAATCCCTGTGATGTACAGGGAATAGTTAATTAATTAAAGGACCTGCTAATTGCTACTCGAGGTACTGTGCAGAGATGATGAAGAGTGCTTGGTACGAGGTTAGGTTCTCAGTTTTGAGTGAACATTTTCATTTAAAAGATTTCTTTAAAGTACATCCTAATTTTTTTAATGTTTTTTCAGGTTACTGTATCTAGTTCAGACTCAAGTGTTCAATTGAGCTTCAATTAATTATAATATATAGTCAGGGTTCTTTAGCTGGGATAGATTGATGGAGAAGCTTTGTTTCATTTGGTGCAGGTGGCACTGTTTAATAAGCACAGGAGAGAGTGAATAATGTAGTGTTTGCAAAGAGAAATAAATGCAAAATAGAGAGGTGCAATTAGATCAGCTCCGAGAAATAAAGGATAAATATTAAATGGTCAGGTATCTTGCAAATATCAAATAAAACAGTAATAACTATCTCATTGAAAACTGCCATTTTAATTTATGAATATCTAAAAGCAACGCTTTAAAATAAATCTAGTGAGCAAGTCTTCTGCCTTCATTAGGCAGGCACATTTCAGTATCTGGCAAATACCAGACTTCTAATTTTCAAACTCTCCGTATTCTTTTTCTGAAGTATAAATAGGATTCTGAATTTAAAATATAAACACAAGGACTTAAAAAATGAATATCTAAATTGTATTAGAAAATACCTTAACCTTTGCCATTCTTTTCTTTAATTGGAGCTATGTTATATTAGAGAAAAATTACCCCATGGAAAAATCAATCTGTGAAAACTAGCAAATGAGGGGATGTATGCTTCTCATGTGTGCACTGAAGATAAAATAAAGTTGCAGAAGATTACTGAAAAGAACAACAAAATTGTAGATATAAAAGTAAAGCCCTTGAGAATGAAAATCTTCTGATTGCACACAAAAAATAAAAACAAGTATATACTCCTGAAAATAACAAATAAGAAGAAAAGGAGAAATGTTATTTGACTTTAAAAAAAAGAAAAAGAACTATCTGGTAGCTAAGAGGATAGTCCTGTAAGCTACTTAACAAAAGAATGTGAACGTATTCGGCATTTCAGCAACACTTCTGCATCTAAAAATTTCAGCTGTAGACAGACTTTCCACAGACGATTCCCCCCTACTGCTAACCTCTTAAATATACCTATAAAATACAAAATGTTCCCAATCACCTCCAATAAAGGAAGCTTCCTTACATTAAATGCATCTAATATTTGTGTTAGAAATCTGAAGTGCTTTCTGATGTGGTTAAATTCACAAAGAAATGTGGTTGTAGAACAGAAAGGAATGTATTGGGCACATCACTGAATATTTGCAGATGGATATAGAGCTGTGGAAGTTTACTTACAAAATATGGAATTAATCATATTCTTAGCCTCTGATTATTCAAAAGAGGCAATACTATTGGACCCTTGCTCTACAAACCTTATTTTTGTTACGTAGCCGTGTTTACCAAATCCATGATATACCCAATCAGGGCAGCCTCCCAAACCTCCAGGATTGGTTGATATTGAACTTGTAAAATGTTTATGAGTGAGTGTTTGCCTGGTAATGTAGCCCTGGGTGCCCTGCTGTCAGCATGGAATTACTGATACTATTACACACAGAAGGGGTTTGGAGGGAAGAGAGAAGGGGAGCTGGGTAACCATAGGGAACTTTCTTATCTGAACTCTTAATGTGCATTTAGACAAAACAGTTTTCACCAAAAAAATACCTTCCCCACTTTGTTTAAAAAAAAAAAATAATCAGTCCATTTACACTAAAAATGTGTTCCTACAAAGAATCTTATTACACTTATTTGAGATCTAACTGTAGAGCAAAAAGATTAGTCTGTAGTAAATAGATTTAAAAAACTAAGAAGCAGCTACACTACTAGATGCAAAAAGAGATATTTTTGCAATCTTCGCCATACTCTGTGCATGAAATTTACTGAATTACTAGTAATTACCGCTTCCTATTTTGTAAAAATTAGTCTGTTTAAATTATTTACTATGGTAGATGCTCAAGTCAGGCAATCATATTGAAACACACCACCAAGAATCTGTATTCCCCAAAATAAAACTCCAAAGCTATTTTAAATATACAGCTACGGACCTTCAGAATCATATTTTCTTTACCAATTCACTGTAATAAAAATGAACATTTTGTCATCACTTTGGGAAACCGTGCCAAACACCTTAAAACACATGTCACATGCCAACTTTACTTCATTTTTCTCCTCAGGGAATAGATACATCTGGAATCATAATCACAGATAAAAACCTTGACAAAATTGCACATGAGCCCAGCCCTTCTCTCCAACACCTACCTTTTCATAACATTTAATACAATATTAATATCGGTTACTAAAAAGGCTTCCAACCTTTACATTTCTGACATAACATGTTCAAACCCATATTTCACACTTCTTGTTCTGTTTTAAGTTCAGTGGATTTAACAGGACTCTGGAGAGAAGATCATGTGGTTGAAGATTTCCCTCCCTCTTTGACACCCGTAGAGGCAGTTTTGGAATTGTTTAAATAGCTGTGGCTGTATAAACTGAAATATGGAAGATCACGGGCATCTTATTTCTCTCACATCTGCAGATACATGCTTGTATTTTTATCTGAAATCTACTGCTTGTACCATTGACAAACCATTTCAATACAACATCTGGGCAAAACAGACTGAATATTTTCCTTTTAAACTGTATTATTTATCTTTCCTGAATATTTCTGGTTTACCAGACAAAAACAATTAGCTGATATTATATAATAATATTATCTGGTCTTCTTCATCTATGATTGACAGTTTTTCAAATCAAAATAAAACACATTCTTAGTCGATCATCTTCTTGAAAGTGCGCTACTGTTCTAAGCTCAGTTTGCTTCTGAGACAGCTAGAGATCTTACTCATTCAGGGGTAAATGGTGAAATACAGATCCAACCGATTCCATGCTCTCCCCAAAACGCCTGGCTTCGGTAATATTTAATAGCTGATTCCTGGACTGATATTTTCACTGCATGCTTTTATAAAGCATTCATCAGCTGGTATTGCAAAGAAATGGAATTTGAGAACTTTGCAAATTTTCATTTATTACTGCGTTCGTAATTAATACCATGCTGGAAGTACCTCAGGCAGCTCACTGTATGGCTTTGTTCATGTCAGAATGGTGATAGCAACCTCTTTTTGTTACATATTTAACAGCTTTGAAAGACATTTTTTTAAACAGCAAATATACTAGACAGCTTTAAAGCAAAGGACATTAAATAGGTTGCCAATTATTCATTCAGCAGCTCTATGTGCGTCAAAAAAATGCATACCACTAAATTTTCCTGAGACAAACCACTTAAATTTCCTGTGACTCATACACCATTTTTGCACTAACTGGATAAGGATAGCAATCATTTAGAAAAAGAAAGAGATAGAAAATGTTTCTTGCCCGGGAATACTAAAAAAAAAAATCTTTAAAAACCTGTTCATTTACAGTTAGGGGACAGCATTTGTGACAAGAAATGTCCTATTTTTAAACTGAATAGTGTTTCTTAATAAGGTTATTTCATTATTCTCTTTCACTTTAAAATGACCCAAAGTGTCTAACTCAGATATAAGGAGTGCAAAAAGTGATATATGAATGGAGTAATAATTTCCCTGAATCGTTTCTAGTCAGTCTACAGAGCAAGTGAATCTGAAGCATGCTAGTCTGTCTCCGGCAACTCAGGGAGATGAAGAGCTGAGCTGAGCTCCACTTGCTGACAAGAAGCAAACTGTCTCACATTTTAGGAGAACAACATCATTGCCTATAAAAATGAAGAAGAGACAAAATAAATAAAACCAGTTAATGTTGTAGTTAACTTGCAAATCAAGTAAATCTGTTGGTACAGTATTTTAGAAATAAACGATAACAGCATCACACCAAACACACATTTCTGAACATATAAGCGTTCTGATTTTGATTTAATGGTATATCAGCGTCAACTATTGCTTCCTTTGCTGGTACACACTTCCTGATGCCTACTGTGAAGGGTGCCCATATTTACAACTGAGTAAGATGATTAATTACACCTTGTCAATCACGGTGCATGAAGACATAACACCACAGCAGACAATGAAGAAGATGCCTGAAGCTACAATTACATTTTAATTCATAGTTTATTGTATGTTCCCATATATTGCAGTCTAATAACCGTAGGGGCATCGAAAACATATGAGATATCAATCACTCTGCCCCCTGGTCTTTCATGTTTATATTATTCCACAGCCTTTAAATTACCATAAGTAGTTACTTATTCTCTTAAGCTTTCTTCTCTTCTCTCTTACCTTTTGCTTCCATTTATCTTTTATTCTTAGTACCTTTATCCAACAGCTATAAGTATTTGATGGAAGTTTGTAGCTCACTTAAAATCTGTAACAGACAACCTGAAACCCAGCAATTAGCAAAGACAGCTTAGACTTGTGTTCCTTTGTTGAGGGAGGCGTTGAATCTTTTGTTCTGATTTAGTCACGGTAGCTGGGTGGAAGCTGGTACCTCATTATGTGGTTGGTCTGTTTGTCTGGTAGGTAGCAGATGGTACTGGAGATGACGTTACCAAGAGAGGCAGGGTAGAGAAACTCAAGACCTGTGATTTGTTCACCTGTCACCTATAACAAAATACAGGTTAAAAGACTTTATTATTAGCTGCACCATTTTTTTAATGAAAAAACCCTCTCGTTTCAAATGAGTCCGCGTTTGACTCTAAAGATTATTTTGCTATAGCAATTTTTCTGTTGCTCATTATTCGAGAATATCCTGGATTTTATTCTGAACAATGTAAATGTCATTCATGTGTCAGTGTGTACATTAGCAGCTTTGTGTTTACATTCTGTTACTCTCCTTGTGTTTTGGTAGCAAGGGTTGGATGTCTTCTTGTGTTTGTATATCCATTAAGAAGATAATCAGAGATAGCCTGTGAACTGGAGGTCATGCCATACCTTTTTAACGTGCTATTGGTACTATTGGTCCCAACCACTTAGGTAATACTGTTACATAAAATATTGTATTTTAATTCCATTAAATATATAAAATCTTTTGGATAATTAGCAATGTCAGGCAGAGTGTATGAATCCGTGACCTTTCTTAACTGCAAAATGTATGTAATCAATTATGTGGCGGGGAATTGAACGGGTATGAAAACATCTAAGGATAGTACAGCATGCAGGTGTAGACAAGGATATATACAGCAAATTGCTTAAGTACAACACACCACAATGGTGTTCCACCATGGTGTACGTGGTGTCTGCTGAGCAATATTCCACATCGCTGTTACTGGCGGCAAATCTCCCATCACAGACGGTGTTTGAAATGTCTTGCAGTTTAATGGAGGAAGGGAAAGATTATTTTATCAAGCTAAATACTATACAGCTCCACTAATTCTATTGCAGAATTCTAATCTGAATTAAAACATGAACTTCCATTGTTTCCAGGGTCTGATTTTAGGACAGTCTTTGGATAGTTCCCACAGATGCCAAATTAGCTTGCATTCTGTATTGTTTCTTGAGGGGTCTTGTGGCTATTTCATATGCATTTCTACAAGAGACACTTTGTTCTCCTCTGTGACCTGCAAACGTATTTAACTACTCAGAGGAATCCCAACAGAAAGATGGTAAAAAGCCTAGATTATTGTAAGAATGGAGCACATAAGACCAGCAAAGTTTGACTATAAACGCTGTAATTCCAATTTTAGCAAAGATAGTCTTAACCGCACTACACCTGTAAGAGGCAAGTCACTATGTCAGAAAGCAACACCTAATAGTAATACGCGAAGTGATGTCATCGTTTGCAGTCACGGATTAAGCAGCGAGTCTCAGGATCTCAGATGCGCATTCAGATTTACTTTCCGTTGTGGTACCTTTTCTAATATAATTAGAAGTGTGATATTTGACATCCTTAATACTAATTAGTCCTTCCTTACTACCCACCTTCAGGGTAAATATTTAGACACCACAAACAGTTTCCCCGTGTACTCTTTTGTCTTTTCTGGAGGCTTCCTGAAGCTTCTCCTCAAGTTCAGAGACCTTCCTGGCCTGGTTTTCTTAGTGTCTACTTGGAAATAAGAGAAGTGAGAGGCCTCGGTCAGCAGAAGGCTTCGCCAACTTGAATGCCACGAACGATTATATCCTAATGGGGAATATTTTCCACTATGGGTGTTGTTGGGTGCGCTCAGTTAGTAATAAGCGTTTGGGGCATCGTCATCTGGGTGTGTAAACAAACTTTTGACCCCCTACTTCTCCCACGCTGGAGGCATTTTCCCCGACCGCCCCTTTGCTGCTCCGAGGCCGGGCACGTCGCCGACTGTCACCGGGCGGCAAACGCAAACCCCCGAGCGGGCGCCGGTCCCGCTCCGGCCTTCAGCGGCCGCCTCGGGCCCTCCCGAGGCCGCGGAGCGCCGGCGGCGCGGCGGGGCGGGGCGGGGAACAGGACGCGGCAGCGCTCCGGCTGCCCGGAGGCCCGGNCGCGAACAGCCGCCCCGGGCCCCGCCGCTTTAAGGAGAGAGGGGGGCCCGCCGAGTGCCCGTCCCATCTGGTGCCCATCCAACTCTTCCTCCTTCCCCTTGGCTTTTTCTTTTCCCAATGAGCTCCAGCGGGCTGGGGGAGGAGCGGGGGAAGGAGCAAACTTTGCCCCTGAGCTGCCGCCGCTGCCAGCCCTCTGGACTGTGAGTGCGTACGGTGGGCATCCGCCCCATCCTCCTGTCGCAGCACCAGCCTGCTCTCCGCCTGCTGCAGCCTCCCTCTCCCTTGCTTTCCTCCTCTAAATTTCGCACAGTACGATGTAGAGGGCTTGTCGTTATTATTTTTTTTTATTTATTTCTCACCGAAGATGGTTTAATTTTTTATATTTCTATTATTTATTAATCCTTCCCAACCGTAAACCTGCCCAGCCTTCTGCCAGCTGGGCCAGACCATAAAGCCTGGGACTGCACCTGGGGCAATGAGCCCTGCACTGAAGAAGCCTCCTAGAGGGATGTGCCGGGGCCGCGCAACAGACTAGATCCAAGCCCCGAAGCTTACACCACCAGTTATCCCCTCTCCCTCATCCCCTTCGCCCGCCTTTTCTGCACCCCGTCCCCTTGAAGCCTCGGATCAGTGCCTGCGCTGCGCTCCGGAGACCTTTGCCGGGGGGAAAAGCCCGGAGCCCAAGGAGAAACGGGGCGGCCGTGCTAGATGCATGGGGGAGGGCTCCGGTTAATGCAAGTTCTGGGCTCCTGCAGGGACCCCGACAACTGTCAGCAGCAGCGGCAACTCGGGGCCTCCTCCTCTGCTTCCTCAGCGATGCTTTTCCACAGTCTGTCCGGCGCGGAGATGCACGGGGTCATCGACGAGATGGATCGGAGAACCAAAAGCGAAGCACCGGCCATCAGCTCGGCTATAGACAGGGGAGAGACCGAAACGGTAGGAGGCGAAGGAATGGGAGAGTCGTTCAACCCCCTAAACATAATAAACCCCGCAAAGATAGAGCTTTTCCCCTAAAATAACAGATCGGGGGGAAACGTGTGCAAAATGCTAAATCAGAAGAAAATTAAGCATAAAGGCACCCCAAAAGATTAAATAAAACTGTGGGGAAAGGCATGAAACTGTTAATAATTAATAATATGCATAGTAATAGTAACGCTTGGGCAAAATGAACAGTACTGCTCTTGCGAGAAAACAGAAAGATAGACCAGCCTTATGGTAGCGTCCAAGAACTCCTTCCCTTCCCCCAGCCTGTCCGGCCTTCTAAAGTTTTTAGGAAGAGGCAAAGTATGCTTTTGTACAGATAACGTTTTGGCACAGCGAATTTTTTGTCTGCAGAATGGAAACACAAACCCCAAAGAATCCAGTTCTGTGTTATTTTTCAGGTAGGATGTCTACACTGAGGTAGTCATTATAGCATTTATAAACAAAAAAACTGAACTTGAGTACCTTTAATTTTTTTTTTAAAATAATTGTAATATATATGAACATTGGGTTTGCAAACATGGCAAACAGAACTAGAAGATATGTTTCAGGGAGACGGATGGATGCAAATGTTTATAACTTTACCACTTTTTATCTTATGTCTGCTGGTGCATAGTACTTGTATATTAATACAATTAGATAATAAGCAGATGCATCCTTTTAACCAGAGTTAAGCTAGCGAAGTGGAAGATCTTTCTGAAGTGTGTTAGCTGATCCAGCATTTTACGTATACTACTTTTTTGTTAAGAAATGGTAATTCTGAAGTGAAATGATCCCATATTTTGGTTAAGTGCTGTCTTCTAAGCTGATATGGGCATATGCAAGAAAGATATCTGTTCTGTTCTCGGTTTTTAAAACTTCATCAGTATGTGTTATTTCTCTTAATGCTATGTAGAAATTTACTTAAAGGTGATAGTGAGAGTATTTAATCCTGAAATACTGGCTGAAAAACATCCTTTATACTATAAGGGTGGAACGTGATTTCTAATCTAAATGGTTTTGGTTTTCTTTGGAAAAGTTAGTATTTCTCCGTACAATTAAACAATATCAAATGATCTTTCCTGGAATAAATATTGTGGCATGATACCTTTATGTATCTATATATAATGTATATGTATACACATGTGTATATACCAAATAGTGGGACAGAATACTGGATCCTTAAATACCATTTCTAGATCTCAGCATATTTTTGTTACTGGAAAAGCAAAGCAGAAAAATCCTGTTTCATTTAAAGTGGATTTACAAGAAACTACTTTGGTTATAGAACAGTTCCTAATCGGAGTTCAGTTAATGCCTTAAAGAAATAAGCTATCAGTAGACTTGTGTGGCTAACATACCAATGTAGTGCCATGATTTTATTTATATGTAGTTCTGATACTGGGAATGGCGTAGTGCAAACAGTAGTGCTCATAGCGATGGGATTTTGTGGTCTCTGCAAGTACTGGATGAAAGTAATCAGCCCAGCAAATGCTGAAAAAATACCTTCATTTTCTTTCGATTCTTCCCTGTTAGCTGTCTTTTCTTTTTGCTTTGCGCAAGGACTTAAGGCTCTAGAGGAGGTAAAAGTAAACAAACAACTTCTCTCTCCCCCCCTCCCCCCGAATCAAAACAAACTGCGTGTTTGTCACATCTGTAAAAAATGTTTTGGGTTCTCTTGCACAAGAACAAATCTGCAGTGTGCTTTTGTGCAAAGTGGATGATAGTAAGTTTGGAACGAAGTGGACAGCAGCGCATTGCAAGGTCTGCCATAAACACTGCTCCAGTCTGAGCCTCCTCTCTTGAACACTGTTTTAAGGTGCCTGCTAAAATAAATAAGCGTGCTTAAACGGTTTTCGATATTTTTCTCTTTCTTTTTTGGTAGAAGTTGATAGAATATGTATGTATTTGTTTTTTTCAGGGTTTCGATTGGATTGCGATTTGACACTAAACTATTAAATTATATAGGGGTTACATTTAGTTTTATTGCTTCCAAGCTTATCCCAGCATAATCTAAAGTGCTCTGTTGGTTTTTCCCCACTTTCTTTCCTACACGTTTCCCACTATTTCGTTTTCCTGATAAAACATTCTGCACCTCGCATTTAGTGATGCTCGTCTCCTCCGCGGTTTTATTTACTGATCCCTTTAGTGCTTTGGGTCACAGCAGATTTGGATACGTGTTGTTTGGAACCAGCTTGCAGAGAGAGCTGTGTCTGTAGCACTGTGACTACTAGGGGGTTTGATCGTAATTCACTCCGAATTTTATAGCTAGGAAAATACACACACAGACACGCTCCACATACACGCACTCACAGAGCATTAACTATGCAGGCACTCTCAGCATATCCATAATAATACATTTTAAAATTAACTATCTGCGATTTTGCCTACTCTGTGATCATTGCGCCTGTTTATTGAACAGCATCTTTTCTTGTTCTGGGACTGGAAAGTCCACACACACCCCCACCAAAAAAAAAGAAAAAAAAAAAAAAGAGAGAAAAAAATCGTGGGTCTGATCCGGGCGCCTTCCATAAAACCCAGGGTCTTTTTCTTCTTGTCTCGCCTTCCTCCGCGCTCCTCCCGGGAAGGTGGGATGCCACGGGACCCTGGGGACCCGCCTTCCCGGGCGCAGGAGGCAGGTCGGGGCGCCGGGCTCGGAGCCCCCGCTCCGCTCCTCCGCTCCGCTCCGCGGCTGCCAAGCCCCTGCGAGGAGAGGAGAAGCCCGGCCCCGGCCGGGCAGGGGGAGGGGGCAGCCCAGCAGTGCACAAGAGTTTCTGCCTCTCGCTAACGGTCTGTAATTGTTTTCCCCCAGCAGACCATGCCTTCCATCAGCAGTGACCGGGCTGCCCTGTGCGCCGGCTGCGGGGGGAAAATCTCCGACCGTTATTACCTCCTGGCTGTGGATAAACAGTGGCACATGCGCTGCCTGAAGTGCTGTGAATGTAAACTCAACCTGGAGTCCGAGCTCACCTGCTTCAGCAAGGACGGCAGCATTTACTGCAAGGAGGATTACTACAGGTACAGCCTGCCACCAGCCGGGGCGGGGGGGAGCCGCTCGCCGCCCCCACACCGAGCAAACCCCGTCCTGGAGAGACGGCCGAGGGGATCCGTGGGCACGCGGTCCCCGCGGGCCAGGCTGTGGGCTCCTCAAACCACCTACTGGAGAGGGAGACTTACGGTGGGGATGGGCCCCGTGTTCTCGGGAGGGGGGCACAGCTCACCCCCAGCCTGCTTGCGGGTACTGGGGGCTTCCAGCGGGCATCCCCTGCCCAGCCTTCTCGGGCTGCGAAGGGAAGAGAAAAGGCCAAGGGGAGCTAAGCGTGTTTCCTGCCCTGAACAGG
>VYXH01005877.1:141310-276097 GCA_013397275.1 Burhinus bistriatus | reverse complement strand
CCCTTCCTCTCGCTTTTCGTCCCACCAGAACGGCTGTGGTCACTGGGTCTCCCAGCACTGCCCCTTGTATGCAACAGGAAAAAAATGTTTGGACAAAAGAAAATTCTTAGATCTCGATTTTATTAGAAGAATTCAAGGCGGGGGTGGGGTTTGCTTCAGCCCCGCGTTCCCCGAGCTGAGCGCTCAGCCGTCCCGTTAGATCCCGGAGACGAAACTCGTTTGCCTCTTTCCTTGTGCTGCTTCAGTACCGTCTGCATTTCTCCGCCGTTTCGAGCATGTTTTCTTTTTTAATCGACAAAGTTCAGACGTGTTCTATAGGTGGTAGATTTGCCTTCAACGTGTTTTTTTGTTTTCTGTTGTTCCCCCCCCCGGAGAGGGCGTTAGGTAAAGGCCAAGTGTGCTGCGGTTTGTTTGGAGCTGCAGCTCTGCGCGCCCCGACCGCCCCGCACCCGCGGCTCCGGGCTGCGCTGGGCTCCGGCCGTCCCGTCCTGGACGGGGGGGACCGAGGGGAAGCGCAGTGCTGGCGGGGGCTCGGGCTGCACTGGGGATCTTCCAGCACCGAGGGCTTCGGGTGCGGGGGAGGCGACCGCGCCGGGAGGATGAGGCTGCGGGTGTTTTGCGCCTAGAGACAGAGTAACAATAGCGACGAAATTGAGAGGTTTGCTCTGAAAATGGCAAGGAGGAAAGGCGCATCTCTAACTGGCAGACGCACCTCGGGAACAAAATTGCCAGCTATTATTGTTTTAACTAATTGCTGAATAATTTGGAAACAGTACAAAAATCAGTAGTAGTCCCAGTGGTGAAGGCTGATGAAAGGTGTATGTAGCATTCTCCCGAGTAACATCTGAGCTTTAAAACATACATAAAATACGCATCTTGCCCGTCTAAAAAGTCTCCTTTTCGGAGGGATTAGATTTTAATTGTCCTTCAGCTGTCTCCCTGTGCAGGGCAGATGTTCAGATTCAAAGGACCTGTAAACCGAACCAGCGGCATCTGTCCTGGATGGGAGCACAGCCTCAGAGAGTCTTACTGCTGCCTGACTTCCTAAATAAACCGTCTTTAACTGTATTTTTTAAAAATTCGTTTTCAAAACAATTGCCCTCCGATTTTTTTTCTCTTTTAATTTTTGCTTAGAGCCTGCAACTGAAGCTTGAGAGATCTTCCTTGAGGAACCTTTGGCTTCTTTGCTTAAACTATTTATCCACTTAATTATTCACTAAACCAATAATCGATTAATTTATACGATAATAAGTGCCATTGATCTTGGAAATCAGACCAGGTTGCCCGTTGATGTAAAATTTCACAAACTAGCAAATTATTGCAAAGCCTTTTTGTGCCTTTTAAATAGAAACAGTTTAAGTGTGTTAGTTTCTCTTTTATTTTTAATGGAACTTTTCATTTCCTTCTCAGAAATGCCCTAGAAATGCACAATAGTGTCCTCTGAGGGGATCTGTTGCTGGTAATTTGTGTAGAATACCTTGTGTAAATAAATCTACACCCAGAGGTGGTGGGAAAAGGGGGACCCGTAAACTTAGGCAGAGTCGAGACTGGAATTATTTCATAAATCGCAGCAAATATTCATCTGCAACACGAATTGGACTGACTTCCCCCCCCCACACACTTAAACGAGCCTCCGTTTGTACGGGGATGATGGGTTTTAGATGTGGATAGAGCCTGACAAGTGGAAAATAGCTTAGAAGGATGCTGAAACTTCAAAAAGATTTCTTTTTCTTTTTTTTCCTTTTTTTTTTTTAAAAAAAAAGTGTGTTCCTGTGATCATAATTTCTTCTTTCACTTGTTCGAATGGAGTTTGATGGGGTTTTTTAGGTCAGTAAATCAATGGCTGAAAGCTTGCTGAACACAGAAGCACCTGTAAAGAATTCTGAATACTCCCTTTGTGAATTATACCCCAAACCTCCCACAGCCTGCTGTATTTTATCCATTTGTATCTAGCCCGTCTGTAATATGAAGACACTAAAATATCCTCAAAAATGACAGAGGTACCGCGCAGACTTGGGGCGCGACGAGCTGATAAAATACCCATAATCTGTGCAAACAGCGAAGATATTAAGAAATATTTCCTTCCTTTCCTACCAGGAAGATACATAGTGTTTCAGGAAGACGGTGACTAAATCTCTAGGCTCCATACAGACCCTCGGCGGGTGGGCACCGGGGTTGGGGGGTGTGGGGGCGGCTTTTTGGGCTGCGCAGGCGCCGGCCCCGCTCGCTCCGTGCCTGCCTGCCCCGGCACGGCTCGGGAGGGCGCCGGGGCCGTTCGGAGTGACCCTCCGAACGGGCTTTGTCAGAAGTCTCTTCTTCCTGACAAAAATGGGAGAAGCCTGGAAAGTTTTGAAGAGCGAATTTCTCTTTCTCTCCTCGTTTCCCCTGGGACGAAAAGCTCAGAATAAGCTTTCCTGTTGACTACACTTGCAGAGCGAGCGAACAGGAGTCGCAGCTTAAAAACGGGTGCCTTGCAGCGATTTCCTAAGAAAACTCAGAGTTCCCTCCTCTCCCCCCTCCTCCTCCTGCTTCTCTCCCTCCTCCTCTCTCCCTCCCTCCGACGTGCTCACCTTTCGGGCCCCCCCGGGCGCGGTGCATCTGGCCCCTCCCCGGGGACCGGGGCCGGGGCANGGAGGGGAGCGGAGCCCGGCCCCGCCGCCAGCCCCTTCCCCCGGCCCGGCGGGCAGCGAGGAGCCCGGCTCGGCCGGGGCTGCCCGGGTTAATCGCGGCGCTCAGGGAATTACCGCGCACTCGCACCGGCTATTCAGCGCCATTCAATTGGCTTAATTGAGGGGAAAAACCCTCCGCGGCTGGCTCCTCCCGCACAGCCCGGTGCCCGGCGCGGCCCCGCTCCGGACCCTTTGTTCTCCCGCCCGCCGCAGCCCCGTCCCGGCCGCTCTCTCCCCCTGGAGGCACCGCGGCCGCGGGGGGGGCCCCGTCCCTCCGGGAGGCAGCGGGACACGCAGCCCTTTTGTGCCAGGCGGCCGAGGAAGGCCGGAGGAAAGAGGGTTTCTAATCCCAGCTCTCCTCTCTCGTGGCCTTGTGATGCTGCTCAGCCTGGAAGATAGTCGCTCCTTAACGCAGGCTTTATCTCCCTCTTCCTAGAAACACCTCTTGAAATTTCAAGGTTGAGGCAGTGATTTCTGTGGCTGTTGCTCCGAAGGCTTGGCAGAGGTACCCTTCTTTCAGTGCCGCCGGGCACCTCAGAGGCAGCAAGGGCTACCTTGCCCGCTCCAAGTGCCACAGCTTCACCCCTTTTAATCCCAGTTGTGGTAAGGAGTTCAGGCGTCTGCCTTCTCCAAGTGTCTTCTCCTTCCACCGGGGAGAAAGACCCTAACTCTGTTCCTGTCCCAAGTGCTATTCAGAGAGCTCTGTCTCACTTTTGTCCCCTTCAAGGATGTGGGTACCACAAAGTCCTTCACACGCTCCTGCCAGACAACAACTAAGGCTGCACCCCTGCCTAGTCCAGTTAATCACAAGTTCCCTCTCCAGGCAGCAGAACGTTAAAACACCCCCTTGACTCTTATTACAGAAGGAAAGGGGTGTATATTCCTGAGCCACTGAACATGGAGAGCTGATGCATGCACCAACTGTGTCTCCTGTTTCATTATTCTTTCAGAATCAGGATAAGTTTGCTTTCTTTTTGGGTAATTTAACAAGTCAAATACAAGCTACTAAGAACAAAAGGTCCCCCAAAGAAAATTCCTCTTTCTCACCTTCTTCATGTGCTATATACTTAGTGACATACTAACTATTAAGCACATGCTTTGCCCTGAATCCCGACATGTGGGGGGATCTGGCAATCTGAGTGTGAAACAGCGCTCCCAAGTTTTTGTCTTCAAATCGTGTTTGTTACGAAGATAACAGCACATCCTGCTTTACGCTCTTGTTGCTGTTTTTAGAGATGGTATTGTGCGTTATTCTGCAGAGGATATTTTGGTCAGCAGTATCAAAATATAATGTTTTAATCTTAGTTTCTAGTGATGCTCCCCGTGGACATCACCATCTTGTGGCCAGCTGGACATTCATACCATGGTGCTAATGGAGGAGGCTGTAAGAGCTGGCTGCTGGTGGGACCAGCCGAAGGACAGGAGGGCAATGGCCTGGATGCGGGGACTGGGGGAAAGGCACAAGGGCCTTAGAAATGTTCTAGGGTCAAAAAAGAGACTTGGCACCACTTCAGAATTTGTTTTATCACAAAATAGGAATGAAACATTAGTTAATTTAAGATTCCTCTATTTGACTGGAATTTTACCAATTGTGTTTCTGAACTCCCAGCAGGCGCCCTAGATACTGCAATTGAATGGAAATCTTACATACGGATAGCTCAACAATTCCTTTGGGAGATACACAGGGACACCATGAAGGAACAGGGAAGAAGTGCCTGAAAAACAGAGGGTTGCGTGACAAGCATGTACAGTGTTACACCATGATGCCTTTTGCAGAGACTCCTCAGCTCTTAAAATCCACACACACTTACACCCTTGGCCCGTTCTGTGTCTCTGTGCCTGCAACGCCCATAGACATTTCAGATTCTGGGAGAGATGCATATAGTATTAGACCTAATATAATAGACTTTTGAAGATGGTGCCAAGCACCACAACCAAATACGAGAGGGGAATTGGCACTAACTAGGGATATTTATGTCATATCGGGTGATGCCTGGGGGTACCCAAACCACTTGCGCAAGACAATGAACAGCAGACACCCTTGTACGCTTTCAAAATCTGTTCTGTAACTTTCTTCATAGAAAAGGATAATAGTTTGCTGGTCTCAAATGGTACATATTTGCTGTCATTTTAATAATGTATGTCTTTAATAGATGAGGAGGTAAAATTATGAGAAATTAAAGGAGTAAATTGTTCATTGTCCTCTCAGGGCTTGATGAAAAGCTGATAACCTCATTCCAGTCTAGGAGGATTTAGAATCACTTTTATTTCCTTGGATCCTGAATGTATCTCATTGTCTATGGAACAGGTTAAAATCCAACTACTTGCAGCCCTAGGGTTTGTTTTGTTGCATATTAACATGAACAGATCTCAGTCCTTCACACAGATATTTTGATGCATTTCCTCCTAAGTCTCTGCCTTGTTATTTCTGGGAGGGTTTGAAAGCATTTAAGGTAACACACAGAGGTCTTTTCCATTACTGATATCTAAAATTCTATGAGTACATTTTAAAACCAAGCACTGCTTGCTTTTACATTTCCGTAACAGAATTTGCTATGAGCAATATAGTTTCAGTTACTCATCCCAGTATTCTTTACATCAGGAATTGTAGCTATGAAGGGGACTGGAACACATGGGATGACCCCAGTTTGGCAACTAGATCTCAGTTCTTAAACCAGAAAAAAGGTTTTGCTACCTTCCATCCAGCTCCATTAATATTGCATTTTTATTATCTCCTTTTAAGCATCTTATACCTTTTAAATCCAGGTGCTTCCAGGCTTTCCACACCACAGGAAAACAAGCAGAAATGCTTCTTATTGCTAGAATTTGGCACAAGATACTTAAGTCTGGAAAGGATTTATAGAAATGTATGCACATGCACGCACACATAAATGCACGTTTATATATAAAGTACAATTTTTCTTAGCTGTTTTTTAAATTATAGGAGTACAGAAACACACAGAAAAGTTTGAGGCTTCGGACACTTTCTACGTATCTACTAAACAAACACGCTTTTGGGCTTAAAGCTGAATTTTTGCAAGCCTTGCTCTATATTGTGCCGTATCTTTCTAGAAGTTTTTGAAAAGCTAAAGTTTGCAAAGCAGCTACTATAGATGCTGCAAAACTGCTGTTTATAGAATCTGTGTGCATTTTTACTTATGAGTACATGCATTTTACGTATATTTTTAACAACTTTTTAGTGCACGCCTTTCAGAATTTGTGTTTTCAGTAGGGCTGAAAACCTGTGCTGGACAGCATGAATTTAAAGTAAGACTACAAAGATATACGTGTCTATGAGATGTACTCAATTGTAATGAGCCAGCAGCAATGGACAATTGAAACAAAGCTCTTTATGTGTTTAAGAAATTCACCGGTAATTCACATTTTAAAATACATTTTTTTTTTCTAATTTTTTGCATGCAACATAGAACAGAGATAGTAGTGATTTTTCATTACTTATAGGAAACTAAAAGGGAGTTGTAGATATTGGAACAGAAAAAGTTAATTAATGACAGTTTGTCAGAGCTAATTTTCAGTTATACCCCTGATTTTTTCTGTGGATTTAAGCTTGGTCCTTAATGGTATTTTAAGAATTTTTCTATGGTTTACTGTATGCACAAATAAATAAAAAACTACTTTTGGTCTATGAGATTATTTTGCTTGGCATTCAACATTTAATACTACTTGATAGTTATTATAATGTTCCTTGCTTGTAGACCTCCTTTACACGCTTTATGTTTGATTTATGCAAATGTATCAATCAGTGTCATTCAGTGATTTCAAAAGGATATAACAATTGATCATTCAAACTAGTGTTTGCAAATACTTTTTAAAAAAAGGAAATATAAACATATAAATAATTAAAAAGATATTTTTCATTTGTCATGCCAGTGATACATTGCATTAACAGCTTTATTTCTTTAGCTAGTCAAATTATAGTTATAATTTGCTGTCTGGTACCCACAAACTTTATTTCTTTTATAGTGTTTCATTTAATGGTCTCTCTTGTACTCTACAGGGTTTAGTTTGATGGAGGAAATAATTATAATTTTAACTGGTCTGTTCCATCGAGATTTAAGTGGACTGTATTGTACGGCTTTCTTTTTACGTTACAATGCAATTTATAGTGATACAAAGTACATTAAAACACTTTACAGAGTTCAGGACAGCTACTGTCCTACAAGCAGAAAGTGGAGGAGAGGCTGTGGAGATGGAGGGAAGAAAAAAGGAAACAGGCCTGACATTTTAAAAGCCATAAAGAGGCAGGTGAGGGTCCTTGCCGGCTGGTTATTGTAAGGAAAAAATAGAAGATGCAGAAATGGAGGGGAAGGCAAGTAGGATTTGTGCTAGTACAATACGTGCCATGGTATGTTATTTTAATTGCTGCACTCAGATGAACTGCAAACAATGTTGGTCACAGAGCAATAGATTTACACGCCTTTTCCTCTTGTCGCCTTAAGCTTTAAGTTGCAATGAAAATGATGGCGACCACCTGGATCGAGACCAGCAATACCCCAGCAATCAAAAAACAAAGCGTATGAGGACATCATTCAAACACCACCAGTTGCGGACAATGAAGTCGTACTTTGCTATTAACCACAATCCTGATGCCAAGGACTTGAAACAGCTAGCTCAGAAAACCGGCCTGACCAAAAGGGTTCTTCAGGTAAGAAGAGCAGTCTTTTGTCTTGAAAAGTAAATAAAATACCAATTTTATATTTGAAATGCTGTGGATTTTGCTGATCTTCTTTTCTTAATTTTTCATACCTTCTGTGAGACTTCAGTTAAGTCCTAGAAAGTATGAGAAAAGTTATTTCTTTTCAGTTTCCCAAAAGTAGATCACTTAGGTTCTAATTCTGAATGCCAGTTGTGAAGGTTTGGGGCCCTGCTTGTTTTCCTGTAGTTAGTTAATTCTGGTGCACGCTTTAGCTTCCAACCTGTTGTAAGAAAAAAGTGGATTAATTTAGGTAATGTGTTGAGTGTAAATAGTGAGCTCTTAATTTAGAAATCACTATGAATGTTTACATTTATAAGAAATTAATCGGCAGTCTGGATTTATTTTATCAGAACAAGGAGGATATCTTTTCTTTCATAATTGAAGTGGACGTAAATTTAATTTTTCAAAGATTAATTTTTTATTCATAGTTTAGTAACTTAGAATTAAAGGAAACTGCATTTTAAAAGTATTTTGTCTCTGAAAGCTGGATTTTGCTTGCTTCAAGGATATACACTCCATTTGAACTATTATGGGAAGCAAAGGTGAGAATATTAGTTGATTTAGCTCCATTTTAATTTATAGTTCTGATTCAAGAAGTCAATTTTAATGGCAGTTATCCAAATAACTATACCTAGAGATAAATTTGGGCATCTAGGAGCCCTGGCATTCCAGGATCTATTGCTGAAATTTTTAAACGGGTCTTAATTGTAGAAAAATTGTTTGTGGGCTTCATAGAGACAGGTAGGGCTCAGAGACAGACTCCTGGGAAAGCATCATGGACAGCTCTCGCAAATTCATAGGCAAGTGGAAGGCGGTAGACAAAAAATACTGAGAAAAACTGAATTCACTGGAGAGATTTTGGACCTTACAGTGTTAATACCTAACAGAAGAGGGAGTAAAGGTTTTGTAGGCTTCCCAGTAAAAACTACTAATGAAAAACCATATGTAATTACTTCTCTTGGCTATGTCCCCCATAGCTGGATTTTTTTGTTTTTATGAGGCTGATTTGTGGTAGTGGAACAAATTCCTCCAATATAACTGCTGCACATCCTAACACTTGATGTAATGTCTCTCATAGCAGCTCTCCTTTATCCACGCACGTAGGCGAAAAAATTTACTGCATTTGTCTATCCTTATTTTGACATTTTTCCTTTATTTTACCCTCAGAGTTTACACTTCAGGAATACCTATTCTGTCCATTACAGCGCACTGACACCTGAATTAACAGAAATTTCACATAGGGCATTAACAAATGAGATCAGTGTCTAGACAGTGTCTTTTGCTTGATCATCTTTCTGTTCTCTCTCCTCACTCCACACCAACTCTGACTTCCATCTCTTTTCTCTTTTCATCTAATGGGTCTTTCCTTCCATCTTTTTTCCAAGTTATTGTCTCTGTTTCTTCTTTCCTTTTCAGAATGTATTTCCTTGTTTCCAAAATTGGGTTCCACGTCTCCATTACAATCCAATTCCTCTTTCAGTTTCTTCATTGCTTCTGTTTCCATCTTAAACATATCACATCTTGCAGTTTTAAGGTGCTTAGTGGTTCCTCTTTTTGCGGCAGTCCCTTACAATTCCACTAAACTTTTTTTCATCATTTTGGTAATTGGTGTTTCACTTCTTTTACTTTCACAGTTAGATACTCCTTTATGTCTGGGCTCCTTTAGCTGAAGAGTGGTGGAAGGTGTTAGTCGGTGGTGAGGATTGCACCCAGAGGATGATGCTGTTGGAGGCAATTCAAGAAAATGGCTCGGAGGGATACTTTGTCTAGTATCCCTTGAGTTTTCCTGTCCTTTACGAGCACTCTCTACTCCATACTCTTGGACTTCTTGTTTGAAAATTAATTTAGGCCATGAAAAACCAAACTTTTGGGTTTTTTTTAATTTTATTTTTACTTTATTTTAGAACCTTTGTGCCCAACTGGCTTCTCTCTGACGCGCGAGAGGCAATTTTTCAAACACTGAAGTTCACCTCTAGGAGTTTCAGGGTTGCTCTTTGCTGGGGAAAACACTTCGTGATGTTGGTTACTGAGATAGTGTCACTTGTTAATTCTTTTGAGCCAGAAAGGTTGGCGTTCCGTCTGTGTCATTTATTGAACACGAAGTAATTCACTGACACTATTGATCTAAACAAGCATCATTAGTATTAGTCTGTCTTACATACCGAAGGCACGTGGACTCCCAGGCGTACATGCACACCTGCCAGTAGTGAGAAATCTTCTGCAGTCCCAATGTTGTTATTAGGCATGTTTGTAAGCTGTTGAATTTTCTGCATGTTCGGATCTCACTTCAGCTGATGCAAGATTGTGGCCCTTTGTACATCATCAACAGAATATATTTTAATAGAAAATATAAAGCAGCAGATCAGGAGAAACAGGTTTTCTTGTTCTGAAACCAGTGTACTTTGTAAACACATGTAGTAGAGTTCCTAGTGATTTAGGAAACAGCTACAGTGCCCTTATTATACAGACAGTCCCACATAGCATGTAACGAGGGTGCTTTGTTTGCAGATGAGCAGAGAATTTGGCCATATTCTTGACGATCTGTGATGCCAGATTTGGAAGACCTGACTTCTGTCTTTGCTTTATATACAATTAGTCATCAGCTACACATGACCGGAAGTGGAATGGCACGGAAATGTAACATACTGCTTCCTAAATTACGTTTCCTTCAGTGGCTTTGTAATGCAGACTATTTTCTGCAAGTAGCCACATTAGAATCACAGTAAACCTATTTATATTTTTAACCCCTATTTTTATCTATTTTCATTCCAATTTAGCTTTGTATTCGCAATTTAATTCATATACTTCTTGTACTGCAGCTGGGGAACACAAGCCCATTATTGTAAGCTATCATTCGTAATTGAAGTGACCAGCTAATTATGAGCTAACTAATTGGCATAAATATTCCTCTTTTAGGAACTGATCTTTCTTTTTATGAGTTTAGAAAGGGAAGGTGGAAGTAGGTAGCCCTAAGAAGATACAGTTTTCTAGCTGTAGGTATGTACCTCTTCTCTCCCTGGAAGCCTGGAATATGATTATCCATGGTAAAAGCAGTTTAGGAACATAAAGCATTATTTTTCAGTGGGTGTCTTGTACGCTGCTTATTCTTTCTTGAATCACTCCCCAGTAAAGTTGCTATGAAAACCCCACAAAGATTACTGGGTGCATTTGTACATGCATTCAGTTTCCAGTAGTCAACAAGCATGAAAATTTTCACGATTATGCGTGGGTACCCTGCGCGACCTTTCGGTGAAGATTTGCTTGAGGATAGCATACTGCAGACTCTTTACCGAGCCTCCGTTTGTCAAATAACCCATAGTTGCCCTTTAACTGTGTGGTTACTAGTTACAACAGAGTAATCAGAATGTGTGTGCAATGAGTGAATGTAGTTTGCTTTGTGGTGAAACATCCTTTATATTCTTGTTTCTGTACTTTATCGTTAGTAAAATTCAGTAAACCTAAATGTCTCCAGGGAGCTGGGTGAATGAGCAAAATTGTGTTTAAAAAGTTGTTTATATATTTAACAACTAATATATAACAGTTGCAATAATGGAGGTGTTACAAACAAGAAAATAAAGTTATCTAAGGTGATTAGATGATCTCATTCACTGCAGTATTTGAATCCTTTCCAATACTTAGTGTATTTATTTCCAGTACTTCCCAATCACATGGAGATGTTATTTTATTGCTATTTTACTTGATGGAGACAAAGAGTTAGCCACACAGGTCACTGAAGGGATAGTATAATATTTTAACCACAGTAAATATTATTCTGCCTAGCTGCTGAGTTGTCCAGCTACAGACATCCAACCCCGCTAACCAGAATGTGGTAGCATCGGTGCTGGGTCTTGCAGCTGCTTTTATTTTTCAGTGGGAGTTTTCGTCCGTATTTTCCCCGTTGATTTGAAATAGCTCAGCCTTACGATGATACAGTTGGACAGGAAACCACTAAATACTTCCCAATGATTTGTTTATTCCTCAGTACTGAAGACCAGACTCCTAATTGTGTAATTGATGTGAGATAAGTCCTTCTGGAACAATTCTTTCAGTTATGTATGTTTGGGTTATTATTTCTTTACTTTGCTGTGACACCGCTACAGGTGCAGGGCCTGAATCGCCAATGTGGGCGTACAGCGCTACTGCCCTCGTGCCTGGGCAAGCCTGGCTGGCCAGCTCCGACACGCTGCTTTGCACAGCTGTTAAGTAACGACACGGGGCAGTAGAGAAGCGCGCCTACATTCCTACCACTCAGAAAACAATAGTTTTAATTATTTCGCTACTCTTCGACATGAAGTCTTTGCTGAATACTTTCATATCTTGAGCGCATACCAGAATGTCAGTATTGTGATAGTTATTCTGTGTTATCCCCTTTCTATCAGAAGACAAGGTATTTTCAGAATTTCAGTTAACAAGTATTTAGATGCCTTTTCAGTAGTAACATGAATATTTAATATTGGACAATTTTCAAGAGCTTTATAACCATTAGCTGAGTAACCTTGACAATATCTCAGTGAGGAAGAAAGTGAAACTAGTTATTATCTCTATTTTTGAATAATACTTACAAGATTATGGAATATTTTCTATGTCTAACATGAATTACCACTATTAAAGAGAGAATGAACCATCTTATATATTTGGCTCCTGAAAGCAGCATGAATGGTCATCGGTAAGGGCATCTGAGCACAGGTTTTCATATTTAACGGCAGATAAAGGGGAATACATAAACACCAATAATCTTGCTCACTGTTCTTTACATACTACATGTTTCAAATCACAAACAGAAGCAGTACCGTAGAATCTCTCGCTCTACTAAGGTTAAGGAGCAGTTGGACTTTTAGGAACAATGTAAATGAACAAAATAGTTATGGTGCCTCCTACAGTTTCACACACTTTAAGCAAGAAAATGGTTTTGTGAGTAGGAATGGAAATGTTACTCATATTTGGGGCTACTGCATATATAAATATGTATACTTTTAACCAACATAAGTGTGAAATTATGCAGAAGTATGTGTACATGAAACTGGACTAGTAGTTTTGTCTGTTTTAATTATTATGTAAACATGGTACACATATGTAACAGCAGTGGCAGTCTCTAAACTTCCCTTCCACCTTCATATGCATTATCCTTTCTACAATTGCTAGAAGGTATATTAAAAAAATCAAAACCAAATTACTTTGTGGGACAAATAAATTATCTCTTGCTGAAAGGTAAAAAATCCCATAAATGTTCAAATTGCTGGTTTTTACCATTCCTAAGTAGCTGGTGCTTGAGACTTTGCGGCTTGAATGACCAGAACAAACTGATTTGCTTCACTTGCATCCCCTGCACACGAGGCTCCTCGCCTTGCTCAGAACCACGCGCACGCACTTCTGCGCCTCCCTTCTTGCGTGGCTCTGACTGACCAGTCATAGGAGAGGACACTGGGTGTGAATGTGTCAGGCAAAAATATCACATTTGGTTTTGCCTGGTTTTGACCACATCGCTGTCCTTTAACAGGTTTACCACTATAATGGACTATGTTACAAAATCATGTGTGTATTTTTACCACTGCTAGTTTAGGAGAAGATTTTTGTTTTCTTGTCATAAATGAAACTGATAAACAGGCTTTAAATTTAGTCTTTTAACAAAGGGAATGCCAACATAAACTGTTTTAAAATACTGAGCTTTCAGAAACACAGACCTGTAGGGATGTGACTTACTCATGGCCCATGAATGCAGCTCCTATGGCCACTGCTAGGATTCGTGCCTGAGGATTATTTCATTGTGGCATTCACTGGAGAGAGCGGGAGACACAGGGTGTGCACCTTAAAAACCCTTGGTTGGGGGAGAAAGCTTTCCAGAGAAAAAGTAAGAGTGCTCAATAGGGGGAATTTGAGGCTGGACCATCCATAGATGAGAAGAAAACCAGTCAGAGGAAAAACAGCTGAGAGATGTTCATCAGTTCTAACTGCGGCCGGCAAGCTGAGAGAGCAAAGAGAACGCCTTACAGGACTGCTCGTATTTATGTATCGCTCCTCTGTTAGTGGTCTGGCTTAAAGCGGATCCTGTGGCAGAGGCCACGCTGTTTCAGAGGTAGAAGTCAGAATTTCTGTTCAGGTTGGTATGGTCTCGAGAGCTCCACGCACTCGGTTTCCCTGTACAGGCCACAGAGGAGAAATCTGACGGAGATACTGCACGGCTGTGCAGATCCTTTCACTCGCTCGGGTCCTTTCTCCGACAGATACAGAGATGATGAGGCTCATTGCATCTGGAATGGAAAGACTCGGTCCTATTCCTTATAGCAGGCCAATGTGAGGACAGCAGGATCAGGACTGAGCCCATTGTAAAGAACGTAACAATGACAGAAGGCCTTCTGATAAATAAGCCCAGTGAAATTTCAGCTAGTTGGTAGCAGTAAAATTAGCTGGTATCAACATATATCAGGATGAACACAGGGTATTTAATGACATTTTCAGATTTAGTCAAGTAATATGCTGTACCTAGGCTTCATGCAAGTTTCACAAATACATTTTATTTTCTCTATTTTCAAATAGGTCAGAAAAGTATTTTATCCTTAAACAAATCCTGCAGACAGTGGAGAGCATTGTTAACTGGGACCTAAACACCGAAATTTAACTGAGAAAGATGAAGTCATAGCTTTTGTCCTTCACTCAGATAATAATCAAATAATGCAATCTTGGAAAAATTTCTGTATGTGGATATAATTTCTACTGAAATGACAGTTTTTAATGCAATGTGGGTCTTTAACACCATTCAAGCCTCTTTTCCCGACATCATTCCAGTACTGAAAACAGTTGAAAAAGGAGACTGGCACAGGCCAAGGGAGCTGAACCATTTGAGAAAGAAGAGTAAGAGAAAAGTAAGAAAGAGGGACATTTCTTTTAGAAAAGTGAGAGCACTGCTGACACTGGGACATGGGAAAGTTCCTGGGAGAGCTCTCGGGGTCTGCGGAAAGGCAGGGTGCTGTGGTCTGTGTCACCTGCTGCTTACGAGGGGAGATGGACTTGAGATACGAGGGTGCCGAAACTCATTATTTTATATTCATCAGATGCTTGATGTCGGCCTCATCCAGACAAATACTTCTGGGATTGAGGGCAGTCGAGGATTCATGCGGGCTGCCAAATATCTAAGCATCTTTATGCATAGCCTGCACAGAAAGAGTCCCCTCCTCCATCCTGAGTCCACTCCTGTCCCAGGCAGACTGTTGATACAGGATTGCAGGAGGGGGGAAGATGAATGCTTTGCAGAGGACACTTCTCATGACTGGGGCTACTTTTCTAACATGTTGCCAGTAAAAACATCTTCAGCAATTCAAGTGTTGGTGAATTTGTGAGTATGTTTTTGCTTTTTTAAACACTGCAGCTCTTTAAATGCTACCCTGTTATATTAAATTATTTCAGGTTTGGTTTCAAAATGCTCGAGCCAAATTCAGACGGAACCTCTTACGTCAAGAAAACACAGGGGTGGATAAGACATCAGACTCAACACTCCAAGCAGGGACCCCATCAGGTCCTGCCTCAGAAATATCCAATGCCTCCATGAGTCCATCCAGCACTCCCACTACTTTAACGGACTTGACTAATCCTACTATGCCTACTGTGACATCTGTCTTGACGTCAGTGCCCGGAAGTCTTGAGGTTCATGAATCTCGAAGTCCTTCACAGACAACTCTTACAAATCTTTTCTGATGACTCTTTCTTAATAATTTCTTTAAAAAAGAAATTATTCTTAGTTGAAATTCCAAGTGTATTTTAATAGAGGCTTTGAGCAACTGACTAACCACAATTAGGATCTCTCCTAAAAAACAGAAGGAAATGTAGTGTTTTGGTATGACGGAGTATGGACTGAAGAATAACTTGGAAGATCTATTGCAACACAACATTTGTGTAACTGTACAGTTTTGTGGACTGAGCAAGGGAAACAGCAATTAATTTAAGTTGGCTAAAGCTTCTGTATTTTCAAAGACTGCCATGTGCCTTATATACTGTTTTATCTACATACTTTGGATTCCATGTCCACTTCTCTCTTTTTCTCTCTGTATATTTATGACCAGGGCAAAAATGTTAAGAGTTTGTTACTTTGAATAGTCCTAAGCCTTTCATTGGTTGCTTTGTTGTTTTAGAATTTTAAGGTCGAAGTCTGTTCGAATACCAGAATTTGTAAAATCTAACCAGTAATAAAACCACTTACGGAAACTACTTGGTAATGGCTGCAGTTACATTTAACATTAGTGTCACAATCAAGATAGGCTGATTGTATTTAAAAGGATTAGAAAACTGCACTTCAAACACAGTATCTGCCTAAGATAAACTCTAAATATGATGTATACATTCCTCCTGTTCCCGAAGTGTATATGGGTGAGAAATCCAGCTTGTACAACAGTCTAGGTATCTTCATTATAGAGAAATAAATAACTGTTAGTTGCAGGTAGAAGTTATCAGATATTGTTAAAATTCAAAGATAAAAACTAGACTTAATTTTGCTGCGTGAAAGAAACTTGACTTCAGCTAGCATTTATGAAAACAATCTTGCTTTTGTGCAAGAGATGGCTTGTCCTACTTCATGGAGGAGGCAAGCGGGGTATCCGACAGCTGTGTGGCCACAATCGGTCCATTACAGAGGTGGGCACGGGGTAGTATTTTCCCTAGGAAAAAGACAGAAGTATTTCAGGTTATTGTACAACACTGGTGGGCAAAGTTGAGGCAAAATTATCTTTTATAAAGTCACAGCCTTACATTTTTTGTAATGCTTTGAAGGAATAAAAAGCCAAGGAAGACTATGGTCTTATCGATACTAATGAAAGTGGTTATTCCTTTTATGATTCTGGACCTTTCAACACAATTTAATTCCTTCTCCCCAAAAAATCTGTGCAGAATATAAGTCATATTTTGAGGTTTTTTCCTATTGTTTTTAAGGATGCTTTTCTGTAATTAAAGAAATACCTCAGCAAAGTTTAAATATGTATAAGAACGAGTATACACGATGCTGTTTGCCCAGTAGTTTTATAGATTTTGAGTGGTACATAAGATGCATATGGTTGTTCCTTTTCAAATCTGTTACAATCAGTTGATTTCAGTCAAATGTTAGGTTGTATGTGCCTAGCTCTCTAAAACTAATCCATCATTCCCACTGGATCAAAATTGCTAAAAGATTATTCCAAATAAACAGCGAGATTGGTGCCAAGATTCGTGTTCTTTGCCCTTTTCAGTGCACTGAAGATGATTTAGTAGGCCAGGCTCTTTGGTAACAATGTTTTGGTTTTAAAAGTGCTACATTTATTCAGCTTTCTCAGCTGAAAATTTGCCATTCTTTTTCAAGCCAAATTCCTATCGAGATCAGTGAGAGATCTCAGAGCGTGAGGACTGTGGGATAGAAATGCTGACATAATTAGGTCATTTATTAACCTTTTTTTACACTTCAGCTTAGAAAGCCCCACAGGTGAGTTATCTGAAAAGCCAGATAGTCCTAAAAAAATCCTAACTAGCTAAGATCTGTGAAAGGGATTATGTTCTGGTCACTAAAACCAGTAGGCTAGCATAGTTCATTAAGTTTATGCACAATGATGAAACATTAAAAAAGATAATTTGGGTTGAATTAATAACTGTTACAGGTTTGTCCAAGACATTTTTCCTCATAACATAAATGTCTAATAAGGAAATTGTGCTGGTTAGTGGACTGTAAAAGAGAACGTATCCGCCTTTCAAAGATATTCAGACACAGAGATTCTGCTGTATGTCATGTTTTGCTCATTGTCAATTACCTTGGAGATTTTATTTGCCATGCTTAGCTGATTTTTTTTTAATTTAAAAGGCAATGTTGGTCCACTGTTAAATGGATACAGCCCATAATTAAAAACCCTGTGTATTCACCTGTAAACAGTTTTAAAAAACTGAATCCTGAATTCTTAAGTGTTACGGCAAATGTAGCAGATAACAATTCAAATGGTTCTTCAAAATTGCAGTGCTGTTATTTGTGATCTTGTATTTTAACTACCTGAATCCACACAGATGGAAATACCTTTCAAATCAATTCTCAATATTGCCTTTTCAAGTAACTGACATTTATGAAGGGGAATACTCTCGTGTTAATCTTATCTAAAACCTTTAAGAGACAATTAGAGAAATTGTCTGGTTTAATCAAATCAGGGATTTTGCATATAAATAAGAGACAATATTCTATGTAGGGTCTTTATGTAGGTGCATTAGGATTCACTCACTGGCTCCAATGACCTATGTTGTCCCCATGATTGTTTCAATCCTGTGGTATTGTTTGGTTGTTTAGAGCTTGTTGGTTTTGAATGCTGTACATTTTTTTACTACTGCAATCCTAATGTTTCTTCACATACTTGTACAGTTCCACATTTGATGTATTAGTCTGAAATTCTGTTAAAAACATGAACAAAAATGGAAATGATATTTCTTTGGAAGTGTATTTTTACTGTATATCTAATTTGAACTAGTTGAACATACTTTACATTTTGCATGATAGGTGTGTAGTTCATTTTTTAAATATGAAAGAGACTTAAGAGTAACTTAGACCGAGAATATAATGAAACCTATACAAATATGGAAAATACATACAATGATTTGCTACTTTTTGACTCAAGAAACTTTTTGAAATACATTTTACCTAGTTTATTTAAGATAATGCAGATCTTTTGTCTTTGAGTTCACACATAATACAGAATATAAACGGGGATTACACATCAGAAAAACTTTCAAGTCACCTTGGTACTCGACAGCACACTGGATTGTTCTTGTCAAGCCATGAGAAAGGATATTTGATCTTAACAATGCTGAATAAATATATTTTGATCTACAGTAGAGAGGGATTGCATTACTGTAGGTGACGTGTAATCACAACTTAAAATTTATTGACACTATTAATTGCTACATTTCATAAAACTTATTTTTCATTCAAATTATCTAAGTTTAGGAAGAGAAGACTAAGGATCATTATACTAATGAAGAAGCTGAATGCCTGCCCTGGAAGCAAAAGGCAATTTAGCAAATACACTATGGATGGAGAGAGTGCCTCCAGGATATTTTGGTTTCCAAACTATCTTTTCTTCGTAGCTGTTAAAACCCCCCATATTTAGAGCACTTTCCTATAACTGTTTGTTATTTTTTTGTCTGTTGGAAGGTAAAGACTAAAGCTTAGGCATCCATAATAATAATCTTCATCTAAAGGAAAAGGAGAAAAAAAAAGCCCAAATCAAAATAATAATCAGGCTTCATACTTAGGTATGATGATAGCAAAGACATCCAGGTGACTAAAAGAAGTTCCATGTGTACATGCTTGTTGTCTTCACAGTGACTTAATACTGCTTGGAAGGAGAGATTTTAATTGGAAGTAGGTGAATTAGGATTTTTATTTTTTTTTTACTTCAGAAAGCCAGGACTAATTACATAACTCTGTCGCTGTTTTTTAAAATGAAATTTGATGTGAGTTACCATTAGAAAGGGTCATAACGTCAAATATAGTGTGAAGAGATAAGCCTAGACATTTTACGAATGACTTTTTTTCCCTTTCCTTTCCATCTTTTTAACCCTGGTTGTTCTCCAGGACGCATCATGAACTGCTGGCAACGGGCTCGGTTTACTTTAACGCAGGGTAGATCATCTTCCTGCCACACAGTTTATGCCCTCCAGCTTTCCCGCGTTCCTCACACTGAGGCTGGCAAACACCTCTCCTTTACCTTGCACAGTCTGGCTGTTCACAGCTTCTGCGATGTGAATCCTCCAACCAGCTGAACGCTTCAGTGGAGTTTTTTCCTACCTCTGCAGGAATTTATCCCTTCTGAATAAGGAGGATTTAAACCATTCCTGGTAGCAATTAATTTGCCCATAGCTAAAATAACGATCTGTAAAATGAATGGCCTATGCATTTCTGAGATCACTTTGAAAAGCATTTGAAAAGGCTACAGCTGAAATAGATGTGCAACACGTCGGATTCACATTAGCAGCCAGGGTTTGGATGGGTGTGAAATGCTTGTGCATCCACGTTTTGGTGCACACAATTACGCAGCTGCCAACTACCTGCATTTCCGCTTTCCAAGGTTATAACATTACCCCTCCCTTTCCAGACCTTCAAGTCCTTTTTGTCTCGTCCTGTGAGTTGATTAAAACTCTGCTTAATCCCATCCTTCAAACAATTCTGTCTGAGTCTGCAGTATCTTTCTTAAAAAACTAAGTATAGCACACCACAAACATCGTTCGCACCCTCCCGTACGCTGCATTTAAGGCTGGTCAGAGCCGCTGGTATGTATGTCACTGCCCGTGTAGGCAGGAGGGGCTAGGTGGATCGTGGTCTGGTCTCATTCTGATTAAAGAGAAGCAAAGGAATAAATACGAGATTCTTGATCTACAGTGAATAAAAATGTGTTTTAAAGAGTATCTTAGGACTGGCAAATCACTCTAAAGAGGGAATAAAGAGGGTCTGTTTCTGACACGCAGACAGCTGCTGTGGGTACGAAGACAAGCAGCAGAGCAGCTGGACTCTGAGCGCTCAGGTTTTCACTCCCCTAGGTGGAGAGACGGTCTTTGGTTCATTGCAGGCTTTAGCTGGGATGCTTAAAGTGATGTGGAAAGTGAAGAATCAAATTTGACTCTTTCATAACATTAGGTGAGCTCTCAGTAATTTGTCTGAAAAATCACTGGGGGAAAGAGGGCTGCACCGAATAGCAGAGTGACGCCTTTTACAAGCAAACATGCTGCTAATGAAGCGTCTGTCCCCCCGTTTAGTGGCACAGTGCTGCTAGGAGGGCATCTGCACAGCCTGCATGTGCTTCCCTGAAAACCGTCAGGAAGCAAGCTGAACTCCTGGGGAACGGCAGAGAAACGAATACCCTCTATTTGCAATTCACCGTAACAATTTATAATTGTAACCAATATCCATGTCTCATTTTGCTAACATTTCTTAGGTTCTAAGCTATGTACAAAGTTAGTCTTCCAGCATTTGGGGTGTTACAGAGTAATTTTTAGTTTTTTTTAGTGAAGCTAGCTTTGGCTTTGTGCCATGAATGGGACTAAGTATGGAGTTGCATCCGTCATCATCTATTACTATCCCTAGTTAAAAAAGCATCAGATGTGAAACCGCAGTTATAGAAAAGCCCGAATCTTCACCTGGGTTTAGCGGCGCTTTTGATTGTTTCACAGGGAGCTTTCACTCTTTGCGTGATGTGCAGCCAAGATAAGACTCGTGCTGTCACAGAGTTGTGACCAGGTTTTGTCACGGGAATCGGCTCCGGCCACACACGGCAGGGAGCAGACACGGCAAGGGAATGACTTCCAGCACGCAAGTTTTCCATGCCGAGGGAGAGAGAACGCAGCCTCAAAAATTACTGCCACTGAAGCAGCAAATACTGACAGGCCTAACAGATAGAAATTGATATTACTACCATTTCTGCTACAATTGTACTTTCCCCCTAACCTTTTATACTAATTACACGTGTTTCTTCTCACCATTCAGCCCAGTAAAAATAGAGAGGTGCTGGATCAGGGCCACGAATGGCATTTATCAATTTTACATTTTTTTTTTCCCAAGGACTAGATAAAAAGATATACTGGGCATTTAATGGATTTCTGATCAGATTAATATAATGTCAGCAGATTTTTCTGGCCTCATAACTGGATTTTTGTAGCAACAAAGGCCAGTTAATATTTTGGGGGTTTTGTTTTGAGCAAAGCACAGTACTTAAAATATGCAACCTGCTGACAGCAAATTCAGACCTAGCAATATCATTTAGCGTGCTAACACATAACACCATGCAATTTATAATTATTTCCTGAGAATACTATTTCTGTGGAAGTTCTTATTTTGTTAAAAAAAAAAATCCCTGTAAAAGGCATAGATCTGCATATATATTTACACGGCTTGTTTACATGACATTATATCAATTTATTAGATTGTAAAATCCAGCACTTAATAGAAAGTTAAATTTTTGCAGTAACCTCTAGAAAAAAGAAATGACTAAGCTTTTCATTAAAGAAACCTATTCTATCCACTGCATAGTTTAGCCCAGTACCTATGAAAAAAAATAATGTAACAGCTAAAGCAAGAGGGACACAAATATTTGGAGAGTGTTATGCAACTCTATGGTGAGCTGGTTTAATTGATAAATATCAGCAATGACTTTTTCCAGGTGCATACAGATTACTGGGTAATTAGTGTTAGGAAGCCACAATGAATTTGCAGCACTGCAAACACAGAAATAGCCGTACATTTTTCTTCCAGTGACACAGAACTACCCAGGCCGTTATCCATCCGCTGCACAGTAATTACTGTGTAATTTAATGTTCCTTGCTTACTATTTGAAAACAGCGAGAAGATACTCATGCTTCGGTAGTGTAAAGCGTTCCTAGGAATGGGTTTTGAATTTCCATGAGCATATTGGTCCAATAAAGACTAACTATGCTAAGGAGCTCTGATCCGTGTATTGTTCGGGTTGGCTGACACCTTTACTAGACAGCTAGAGACAATTTCTTCCCTACACAGGGCTAAAAACCCAAATTCTGCCAGTGGCTCTCCATGCGTAGATCTGACAGATCTTACTGGCTCTCCTTAATGCCTAAAGGAAGAAATGAGTCCAAGAGGAATATTTATGTTCTTATCAGCTCTGCTCCTGGTGAATTTACAAGATAGATCTGGCAGCTGTGGTATGCCCTGTTTGGCGGAATGCCTCTGGCCCAGACAGTCATCGTGCCCCTGGAGCTACCCGACAGCTCTGGTAGCTCCACCATAGCATGTCACACCTTCACAATATTGCTCAAACCAGGTTTCTGCCTAACTAACATCCCATACAGCGATGTGGTCCACCTGCTTAACCGCGGCACATGGGAAATGCAGATGTGAGATCAGCGTGGACAGGTTTCTACTGTTTTTTTCTGATTACAGCCTCCAGCCTACAGAAATTGCTTTTCCACCAACTATTTCATTTGCCTTCTCACACAATTTCCACATGTTTGATCACTCATTTTTCCTTGTTCTGGAAATCAAGACCAACGAGATACTCTGTAATATGGCTTTGCAGGCTGTGATTGAGCAAGAAGCTGATGGCAAGCTAGTCTGGGCAAGGATTCTGGGAATGCAGGGAAGAACCATTTCTGAAAGGCCAGGTCTGTCACCCACAGACAGATAAGGTGGTAAACAGATGACATTGCCCGGATCAAGTCCCCAAAGACATCTCATCTCTTGCACCCAAAGGTTCCGAGAATTTGTTAACGGTTGTAGAAAACTTTTTGAGGCAGAAGAACACTTTTTTATCATTGCTTTTGTGATTATTCTAGACAGGCAGTTTCAGCTTTTTCAAACTAGATCCCCGGAACGTTTTCTCCTGGAGTTGCAGACTGTTGTCTAGTGGATTTAACCCTGCTGACCATAGACTTGCCTTTATTAGTTCACGTGCACAGATCCCTTAGAAGTAGCTCAAAAGCTTTTATATCCATTTTTGTTACTGTATGATCTGACCGTTTCTGGAGAAGCCGGCAGACAAGCGTGAGCTACCCGTGGACTCAGGAGATAAGAAGTTTCATACCCATGAGCTTGCACTGCTCTTTGAAAGGAGGCTCTTCCCCTCCAGCGCTGTCTGCAGTGCTCACTTTCATCTGGGCAGGGTTTGTAAGAGAATTCTTGGAACGGGCTGCTGCCCTGGCCAGCTGCTGATGCCTTTTGGAGCTGATATTATGCTTAAAGAAATCAATCATGGATGTTCCTACCATCTCTTTCAGTCAACCCTAATTAATACAGACCCAGACTTTCTCCATTTCATATACACTTGGCATTGACTCCGAACACTTCACCCAACACACTAAACGACAGCAGAAGTTACACTGCAGCCAGTATCATTCGTGTTACAGAAATAAGCCTAACCACACACACTCTGAAAGCCTTTTCTAACATAATGAAGGCCATTTGTGGCCTTCATTTATCTTTACGTCTTTTCCAGTTATACCCCTATTGTGCTTACAGAATTCAGGAATCCATTTTAGATCAATATAAAAGTTATACAATGCTCTTTTCTGTGATTCTTTACTCTTTGGTTCCCCAAGTGCAGGCAGTTCCTAGTCTTGTTTTGTGTTCATGCTCTCTTTTTCTGTCTTTGTTTTGTCCCGGAGGTTACAGCTTGCGCACAC
The DNA here is from genome assembly GCA_013397275.1 of Burhinus bistriatus. Lineage (NCBI taxonomy): Eukaryota > Metazoa > Chordata > Aves > Charadriiformes > Burhinidae > Burhinus > Burhinus bistriatus. The sequence continues at coordinate 252,577 of VYXH01005877.1, read as the reverse complement.
CAGTACACCCACTGGCACTGACAGGATTCTCCAGAGTCCCTTCTGGCTATTCCAGCACAAAAGAGCGGTCTCAGAAAGACATTGGCAGCTATTTGTAGAACTACTTTCTCCCCACAAAACAGCTCCAGCTCCTGGGGATCTGAGTTGGGAGCGTGAGGTCTGTTGCTGCCACTCACATGCAGACACCATCATTATCAGAGGGCTTACAAAAGACCAAAAGCTGGGCTGCTTTTACATTTTACAAGATCTGCATAAAACTAGAATCCATTTTAATTCCACAGTTATATTGGAGGTGATGCCAAGTGTTAAAAGGAAGAATGTGTTTCTGGCAGGGCTCCAGGTATTTCTGTTCTGTCTTTTTCTGCCTCCGTTTCCACCGTGGACACTAGTTTACTCTGTAGCCACCACATGGAGGCTGTCCAGAGGTTACTTAACTTTATTTTGAGAAAGTGCTTTGAAGTTCTTGAGTGACCAGTGCTAAGCTAGGGTAAAATGCATGTAACTGCAAAGTGGAAGTCATTACATTTCACGTGGGAAGCCAAGAGAAAATGAAACTGCGGCAGACGAATATGACCATGTGCGCGTACTTCTAGTCTCACCTTCTGAGTCCCAACTGCTGCTTGACCAAGCAGTGCTGAAGACAGGAGACCCTGGAAAATGGAAACCAGAAACTAATGCGTGTCAATTTAGGAATTTGCAAGACATATGAGAACGCACAAATCAATCGCATGCAATGATCTCTGAGGAACTTATACTGAATAGTACTGAAGGAAATCTTCCTTTGCCAGGAAGGAGCCACTAGATGACATTATTTGGTAACTGCAGATGAGAAAGCACGGGCCTGTGAAGCAGGGATGTGGAAAACTAAACACAGTCAAAACAGGTAAGGCTGAGAGCGTGAGAAGTCTATCCTTTCTCCTTCCCTGAGAGACAGTAAAAGTCCTTAGGAGCTTTACAACTGAAAGAAGGTAAAGATACATTTCTATATAAAAATCACTGAAAGAGTGTTTGGGAAGAGCACCGGGCCCAGAGGTCAGGAGCGCAGGATTGCCAGGATAAGGAGATGTTTCGGTGTTAGAGGTGACGCCATCCCCGGTCACCAGTAAGGCTTCTGGTTTGGGGAAGGATTTCAGATTCACGCTGTACAGGTCAGGGAGAAAACAATCAATACCATGTGTAACAATACTTAAACATTCAGTACTTACCAACTGCTCGGCATCCCAGCCCTTGTTGTTAATAGAAGGTAAAAGATGATGGCAAGAGTATGTTGGAGGGCTTAGCGTTTTCTTTCACGCTTCCAAGCTTTCTGTCAGAAATTTGAAGGAGACAAACCCAGCCTATTACACATGCTGCCTTTGTACCCAAAACTGCTCTTTGCTACTGTAAGCTGGCTCTCTTCATTAAATGTATTTACTTAGCAGTAGATCTGTTGTTACATATGAATAATTAACAAGGAAATATGTCACTTACTGTACTAGTGCCGCACGTTTCTGGCTGCCCGAGTTTCCAGTCCTACAAAGCCTGTAACGGGAAACTGTAAGCCAAATCTCTCGTTTTACAGAGTTTAATTTTGGGCATGTTTCTTATCTTGGTGTGTTACCTAACCGTTGAAAGTGACAAAAACAGACGCCATAAAATGCAGGAAAAATGCAGCTGGCCCGAACCTCAAGTATTAACAAAGCATATTCCCTTGATATACACTAGTCTTATACCTTTAAAACCAGGAAAGATTCAGTTAAACTCACAATCGTTTTATAGTCTCTGTAGAACCGTAGAAGCTTAGGGATCCTTTGTTATTCCTCCATAAAGAGGAAAGTTATAGTGAATGTGCCCTTCTTAAGTTGGGTGTTTTTAAATACTAACGTTTATTGCTCTGCAGTTTCTCTTTAATGTGTGCATAGAGAACAAGAAAACACCTAGCTGCACAGGCGTATTTTTAGAAACAATAAAAGAGTCCTCTGTTAATAACTGGTTACCTCTTCTGCCATTGGCATAGCTGATCATTGTTAATGATCCAGTTAACAGGATTCATTAGGGAGGCTGAGAGACTTGCAGTTATATCGTACATGCTCTGTGGTGCTCAGGAATGCAGCGTGTGCCCACGTAGCTGTCACATCTCTGGGAAAGCTCCCTTGGTTGGACACACACAAAACTGCCCCATTTGGGTGCCATGTGCCAAACCTGTCCGGCCCTACATTTCTATTAATTTGCAGAAATGGACTAATGTGGCCCAGCTGCAGCAATTTCTTCGGATTAACACTAAATCTGCAGATTCTCTCCCCGCTGAAGCATAACCTTCCCCAGAGCTCTGGTTTTGGGCTAACACTCCTCCTTTCCACAGAGGCACAGGACCTGGAAGCAAGCCGACGCTCAGACTTCGTAACAGTTTCCGAGAACATTTGGATATAGAAAGAACAAGAAGTAAATACCTAAATAACGTCAGAGCCCCTCTGCTTTATTCTCCTCACTGCTTTTGGACACAGATCAAGACTAAAGGCACTGGTCTCCAACACGTAATTCTAGGGTTTTTATTAGCTGACTCCCTGATCAGCTCTGTCGAGTAGCCAAAGTGCGCTACCAGGCGACCGCTGGCCCGGCAGCCCCCGGCGTGAGCAGCCAGGCAGGCAGGGCTCAGCGCCGGGCCGGGGCAGGTGGAGCCGGCTGGGGGATCCCCGTGTCACCTCGCGCTGTGTACTGCAGGCATATCCCAAAAGCCTCATTAGTTTCCTCACCAAATTAAAGCAGACAGGACCGTCAGTCCCCGATTCCAGCCTGCGGTGAACTCAGTTGCACACGGTATCTTTTAAAGAAATGCAGCTTTGCCTGTGTTTTCCACCAGGCTGTCTCTGCTGTTTGTGAGGGGGCAAGTAATGAAAAATGAGTTTAATTTTATGTGTTCCTGACGTGGCATCTGGGTTGTCAAAACATTACATTAAGCTGGCCCCAAGTAAAGATTTTCAGAATTACAAAAAAAATGATAAAAGGACTACCAATATATTAGTTGTGTTTTTGCAGAGCTCAGCCGTACAGCCGTGGGTAGGAAACACGATATTTTGCTTGCAAGCTGAGCCCTTGTGCATCTCACAGGACATTAATGCAAAAGTGGGAGAAATCTAATCTTAATCTTCTAGAGACTGCAACACTGATACAACATGTCATGCCCTGTCATCACCTGTTGCTAAGGGTTGAGATATTCCCAGTGTTGGAAGGAGACTGCGAATGAGGAGTGCATTTTGATGACTGCAGAGGAGGGAGGGGAGATTCTCAGGAACTGTCGAAGATGCTGCTGTTTTATAGTGTGTAAAATACACCTGACCTGAGGCAGCGGATCAGCAGAGGCAGCCTGAGGTGCATGCACTGAAAACATCTCCTTTTGAGCTACTGACACATTTAGCAGCTGTCAGTCAAGGAGGAGAGCTGATCCTCTCCTAAGCAGACCTCCTCACAAGCTATTGTTGCCAAGGCCTAAAACGTGGCTCCTTCTTCAGCATTCCCTTGTCCCACATCGAGCATCTCTTTCAGCTTCATATTCTCCTTAGGTTCCTCTTTTCATCTTTTGTAGGCTGCTGCCTTGCTTCCACCTGCCGCCTCCCCAGTGCCACCTGCTTGTCTCTCTTACTTAGTCGCCTTTGTTTCTCTTCCCTGTCTCTGCTCCCCGGAGGAAGGCAGCACCACGAGCACATTGTCCCACGTTGCTCCCCCTAGGGCTTACTTACTCGGCTTGTTATTGCAATCGCAGCCTTCCCTCGCATCACCAGGACCACTGGCACCGTACCGTATGCTTCACTGACAAGAACAAAGCCAGGAACTAAGAGGAGGCCTGAGGAGCAAGGAGCCCCAGCAGGCAGGGTGCCAACACACCACCAGCAGAAAAGAGAGAGACACAAGCCGAGAAGGAGACAGTGGGCTTCCAGGACAGCCAGGGCCGGAAAGCTGGCAGAGCACATGCCTGGAAGCAACGGCAGGGCTCTACACCTACAGAGGGAAGCGCACAGCAAAGCAGAAGTTATGGGAAGAGTCACAACATTGTGTTTCACAACCAGACATCCATCTTGCCCTTAAATTCCACCAGCGGCTCAGGCTTCCGCTGTAGAAGTGGGGCTGAAGTGGTCCTTTCACCTAACTTTGTTGAGTGTCTTTGGATTGTGAAATCTTCTGGGTCTTGTATGTGCTTTGGCAGCTGGTACAGCCGGAGCCCGCTGTGAGGCAGCGACTCTGGGCACTGCTACCGTGCAAATTATTTGTTCTTTACATTATTAGTCCTTCTATTACTCTTGTTAATAACAGCAGCAACCTAATACACAATCTTCTGTGCTGTGTGGGGAACAGGGACTCCATTCCTATGGATTTTATGCCAGGGATTGGGAATTACGGTTCCCACTTGCACAAGATTGCTGTCCAAGCCGTACTAAACCGCATGGAATGCGGCGTATGGGACCAGCGCGCCAACGCGGTGCCCAGCGGTGCCTTCGCTGGGCTCGCCAGGGGACGGGGCCAGCCCGGCGCTCTGCATTCAGCAGGACCCGGGCACAAGCTCACCCCAGCTCCTCCGGGCGCCCCCGTGCAGCCTCCACCGAGCCGGCGGGTACGGGAGCAGCCCGGCCCGGCCTCTCCTCCCCCTGCCTTGTCCCCAGAGAAGGGGCTCTGTCTCCTGGGCACCTCCAGGTACCGACCGCCCCTCTTGCGCACCGCCGCCCCCGCGGGCTTTGCCCCGGTTACGCACCGGGAGGAGCCCGTCGCTTCTGGGACACGCCGGGAGCTGCCGGCAGCAGAGCCGCCTNAGCCGCGCTCCTGGCGGGGGCGCTGCGAGCCCTCGTTCCTCCGGCCGAACGGCAGCGGGCCCGGCCGGGCTGGGGCTGCCGCAGGCTGGACGTGGATGGGGAGAACGGCCCGCACAGCCACGGGCTTCGCAGAGGAGGGAGAGGCTGGGAGAGATGTAGGGAAGGGTCATCCTCCATCCAGGAGCAGAGGGCAGAGCGCACGCCCCTCTCCGCTTTGCAGGGAAGCTCCTGGAGCTGAAGATGCCTCTGTTCCTCTGTAAACAGCTGGGCTAGGCGTTGCCTCTCTCCAAATCCCAGTCGCTTTTGCAGCCTTCTTGCACAGGGTTGTGAGCGATCAAAAACCCCAAGGACAGTTGTGAATGCGTCAAGGCAGCAGAGGGGCTCCTGGGGGACACTGCTCTGGTGTCACACCAACACACAGCCGTGGCCTCAGTGACACCGCCGGCGGCTCCGCCGTAGCTTGCGGGGCCCTGCAAAACTTTGCAGGAGCAGTCGGCAAACTCACCGCAATTATTAAGCCACACAAAGGCTGAAAGGACTTTAAAGCCTCCTGATCAATGAAACGTAGGTAGCAAACATGACGTGCTGTGCTTTACTGTCCCACCAGCAGTGACCAGTTCAGGGAATTTCACCCAGTCAGGGCACCAAGAGGGTGTGCGCTCACCCTCGGAGAGGCCAGGACAGAAAGGGCTCCCAGCACGTCTGGGGAGGAGCTTGGTGACATTGTCTGCTAGCAGAAACTATGAACACAATAAGAAAAATTAAATTGCAATGCACCACACTGTCCAGTTGTCCCTCACGAACAGGATAGAAGCCCTTCTGTTTGAGATTATTAAAAAGTGAACTTGACAAATTAGTAGAAGATAACATTTCTAGCAGGCACCTCTGCTCCGGGGCTGCAGCATGAAGTTTAGGTCAGGATTTCCCAACCAAGAGAAAGACAAGAGGCACCCCCCTTTCCTGCAGCATGCTTTCTCTTGCACCCAGTATGTAAAATCTGTGGACAAGCAGTATATCCCCGTGTTTCTGGGTAGTGAGGGGAGCCCAGCAGAAAACCTGAAAGGCTCTGCGAAGCGGGGGCTCAGCGAGTCTCATTTAATTACAAGTGTAGTGCTTGCTCTGCTCAGCCCCACCCACATGCCATTTCACGCCTGATTTCTTCTCTGATTTCTTTGGGGAAAGAGGGGGAATTCGAGTGCATGTAATTTGGGCTAACAAGACGCATTATACGCAGCCTCATTCTTGTAAAAACTTTCACAGGGAAATCACCCAGCCCAGGGAGAGAAAAAGTTCTCTCCTTATTGTAATTTTTCCAAGGCTAATCAAACTCTCACTGTTATCCTATTGATCACAGGGAAGGTTTGATTTTCTACCGGTTGCCTAGTTAAGGTACAGTAGCTGTTGCTTGGCTTACTCCATGCTGTGAGTACAACAGAGATCAACCCTCCATTTCTATGCTCCTTTTTGTCCCTTTCCTAGATCCCTTTTCCTTCAAAGCTCACCTGCCTTTTGCTTTTGTGGTGCTCTACCTGCATTTCGCCTTCTCCTATATCCATTGAGCAACAAAAGGTGAAAAGCTGGGTTTATACAATTAAAATTGTCAGAATACAAATGGGAAAAAGCAAAAATCCTGAACAGGTTTAAAAACAGGAGGCAAAGGAAAAGTTAGATATGAATGCAGCATCCCCCAACAACACGGACAAAAAGGCTCTGTGTCCAGTACCCGTGGGTGCTGTTAGCATAAACTCCCTCCAGCTTGGACCAGTAATTACAAGGTATGAGCCGTTTGTGGTGGTGCGTGTCCAGAACAGTCCCTGAATGCATGAGATCTAATCCTGCCATTATTGCCATATGCTTTATAGTCTCCAAAGCTTGTCTTCCTGTGTGAGGGAAAGCATCAGTCTCCATTTCAAGGTGCAGTCCCGGTCCCTCTGGGGGACAGTGCTGTGTGCTGGTGCACAGCAAGGAGGCAGGGAACAGCTACACAAGAGCAGCATGCTGGAGAAAGGTGCGGGCTTTGCTTTGCCTTCCTGTGCAAGGGTTTCTTTGGATGTGTTTTGTGTCCCTTCAAGTCACTTGGGAATTTAGGAGAGCCAGAGAGAATAGCTTTTTCTGTCATTATTTGATAACCAATACAGTTCCCTTTGACCCTCTCCCCTCTTCCCAAAAAAGAAAGACCAGCTCAGCATTGTGTTATTTTTCAAAGCCTTTACAAATTAAGACAGTAACATGGAAATCCTCGTTGGGTTTCAGTTCATACTTCCTCCCATGCTGGGCTGAAACGGGGATTCTTTTGTGATGGCTGTGCTGCTTATTTTTTTTAAACCTCCTGAATTTGGCACACTGCCCTACTTTATTTTCTTTCCATTCTCTGGTGCTGCTCCCGTTGGGAGGCTCATTCGCTTCTAATGCATGGTGTTATCTTTTGCAAGTTGAACTCTAAATCCCTGTGTTGTTTTTCCTTGCTTGTTATTCAGGTGCAGGGAATGTTAATGATGTCTCTTTGGCTGGTGGATGCTCTGGCGATGTGGCTTTAATTATTTTTATTAATGTGCTTTATAAAGTAAATTACAGATAAATGTAGATTTTAACTACAGCTTAGAGATGGCACGACTGCGAGACTTCACAATCGTTCATTTGTGGGTGAAATGCACAATAGCTTCTTCCATAGCAAGAGGATGTTCACAGGTGTGACTGGGAGAAGCTTCACTGAACCAAAAGCTCCAAAACTATAAACTGACACCTGATACGCAGAGGGACAGGGATGGGGAGAGGGAAAGGAGCAGGAGATCTGCAAAATAACTTGTATTCAGGGTCAGCGAGCACTGCTTCTGCTCAGGGACATCTGCCCACGCCAAAGAGGAAACTTCCATTTGCAGCACTCAACAGTCCCCATCCGTAGTCATTGGACAATCCTCAAATTAGGGATCCAGAGACCTTATAAAGAAAAGATCCAAGTTCTCTACTCGTCCCTGGTTCAAAATTCCCTGAAAACCTCCTAAAAACTTGTCAGTGACTCAGGAAAACCAGGGTATAGTTTTTTTCACGGTTGGGTTTGCTCACAGAGATCTCTGACTGTCCTCCTGGCCCCGGCTGCCATTCGTGAGCCTCTGGCTTAAGTCTACAGGCGCCGGAGGACCTTGTTATGGCTGCGGCAGTAGCTGTTTTTGTTGCTCAGCCAATTCAGTCTCTTGTTCCAGCGTGCAGGCCTCCTGTGGGACCTGGTGCACTGAGCTGCGTTGGGGAAGTGGTGCAGCCTACATCAGATGAGGAAACGTAGGAGTAACGCTAGGCAAATGTAGGGTCAGCAGAGGATAGGGTCATCAAGGGTCCTCTGCGGAGGCACAGTCCCTCCCCACGTGGGCAAGGCAGCCAGCTGCCATCCTGGTCTCCCTGGCCAGGGGCTCGGGAAGGAACCAAATGTGGCCATATGGAGAGAGGGTGCCTGGCCCTGGCTGGAGGAACCACGCATCTCCCACGGCCCCCAGGCTCTCTGTGCTCCCCCCGGCTGGTGGCACTGGGTAATCCCATCTGGGCAGTGGAGGCAGCTGCCTCTCCACGGGCACACGGCAGAGCTGGAGCAAGCGGCTCTGTGGAGGGCTCTGCATTTGCAATAGGTCTTTCCAAAGACCCCGTGGGCTCTGGCCGTCACTCAGCTTCCGTACCGAGGCAGATGGGAGGAAGAGAAAGGGACCTGCTGTGGCTGGTGCCAGCACAGCCCTGCGGTTCTGCAGTCCCCGGTGGTAAATCCCTGCCCGGGGTGGTGTGTGCGGGCTCAGGGAGCGCTGGGCTTGCTGCGAGGACAGATCTGTCTTCCCCAGAGAGATGCCTGGGCTGAGGAGGGAGAAGGAGAAACATGTATTGGCATGGAGAGAGGCTGAATTTCTCTGAGTACTTTGGACTGAACTAGGATTAGAGGATTTAATAGAGGAAAATACGTACTAGTGTGTGTAGTTTGTCTGGTTTTTATTGAACGAAGAGTCCCATGTGAGCCATGCAGTAAGTAAGCAGTAAAATCATCCAACAATGTCTTGAAAGCAGTTCTGTCTCTAAGCACTGCACCTCTCGGGCACTGGTTGTGTTCACAATGAGTTTCTTCATCCCAGGAGACCGTGTTACCTTGGACAACACACAGCCATTGCAAAAAATAAATAATTAAACCTGGGTGGCGCTTGAGTCATCGATGCAATGAGAGGACACGATGCTGGCAAACAAGCCGATGGGTTTTACATTGGCAAAATCTCCAGGCCATTCTCCCCTTCCTGAGCTCTTGCCCTTCATTTCTATGCAAGAGACATTGTCAGTTTGGGGGATTCTTACCAGGAGCTTGTGAGAGAAATGTTGAAAAGGGATTTTTCCAGGTTGCCTTTTCCGTCTTCCTGCTGCATTAGCTGCAGGTGGTGAAGCTTCTGTTTCGGCATTTCTTCTTCAAAAGCTACATCACGTAATATCACTGAGATCACAAGGAGATGAGGAGAAAAATGGCCCTATAGGATTTTTGTTAAAAAAGCATCCATCCATAAAAGATGAAAGGTTAAATTGCTTTTAGAAACACAGCAGCGTTTAAACAGGTGAGGATCCTCGGAAATGGAGTTTGGATTCAATAAAGTAGCCATGCAGAAGGGCAGAAGAAGGCCTTTCTTTGGAGGGAAATGTCACACTTTAGTGTTAATAAAATGTCTAGTGGTATAATAATAATGATAGCAATCAGGAGCCTTTATTTTTCACCTGGCAGGGCTGGTTCATGTGTGTTTTTTCAAAGCTACCTGCAATTCAGGAAAGAACAAAAAAAGAATCAGGCATGCATTGACTGAAAAATATCACAGTGGAAGAGAAGAGAGCCAGACCGGCCCAAGACACCTGAATGTTACTGGGGAGATAAAGAGTGCTGCTCCCAGGTGGCAGGACATTTTCTTCCTCAGCCTTTTAGATATTGGCTCTTCACAGCTGTGTTGTAAAGACATCGCAGGAGATTTACAATCCTAAAAGAACATACAATGAAAATGTCAAAGGAAAAGGCAATTGCAAACAATAGTTTTGCTCTGGACTGGCCCCCTCTACACTCTCTTAGTAGTGATGTATCACAAAGGCAACGCGCACACAGCATTAGCTACTCTTGCATCTCTTGTATATTTGTTAGGTTTAATGTGCCAGAACTTGGTGGACCAAAATTTGTTCTCTATCTATGTAGATGTCGCTTAAAGCTTTCTGTGGAAAGAGAGGGAGAGTGGGAAACATTGGTCTTTTAGGGGCAGACAGTGACACCAGAGAGACTAATATATAACACACCAAGAGGTCTAATTATATATTATCTGTACTCAGACAAATGTAAAAAAAAAATCACCACTTCTTGCTTAACCATTTTTCCCCACTAGTGCTTCCAGTGCTTTACTCACTGTGCTTCTGTCGCATCCTGGCTAATTTCTCTGTCTGCATCATTAGTCTTACTGTCTCTCTTTCATGGAAATACAATTCACCCCAAAATAAAAACTCACAAACCTCTCTATCAGAATATGGCTTTGCTTTGGGTTGTGACATGTGTCCATGACAGTGCCAGTGGTTGCTAATATTTCAGCTCTCCAGTTCCCCGAAGGATCTTATTTGTTTGAGTTACCACGGAGGGAAGGCAGCAGCCACACCTCTAGGCTGGAACACAGCAATCACTGCTCTCTCGATGGCTTTTTTGCCTTCCAAAAAATACTCCTATTCAGGATATGAAAATGTGCATCTTTGGCAAGTGCATTACTTCTGTGTGGATGAGAATTAAATGTAGCATCCACCAAAGTTGTAACTTCCCGTTAAATATACAGTGAAAAATGTTTCATTTTTATGGTTGTACCCTTCAACTAAGCAACATTTTCTTTACTGAAACTTGTGAACTTGTATAAAGGTACCAGTATCTGTCCTGCTATCCTGTGTATGACAGACAGAAAAACACCTGCAGTTAGTGGCATATGCATAGGCTGATACATACCTATGACCCCGGGAGACGAGAGAATAAGTAAGCCCAGCCCAGCAAAGCAGGGAAACCAGGGAAAGCGGCGCAGAGGGGAGCCGGGTGCCCCTCCACCTGCCTGGATGGCAGGAGGTGGAGCGCTGTGCAGCCAGCACCCCCTGCTCAGCCTCAGCACAGCCTTAATCATCAGCCTGCGCTTGCGGCAGAGCTGGGACTGAGCACTGTGGCTTCAAAACGTCATTCCTGACAGCGGGAACCCTGGTGTGTGACACTGCTGTTTGCGGTCGTGTCAGGAACAGCGCGGGACAGCATGGCATGGGTAGCAAGAGCAGACGCTCCTCAGAAATGTTTCTGACACATGTTTGGCATGTGTAGAGCTTGCTGTCTCTCCAGCGCTCAGGCGCTCCAGAGCTGAATGCCAGAGTGCTCATCTGGAAGGACGAGAGTGCCGTCTTGCAGGGAACTAATAGGCTGCAGGGACTTTTCTGCTATAAACTCTCCTCTTTGCCTCATGCAGCAGCTGGCTGGGTTAGCTGTAGCATTAATATTTGTAGCATTAATATTAACTTCAGTGAGGCTCACGCTGGAGATGATACACTCCAACCCCAGGAGCCAAGTCTTTTGAACAGTGCTTGTAAGATACAGCCACGAGCACTCACTCCAGTGTTTACTTTAAGAGATTCCTCGACTGTAAATTTGCTGCTTATGCTGGCCCAGAGTGTGTGTTGATGGGGAAGGTGCCAGCTCTTGTCAGTCACTAGTGTTGTCGTGAATTAGCAGGGGCCACACAGGGTACAGCCATACGTGTCAGCCTTGCGAATGAGCACTGGAGCAAGATGCAAAAATGTGAGGTCCTGCTAAGACAAAGTATCGGAGAGACGAGGAGCTCCCTTGGCACGGGTGCCTGTGGGTCCTGCTCATCCAGCACGTCCAAAGCATGAGCAGCCTTCCCCCACGTCCCCGCTCCAGTCGCTGCGCTGAGCCCTGATGACAGGGTTGCTCCTGTGGGAGCTATGAACACAGAAATGTCAATAACTGATACAGAAAGGACTGACTTAATCCAGGGCCCTGTAGTATTTCAAGCTGCTGGTCTTAGCAGCAAAAGGCAGGCAGGCCAGGTCACAGAGGGGATGGGAACTGGTGGGATTTTGCACAGGTTTCCCCAGGACCCGAAACCCGCTCTGCCATCTGTCAACAACCTCAGGCAACGCTCCAGGCTTGGGGAGGAGTGGCTGGAAAGCTGCCTGGCAGAAAAGGATCTGGGGGTCCTGGTGGACAGCCGGCTGAACATGAGCCAGCAGTGCGCCCAGGTAGCCAAGAAGGCCAATGGCATCTTGGCCTGTATCAAGAATAGTGTGGCCAGCAGGAGCAGGGAAGTGATCGTGCCTCTGTACTCAGCGCTGGTGAGGCGGCAGCTTGAGTACTGTGTTCAGTTTTGGGCGCCACAGTAGAGGAGGGACATTGAGGTGCTGGAGCGCGTCCAGAGAAGGGCAACAAAGCTGGTGAGGGTTCTGGAGAACATGTCTTATGAGGAGCAGCTGAAGGAATTGGGATTGTTTAGTCTGGAGAAGAGAAGGTTGAGGGGAGACCTTATTGCTCTCTACAACTCCCTGAAAGGAGGTTGCAGTGAGATGGGCGCTGGTCTCTTCTCCCAAGTAACTAGCGATAGGACAAGAGGAAACAGGTTCAAGTTGCACCAGGGGAGGTTTAGGCTGGACATTAGGAAAAATTTTTCACTGCAAGAGTTATCAAACATTGGAACAGGCTGCCCAGGGAGGTGGTTGAGTCACCATCCCTAGAGGTGTTTAAAAGTCGTGTAGATGTGGTGCTTGGAGACGGTTTAGTGGTAGACCTGGTAAAGTAGGGTCAATGGTTGGACTGGATGATCTTAAAGGTCTTTTCCAACATAAATGATTCTATGATTCTATGATCCTGTCCTTGCATGGGAGCTGAATGAGTTTAGAGCCAGTGAAAAGCAGCAGCTCAAATGCTTTGGAAAGTTGCTGATGGTGATTCTGCAGGCTCTGCTGGAATGGCACGAGTTGCTCTTTTACGCAGGCAGCAGCTGGGCACTGTGGCACTGGTAACCACTTTTCTAGATACCCAGGGCAGTTGCGATTTTGCCCTAGACTTTATGACCACAGATGGTTTCCATACAGACATATGCCCCCTTTTTTTATTGTGCAGTTTATCCAAAATTCTTAATAGCATGTATTTCCTTATTTACATAAAAGGAAAATACCCCAATTGGGACATTGCTGGTTTAGGAGCTCACCCTGTGCTTCAAGCAGGGTCCATGAGGGTCAGCGTGTTACTTCTACACATTATAGCAGCTCTTTGGTGTCATCAAACCAAAGAATTTGTTCCATGGACCTAATTCAAAAGCATTTTCCCCATGCCTTTGAATCAGAGTGATCATCACTTCTCTGCAGATAATTGCATAATGGTTATCAGGGTGATGTGGGGCATTTTTGCTGTCAGCAAGGCTTTGTTCTTTGGTTTTGGGAAAACCAGTGGTTTTGTGTACACTGGGACAAATGAAGTAAAATAACTCTGGTCAAAGAGGGTACCAGGTGCTAGCAATGAAATTATCATTCAAAGAAATGACACCAGGCATGGCAGCTCATGCTGTACAAAACCTGAGCTGTGCAACACACTGCACCCCCGTTTTGGCACTTTCTTCAGAGCTTCTAGTGTTAGCACCCTGCAAAAGCTTAATTACATAGCTCCAGTGAATTTGTCAAGTTTATATTAAAGTATCTCCACAGCTTTGTGCCAGAGTCTCATGGAAACACCCAGAACATCAAAAATAACAATTAAACCCCTTAGTTAATCAGCTCCCCTTTTAAAGGTAGCCAGGGAAAGCTTTCATTCGGTGAGCTGTTTGGGGGAATTTCTGTCAGCACCAACCAAATGGTCCAAAATTAAGTATTAACGGCAGTCTCCAAAGGCAGCTGCAGAAATCACTTCAGCTGGCAAAAACTGTTTGTAAACCCCACTGTTAAGCCTCGTCTGTGTGTGCCGATCACGCCGTCAGCCGCGGAGCCCGGTCAGGCCTCGCCTGCGGCAGCAGCCGTGTCTCCCAAGACCGGCCACGTTTGCCCTTACGTGGCAGCTCTGTGTGTTTCTGTATGTCGGTAAAACTCCTTCTGGGCTGGGCTTGCCCCGCGACGCCCTTTCTTTCTGGACCACACCCTTGCTTTACATCCTAGAAGTTTCACCGTTTATTTTCATTCAGTAAGACAGATTTTTATGATCAGAAAAGAAACTAGCCAGCGGCTGAGGCAGACAGAGGCGGGTATGGGGGGACCAGTGTCTGCAGCAGTGACTGACGGGAGAGTGCCTCTCTGAGGCCGGGTGACTGGCCTGGGGCCATCCCTGCTGATGATGTTTCTCTTCAAGCATGACACCTGCCATGGGGTCTGCTGCATGGTTCTGGTACGACTGGGTACCTGCTAGTGTCTGGGTGAGAGGCAGAAAACCGGCCGTTAATATTATGTTTTCTCTTTGGCGGAACAACTGGTGCACATGCAGAGGGCACAGGAGGTGCAGGATACGGGGCTGGACGTGTCGTGAGTGCGAGTGCCTGGCCACTTGGTGAGCGAGCAATGCAATCCCGTGTTCCTCAGGTACATGGTGCTTTGGGAACTGCTCCCAAGTTCTTTAGGGAAGGGGAAACGGCAGGGAGGAAAATCGTCGCTGTCTGAAGGACCCAGATTTTGACAGCACAAAGCCATTTGTGGTGAAAGACTCACAAAGACCTGTTTGCTCTCAACTAAAATCCTTTGCTCAGAAAAGTGTTTGTTTGCATGATAGAGCTACTTCTGTCATATGGAGCTGGAGACTCTGGGGCATATTTTGGCCCGGTGCCGCAGAACACATAGCCCCTATTGAGTTTTACAGCCAGTTAAGCTCTAAATATGTTTCTGTGACAAGCTGACTCACCAGTTTCTTCCACCCCTCCGGCTCTGCTTTTACCAACTTGCATGATTTTGTCACATGCTTTTGGACAATTCCTGTTTTTTCTTAAAGCCCAGCTGCTAGAGTCAAGGCACTGTGTGAGGAATCATAGTTTGAACTTAAGATACCAGGAGGGAAAAAAAGATCCTGGCACTTATTCTCACTTTTAAATTGTGGATGTTTAGTGCTCTGAGTTACGCTTTCGGATGCTAGTGACTGAAAAGACTGCAAATGCATCAGTTTTAAAACCACTTATTTATAGTAGTAAATATAATAGTAAAAAACTCTCAGAGGCGGTTTGAAGAAGAGCATAGGTAGCACCATGCCTACGGTAAGTTCACCAACTTTTTAGAGAGAACGTGCAGCTGCAGAACACAGTTCACTTACAGTTTGTGACCAGTGTGGCTGCTGGCTTGGAAGAAGAAAGGGCAAACTGTTGTCTTACATTTGGATACTCCTGTGAATTAAGGCTGAGCCCAGCAATGTTAATTTGCTGTGGTTTGCAAAATTATTTTTGCCAAAACATTATAATTGTTTTTCTGAACATTGGTAGCCATGAGTATGGGTGCAGGTTGCTTCTACAGGAAATGTAGCCCTGATTAAACCTGTGGTTCAACATACTACGGTTAAAGCTTGTAGTTCCTGGGCAGATCTTGGGCAGACACTGTGTCTTTGCAGAGCCCATGTGGGTCCAACTGGAAGCATAACCTTAATTTTATTTCTTCTCGCTCAGGAAACTGAGTAGGCAAAATTTGTGGTCTTCCATCGAGTACTGAAACCTTTTGGTTGAGCAGGACTTTGGTAGAAGTTGGAAACATCACGGAAAGTCTAATGAGAAAAGAAACACTCTGCAGTAGTACAGTGAACTGCTCTGCTAACCATCTTTCAACCGTTACGCATTTCACGGCGTATCTTTGCTGCTGCAATTTGTGCAGCAAAAGTCGTCATTCATTGCTGTATATCTAGCACAACACTGAGCTGGCTGAGTGCTCTAGCTGTTGATTCATCAGCAGTACACTTGGGAGAGCTCTGGACTTATCTTTTGCCAGGGTAACATGTCTTTTTGACTAATTCTGATCCAGGATTTTCTTGGAAAAGAAAAATAACCCTGTGTCTGCCCAGATCTGTATCATGCTGCACATATAGTTATTTGTGTATGTGGGTCACAAATTCCTTTGCTAGGCACATAGTGAAGTATGTGGAATAAATTTACACCCCAGAATCAGAGGCTAGATTACTTTTTACAGGAACATCAGACAATCTTCACTCTACAACTTGCATGGTGCTGAAATTAAAAGGAGAAGCAAGTACAAAAGTGTTTATGGTTTCTTAGCAAAACATGGTATTGGTTTGGAAATGTCACTGTTGCGATGAGATGTTTGCAGCCGAATATCATGACTTTATTCCACCAGAGCCCGGGACAGCACACTTCTGCTGATTCTGCAAGGCTCTTAGGCTTTTGACTGTTTCCCCTTCATCCTTTTTGGAGAGATGTTGTGCCTATGCCGTAGGTGGGGTGTTACAGATTGGCTGCTCCAAAATTTCTCAGTGTTCAGTTATAGCGGTGTTTAGGTGTGGCTGTAAAAACATAGGTGCACTGTAAGATAATGAAACAATGCGTGAGAACGGAAAGTGGAACTGCCTAGGTACAGCACTACCAGCAAAAGTGAAACACGCTCACCTGCTCACCTGCTGACTGAAGAGGCAGAAAGAAACAGCGGAAATTCTGCAATTTCAGAGATGCAATTTCAGAGATGCCTCCAGATTGAAGAATGTCAAACAGACTTAATAAATAAAAGGAGCCAATATTTGGTATTTTTTAAACAATGTGCTTTTGTGGGTCTAGAATCATTGGTTTTGAAAACTAAGGATATTTTGACTGCTTTCCTATCTTCTTACCCATTCTCTGTTTGTTGGCTATTTATGGCATCTCTCACCCGAACGTCTGACTGGCGTGGGCCCAGGGGCTGTGAGCAGGCCCTGGCAGAGGAAGGACTCTTTCCTCCACTGAGGATGAGCCTCAGGTGCGGTGCAGTCCTGCAACCTGCATGAGGCCACACAGCCGGGCAGTGTCTGAGCTTGGAGGAGAGACACGGACCTCCCGGCTCCCAGAGCCATCCTCCAGAAAGCCTGCTCCTCGCTTCTGAAGACAACCAGCATGTCATGGAGGTGGTCTTTCACAGACAGTGAGGGCATCTTTCCACACCCAGTGACGTGTCTAACTAGGGGTTAATTAACTTCCAACATCTTGGTAGCCTTTATAGCCACTGGCAAACCTCCATTCTGATTTTGGTCTAAAGCTGTACCGCCTCTTCCCTTCTTCACTCTCACCAGCAGTTTCTCTGGGAACTGGAGAGGCTGAGGCAAATAATAGATACAAATCATGACCAAAGAAGAAATGACTGTCATTGCAAAAATGTATTTATTAATGATCTTCACATAATTCTCTGGGAGTGATATTCTGCAAGACAGAATTGTGATAGATTTTCACCAAATGGGAATATTTCCCTCCAGAAGTATGTAGCATTAAAGGGAGTGAAGAAGCTGAATGTGTTTCCTCCAGTCAGGAAAATGACGGATCAGGGACAAGAGACAATACATTAGTAAACAATATAAAAAATGTACATTTTGTCATTTTGTATTCCTGAGTTATTCTAAATCTGTGAATAAATCGAGAGCTTAAAGTCTCTGGAGCTGTTTTGAAGTCTCTTGCTTTCTATAAATATTGCATTTGCCTCAAGTAAGAATTTCTGACACGTATTAAAAAAATATACATTAGTAAAGCTTATAAAATAGATATTTGGAATGCTGTTATTGTTATTTTTTTATTAAAAATACAGTTTAATGGAACAATTGAGTTCTACTTCAAAGTGTCAAAATTATTTTTCATGCTTTTTCCCCATGTTCTTTGAACTTTATGGTTGAAGCTCTAATTTTCTGCTTTCTGATTTTGTCCTTGTTTGAAGCAGTCATTTCCTTGCACAGATAACGCTCTCTGCTTCCTATGAATGCTCCAGTGAGATGCTCATATTAGGGTCTCTTGGCAGCTGGCCATGATCAGCAGAGCTTGGAAGGCCAAGTCCAGTGTCATCTATTGGACTGGACAGATAGACAGTGTCACCGCTCTGGAGTAGACCTAAGGGAATATCTTACAGCTGCTCTTAGTGTTCTCAAGGGGGCTGGGCGGGGAGAATCAATGCCGAACGGGAGTACACGCTGGTACCCATGCTTAACCTAACCAAATGGTGCAAGGAGATCTCTTATCGTAACAAACAGGCAAGTAGCCTGTTTGCAAAGAGAGAGTCCCGGAGTTTGATGGTACATGAGAAACAGCTCCTGCTTTTCACATTTGTGACATGCTTTGATTTATTGCATGCTGTTCCAGGCAGTCTACAGAGAAGTTGATGGTTATCATGGGTTTGCAACATTCAGTCCAACTGAAGTCCAGAGTTCTTTTTTTTTTGTGATGCTAACCGTGTACTGAGCTGCACCTCCGGCAGAATGCAGTGCTGCCAGCTCAGGCCACTGACACCATGTCCTAATTCAACATCCCATATGGACTTGGTGTTAGCAAACAATGCTGGATGACCTGGCACTGAGCAGTGAGAGGAAGCATTAGAGTGTGAACTGCTGTCACCTTCCCACCATTTTTGCAATAGCTGAGCTAGCAGGTGACCACTTGGCGTGAAACTCAGCGAGCCCTCGAGCAGAGGCAGTCTCTGGAAGTCCAGTCTGTGTCTCTGAGCTCTGCAGCCACGTTCCTTGTGGGCATACATCACCACGTATCGACTCACAAAGCACAACTCCGCACTGAAACAGCCAGGAGCTGTGAAAGCCTGGCAAAAGAGGGAACACATGCTGCAACCACGGCTTTACACGTATTTGCATGCTCTGTATTTCCACCTGTGGACTCACTTGTTCAGGAGAAAAATACAGGAACCTTTTACAGAAAAAAAAATCATTGAAATTTCCCTGTCACCATTACCGGGCTAGGTTCACATGCTGCAATTTTGAGAATTTCCTGGAGAATGCAGTTACAGCTTTAGTTCCAGAGATACACAGACTGCCGCTGAAGTTTGCAAGTGGCGTAAATGAACAAAACAAGGGAGGGGTGAGCCTGCAGCCAACACACCTGTGGTTTTATGTGGGTGTTGCCTGCACTACGTGGCAACAGCATGAACCACAGCAGTACTATCAAAGAGCTCCTCAACTTATTCATAATTAGCAGTGGGAATGCTCGGGCTTAGTTTTGTGCTCACAAAGGTCCAGGGTCTGCATTGGAGCGAACCAGAACTCTTTAATTAACTCCTTTCTAGAGCTTTTCTTTGTTGCGGTTTGCAGGCTCTGTCTTGCTTGGTTGATGGAGGAAACCCTGTCCCTTCCTTGGGCCTTAGTGCCAGCCTGCTGGCCATTTTGGGTGTCCCTTGGGGAGGTTTGTGCTGCCGCACAGCACTGTGCTAACATTTGCTCAGCTTTGGCAGGAGCTCCTGTCCCCTCCTCTGCCTCCCACAGCATCCCCGCAGACTTTCATCCTCCATGACAAACGGTCGGCTGTGCTCCCTGACTGGTGAGTCCCCCTTCTTCAGAAAGCCCTGGTGAGGGCGGGGGTTCCTCCATGGCCGCTGCTGCCTTCCCCTGCCTCCCCCGCTGTGGCCACCTCTCCCTGAGGGAAGGCGCCGGAAGGTTCCGGAGCCGCGCAGGTGGGTTCCTGCTCTGAGAAGTGGCAGCCTTGGTCGGCAGCCACCCTCCCGCCACAGACCTGGCCGCAGTGCACTGGAGCAGGCAGGTGCCTGTAGGACCCACTTCTGAGGCAAACGCTGGGTTTTTCTGAGGTGGCCATGTTCCGAGAAACAACGTTTCACAGAACTACGGTGTTTCGGTACCTCAGAGGCTGCTGGGAGGAAGCCGGGGCACTCCTCAGGTACAAGGTGCTTTCAGTGAGATGATGGCCTCTGTGAAGGGAGTGTTTTATCCTCAAAAGTGGAGGAAATCTGAGAATTTGCTTGAGCATAGTGACCTCTCACACCACGGGAGACCCACGGCCGGGGATGGCGGGAACCTCTCTGAGGAACTGGCCTTTTGCTGCTGGCGTCCCTTGAGGTGAATGCCCATTCCCCATGAAGGGAAGGGCAGACGGTGCCGGCAGAGGACTCTGTGGAGCAGGCGGTCTCCTGTGGGTGCCAGGTGAGGAAACATCACCCAGAAGATCACACCAGGTAAGGCTGGAGAGGGGACAGGCTGGAGGTCTGGGATGTTTGGGGCTTGGAGCACGTGCAGCCGCCAGTTCTCCCCCTCAGGAGAAGTTTGCAGCAGGAGCACAGCAGCTGAATGGTGCCATGCACTGCGCTAAGCGTGGGGCCTGGTTCCCTCTGTTGTATCCCCTGTGTTATAAACAACGTGTGGTGCCTGCGTGGGTGGGTGGCCAGCCTGAGGGCTGCACCCCTGCGCGGAGCAGGCCGAGGCCATGGAGGCCTGGCTGCCGCTGGGAGCTCTCGGTGGGGAGTGCGTGGTCTCCTGAAAAACAGGCTGGTCCCGACACGGTCCTTAATTAAAAGCAAAGTTGGGGCTTTGGTGCGTGTCACATCTGAGCACTGTGGAGATCTGTGGCTGCCAGTGAGACAAACAGCAGTGGGGAGCACGGCTGTGAGACGGGGCAGGGGGGGCTTTCACGTGGAGAAAAGTTTAGCTTTACTTCTGTTAGTGCCGATTTAAAACCAAGTTTTGTGAAAGTCTTGTATAGGTGACTGCTCTGTGCTTTGGCTTTCTTCTTTAACGTTGAGGTGCTGGAGCTCCCTTATTCTCTTCCTGCCTCACAGCGTGAGGGGCCGGTCGTGCTGGAGGGCGCCCAGTGTTTCAGCTGCCCAAGGTGCCCTGCAGGCCACAATGGAAACGCGAGGAGAAGCAGAGGATCTCTGTGTGAAATTGGTCAGGCAAAGACAACATAAAAAAAAAAACCAAGCTCTGCACGGAGGTTTGCTTTCTCTTTCAAACGCTAGAGCAACCTGGTATGGGACATGCCTGAAGGGCAGTCCCAGCAGAGGGTCAGGGGGTGCTTAGGTGTTGGAGGAGAGCAGGTTAAAGAAAGAACAGGTAACTTGCCACTCGCCTGAAATCAGGAGAACTGGACAGCCTGTGAGGAGACTTGATAAATGTCATTTTGATCAGAGGACTCCAGCATGCTGGATATCCACTTATTTTCTGATGTGAATTGCATCATTATATTTCACTTAGTTTTTATGCACTGTCCACTGGAGTTAGTGACAAAGGATTTCAATACTGGGCATGCAAATTAAAGCAAGAGTTGCTATTGTTTTTCCAGATACTTGTCAGCTCCTCTTACTCAACCTAACACGGACTGAATTTGAAAGCAGAGGAGCCAGAGCTGGGGTATTCCTGGCAGAATGATAGCTGACAGGCTCCTCGCAGGCTCCAGAATCAGAGTAATGTCTGACACAGAGGAACATGTGTTGGCAACCTTGCTTGAGCCACCTTTCCAGAGCTGTAAAGCAATGGGAGCACTTCCAGGGGATGACAGAAAAGCTGCTGTTTCAGGGGAGAGCCAGAGGCCATGTCATTGTCATTCTTCTCCTCTGTTTGGCAAGCTGCACAGGCTCCTTGGAAGAGCACCTGAGAGCATTTATGGGACAGGAGCAGTAATAAAAGTTAAAGTGATGGCCTAGTACTACCAAGAAACCTATTAATGCAATGTTTATGGCTACAAAGGAGCTCATGCCTAGCATGGGCTTGTTGCCATTCTACTGGGGGCAGAGCAGTGCTGCTGGGGCACAGCCTGCATGATGAAACACCACGGCATGCACGGGAAGATAACGTAATTATTTGTTCTTTGAGAATCTGGCTCTGGTGAATACTGGTGTCCCCTCCATGAGGTGCTTGCCATCCTGAGTGTTCTGTGAGTACATATTGTGTGCTGCCAGTGGTACTGTGACAGATTGAAAGATCCTGCTTAGTACCCAATGATTCACAATGCTTTGCTTTGCTCAAGATGCATCTGGAAAGCTTCCCAGATTATACATCTGCCCCTTTGACACTAAAGCAGCAGTGCAAGTTGGAGGCCAGAAGGAACAGAAAACAGACTTAGTCTGGGCTGTTCTTTGGGGCAAGGATTGTCTGTCTCCATGCTTGGAAAGCAACTGGAGAGCTACACCAGCCCATAACAATTCCTAGAGCAATTGCAGGAGATCTGGGTGCCAACAAATTGCAAATGTAATTGCGGTACTGGGAAAAGCAAGGATTTGTTATAAATCTGCATGTTGTACTGTCCCTGCGTGCAGGGATAAATTGAAAGTTGCCCAGCTGTGTTCCCAGTGACAGTGATTGCTATTTGCCTTCTTATCCCCTCCTCTCCAAGCTGGAAAATACCACATATTTTCTAAATAAAATTGATCAGTTGGCTCCACATGCTATCAGAAATCGTAGACGGTTCTCTTCCATGAGGTGTGCCTTCTCTTTCCTTGCATGAGGGGGCGGACATGAGAATACTTTGCATGTTCTTTGGGACACAGACCACTTTTCAGCTGTGGGTTTTCTACAGCATCTGCTGCAACAGGGAGTGGTCTGGGGCACCCTAATACAAAAAATGGTTGCAATGGGAAAGGCAGGGCCTCACCAGAAGCACCTGCAGAATTCACAGTGGGCGAAGCAGTCATGTAAGGGCTGAGGTGAATTGCTTTTGATATATGACTGGGAAGTATCTGCATTTCCATCACAGCTAATATGTGAGGCTCCAAAACAAGCGGACCTAGTTGTTGATTGTTTCATTAGTTTTGTTGTGATATGTTTTATATGTAAAGAGGCAAATTTATATTCCTGCGCAGGATTCTGCCCATGGATCAGAATTGCAGGTCATGCATTCACAGAATGAGGCAAAATGAGTCAGTGCAAGGGTTGCACTAAGAACTGTCTCAAAACAATTTCCATCAATGAATATCAGGGGTTTACAGTATTTAAATTCTTCATTTTCCTCCCTACTGGTGGTGGAGGAAACTAAAAGGTTAGGTTTTGAGTTTCTTTGTGGCCTAGGAACTTAATAAAAACTGTCATTGGAAGTCAAAATATTCTTTGTTCTGGTCTGATTTGCCATTCACCTGCATCCTTCTGAACTCTCCTGGGGCTTTCTAAGTGTGGTTGCAAAGTATTGCATGTGCCTGTCCTTTGTAGATCGGACCAGAGCTTTGCTGGTGCGCTGGTGCTTTCCCTTTGGTATCTGACTGAAGCCCTTGACACGCACAGTCTCCTCTAAACGTGGCCGGGTGCGGAGGGCTAGGCCTGCTCCCTGATGGTTACATGCTTTGCCAAGTTACAAGCTCTTATTGGGATGCACTCTCAGAAAATTTGCAGGTGATGCCAAACTGGAAGTGTCACTTCTAGGATATTTTCTGGGACACTGAAGGTTTAAAGTCATGGTGAGCATCCATAGAGGGTCTGCTCATGCACTTCTTTGTCCCCCTATAAGTCATAACCTCCAGAAGACTTTCCAGGTCCAGATTAAAATACAGGAAAGTAAAGCAACCAAAGCACATCTTAGCCCGCACTTCTTATGTTTTTAAAGCAAATACAGTGCAGGAGTGAGGGCGTGTCTGAGCCTGGCTTCTTAGGAAGATGAGACCAGAAAAGTCCTCATTCTTCATTGTCCAGGCTTTTGACACAGAGCAACCTGCCCCATATTAACTTTTGCATTTCTCATCAAGATGCAACATACTTTAAATAGCATCTGCATGACTGGCTTTTTTTTTTTTTTTCCTGTGGAGGCTGATATACAAAGTACCTCAAGTGGCAGCTGTCACTGGTGAGGTGGCATTTTTCTTCACTGAGGCTGACAGCAGCTGTCCAGGAGAAGTATGAATGGAATGAGAATGACATCATGTTTATTCAGGAATGACATTCCCAGCCATGGATCAGTGTCAGCAATATTTTGATAAGTTTTAGAATGAGAAAACATTTCTTGAAATGTTCCCTGATTTATCCTTTGTAAAATACACAACACAAAAAATAATTGAAGAGATTGCAGCAGGACAAAGCAGGGCTTGCCTACCATATGTTTCAATGCACGCTCTTTTATCGGTACTGGAGACAGTCTGTAGGCACCGGGACACACAGCATCTTTAACTCTTGCCATCCCAACAAGCATCAGCATGCTTTTCCCTCTCTTCCTCTGCTTCTCCTTGCCCTGGCCCAGTTTGTAACTAAACATAGTGGATTTCATAGCTGTCAAAGACAACAAGTAGCCATAAAGGAAGTCTGCCAGCCACAGCAAAGTAGATCTGTACTAGCTTTGAGGATTACCTTTTAGGATAGAAATAGGAACAACTTGGCTTGGTTCCTTACAATAAATATATGTGGATGGTTTAAACGAGGTTATTGTGTCATGACTGATGAGGCGTTTTGTGACTGGCTGACCTGGATGAAATCTGTTCTGCTGCTAGAGGCTGTTCATCCCGAAGCCTAATGAAAAGTTCTAGGGTACTAAGCACACAGCTCGGTGGATTGGAACACCCGAGTCCCACAGGCCTGAAGATCTGTTTTTTAACTTCATTGTATTGTGAACTCTCTTACCACAATGGTACAGCTTTCCTCCCTTACTGCAGTGGTCACACTTTCTGGTCTGGTTTTTTACACCTGGGCTCCTTAATTACATCTTTGCTAATATGCACACCTTCAGCCCTGGTCCTCTCTCAGATCCAGCCACCCAGGCCACTCTCCCCAACTAGATTTTAAGCACCGCTTGAAAAATGGCTCGCAGGGAAACCCACATCAGGAGAGAGCCCAGAATGAGTCCTTGTCCTGAACTGCAGCACAAGCTGCCGCAGGCTTTGTTGTTGCACTGTGACATTAGCTAAGAGCCGATTGTTACTGTTGTCAGTAGACTCCAAAATTAGTCCTGAGATACCTGCCTTTCCAGAGATTCTGACTTCCCCTCTTGTGCCTCTGTCAGTCAGGCGCTGACAGGTCAGGGAGACAAATGTTTGTCTGAATTTTCATTCAGTCTGTAAAATTTGAAGATTTGTGTATGCCTGTCTAGTAAGAGACATAAAGCAGAAGGACGTGCGAGGATGACCTCACTGCAACTAATACTATAGCTGAGCTGAAAAGAAACAAACCCAGTGTGTACCAGAGTCAGATGTGCAGCCTGGTGTTAACTTCGCAGCTTTAAATGTATTTGTTCAGTTGTGATCTCCTCCTCATTCTCTCTCTCGCCTCCAGCCTTGGCTCTCTCATGGTATCAGATTCAACCAAGCTATATTTAGTTTGAGTTCAACAGAAGGCTTTATTTAAATATAAACTTTGTGACTGACAGCGCATAGCCTCAATATGCAAGAAGATGAATGTGTGGAAGCGGCTGGTGTCTGGAGAAGGGTAGGAGGAGGTCACAGCATGCCCTGTGAGCAACCGACGCAAACAGCAGATGGGCACCTTAGCCTCACCACAGCCTGGTCTCTGAGCAGGTGGGTAGCTGCAAACATGTGAGCAGAAAGAGTGGAGAGTCTGTCTAGCCAAGAGATGTCACTGCCCTGCACTACCCCATACCCAGAGCCTCGTCCTCATGGGCAACCAGTTCTAGTAGTCTACTTGCAGTTTTGTGCTGGTTTGGAGCATAGGTGTAATTTTTCCCTTTGTAGAGCACTGCAGGAGACCAGTGCTGAGTGCAGGGAGGGTATTTTCACATCACACCCAGTGACCTGTCTCCCTTCCAGCTCTGGTCTCTGCAGAAGGGCTCTGCTGAAGCAAGGCTCCTGCAGCTTCCACTGAGAGGTGCCCAGCTGAGATGGGAATACGTGTCCCTGTTAATGCTGCTCAGGCTCTGTACTCAGGTCTGATGCTCCCTTGCACTCTGCTGTCTTGTGTAGTTGCAGCAGAGAATTTTCAGAAGGCACAATGAGAGGGCGACCGTGCTACAGAGAAAGTCAGACCCATT
Organism: Burhinus bistriatus; assembly: GCA_013397275.1. Lineage (NCBI taxonomy): Eukaryota > Metazoa > Chordata > Aves > Charadriiformes > Burhinidae > Burhinus > Burhinus bistriatus. Next base: position 226,947 of record VYXH01005877.1, on the reverse strand, counting down.
TGTCTCCACTCCATAGGGCAGAATAGAGCTGCTGCAATCTCTTGCTTGTCTTCGTAGCAGCAAAACAGAGCCAGCTTCATTCAGTGAGTGGCGTGTGCCTGATGTGGTTGTGTCTCACATCAGTTCAGCAGGCTGAGGGCTGGCAGGAAAAGCTGATGTAGGAGAAGGAAGGGCTTGGCAGCTACTGTGCTTTAGTGGGACTAGGCTGTTACTAGGGCAGCAGGTTATACTTAGCCCTTGCCCTATATGATGGAAAATGTTACGGTTCAGCATAGGTTTCACTCAGGTGAGAACTCGTACAGTGCTGCAGGCCTCAGTAGATCTCCAGAGCGGATCACCTAATCATTGATGTTGAGCTGAACGAGTCCACCCTGCAAGCTCCTCCCTGCTGTTTGAGTACCTGGGAGCCCTGTGTTCAGCAATGCACTGTGACTGTGGAATTCGTCATGAGCGCTACAACAGTATGTTGCTCCTGTAGTGAGTTGTGGTGGTGGCTTGATAAGAGATGCGTCTGCTTTGGAGCCAGAAGGTTAGAGTATCTCAGAGGGAGGTGGTGCCAGCTGCTTTCCCTTCTTATTCTGATTCTTTGCAGGGTGTCAGTTGCTGCAGTCAGGCTAGAAAGCAAACCATAAATAACCTAGCAAAGGAGGAAACGTTTCAGGGAAATGTTCCACTGCTGCCTGAATAGGATTGTCAACCAACTAAACTGATTTTTGTCTATATTTTGTATGTTGTTTCACACTATTTTTTAAATCTCAGATTTTTTTTTCTAAAAGGAGAAACATTTTCGTGCATCTTCATTTGCATTCCCATATGAAATCCCTTTTTCTGACCCTAACTACACCATTATCATGAACTCGCTTTTAGGTTTGACTAAAGGAGAAGTTGAAATGCAGAACACTTTCGTATCCATGAACTGATGCATAGTATGTCAGAAATACCCATGTTAAACACCTCTCTTTTCTTTTTCACATAACAGAAAAAAGAACTATAAAGTGTTTATCTAATTTACATTTCTAGATTCAAATTTTTAATTCTCATCTGAGTTTATCTAGAACTTGTGGGATTGAAAAGGTATATGGAGGGATGACGCAGCACTGGAGGAATGTTTGGTCTAGGACTAGAATAGGAAGACCTGATAGAAAGCCATCCTGTAAGTTCAGAAGACAGTATGGTACCCATAAGTGTTTGTCTTGCTGTAGGCAGAACAGGCAACCTGATGTCCTTAGAATGTGTGGATAAATGAATCTGGAAAGGCATCTCAGTGGTGTGGCTTGGTTCCTGGGTATCTCCAAAACTGTCCTCCCCAAGAAGGAATAAAAATGTGTTTATTTTTCTACACAGCTATAACCTCAGAAATTCACAGCAAAAGTGACCATTTCCCAAAAAACCAATATCAAAATGTAGGTCTACACTGACCAGTATGTCCCAGGAGAAGTCTGGTCATTAGTGGACCCTTCCCAGCCAGAATATGTTGTGCATGCAGGTGTGATACTGCAGCAGCAGCTTGGGGAGGTGTTGGAAAAGAACAAAAGCAGTGGCTAAAAGCTGTGGCTTCATGATCACCAAGTTTGCACAGAGTGAGAAGATGTTCCTCTGAATGTTGAACGAGTCTTGCATTAAATACCGAGGAAGCTACTGTTTCATCTGTGCAAGCTGTCCTACTCTGGAAAACAGATTACTTGGTTGATCGCTTTACAACCACATGCTAAACATTCTAAACAATTTATGCATTTAAACTGTATGTTTTTCTCTCTCAAAACTTGCTACTCTGCAATGTTCCACAGATCTTGTTGATAACACATTCATCTAAAATTATCTCAGTGCACACAGCACCCTCCTATAGAACAGATGCTATGTAACCTGCAGTTCTGTTTTGATCTCAAATCGACGTGTTTAAGCTACTTGTGTGAATTATAAATTGAAACTAAACTAAGAAAATGAAATTGTTGTTTTTTGCCATGATGCTTCCACAGTTCAATAGTTCTATTCATTTTAGAGTACCTTTCTGGTGTGACGCTTGCAGTTGCTATTTAAGGTTTAGCTATTTTTGTATTTAAGGATCTTCTGGGTTACCTTAAAAAAATCTCTAAAAATTAACCTTTCCCAGCAACATTATTGAACTTTTCCTGGGTATCTTCTCAATTTGTTTTTGCATCACTTCTGAATTTAGATGAGATTTCTATACAAGAGACATTTTCCTTTGTAATTAGCCTACTTATATGTCTTCATGCATCTTGGGAGATTAGCTCTTGCATCCTGGGGCCTTTTCATATCTAAATCACTGGTTATCAACCTCAGAAAATTTTTCATATTTATTTACTGTTTTTATTACAGTAATTCCAAAAGGAATCTCCCAGGTTGGGGCCCAGTGTGCAAGGTGCATGAGTAAGATACGTAGCTGCAAAGACCTCTGTACTGCTCTGTGAATCAGCCTTTTGTAAGGAGATTACATTTTGCAGTCCCTCTAAGCAGAGAGGACAGAGGTTAGATTAAGTCTGGAACCCCACATCTTTTTGCTTCTAGAAAGCGATTTAAGATTTCGTGTTCTGGGAAAGACAGACTGGGGCCAGGGATTTTACTGCTGCTGTCTGTGCTGCGCTTTTACTGCTCATGAAAAAATGGACTTCAGGATCTAGAGTTGCCCAGTTTGCTCCCATGCAAATTCCTGGCCTCACAGGCCTGGCAAGATGGCGTTTTCCCTTTTTAGGGACTCTGGAAAAGCCTTCTTTTGCACTGTTTTGGCATTGTAACTAGATTTTTGAAGCCTCAAAATACTTCATTTTCTTAGGCTCTTATTTTTCAGTGAGATGGAGAGAAACAGACTTCTCCTCCCAGAACCTTCTGATTTACAACAGAGCAGCATCTTTTCACTGCACCTTTTAAAAAATCTTTTGGACAAAAACGTTTATTTGCAAAAACATTTCACGTTTCTTTATGAGAATGAAAAGCTGAAGCCAGGATTGCTTCAAAGCAGAAGCTTCAGATCTGCTTTGGCTTCAGTATCTCACCATGGGAAGGTCAGGAGCTACAAACACATAATCACACCAAGGGCAGTAACAAAGAAGCCTGGGACCAAGTTTCCCTCAAGGTGGAGGTATCGCAAATTCTTTGCCTCTTCAGGGCCCTGTAGGGTCCTAAAAGTATCCGTTCTCCAGCCTGATGCTTCTTTCTCTAGGTTTATGAGTGTCATGTTTCCTGTCTCCTCATCCCTCCTGCAATGACTAGACGTGGCAGCTCCTTGCTGTGATCCTGACATTGGTAGGTGCTCATGTATGCAGGTCTGTCAGAATGAGGGGGACAAAGGTGAGTTAGAAGGAGAGGGAACACCTGCGATCAATGGGAAAACTACAAAAGAAAATAACGATGTTGTGGCCAGAACAGCTAACAAGGTGTAACAAAACCCAAGAATAAGGAGGCACCTAGCAAGAGCCTACTGCCGGCACATAGCAAACAGATGGTACAGGCAACCCGAACAGCAAGGGTGTCAGCTTCACCAGGGCTCCCTGGATCAACTAACATGTGCTGCAAGGCCACAGAAAATAGTGGGGTCATTAGTCACTTCCAGAGGTGTACAGCTCTGCCTCCCCAGCACGCCACCGAGTCCAGCCCAGTCTTGACCTCATGGTAGGGAAGGAGTCAAACAGTTGGAGAGAAATGATAGATGCAGGCCTTTGGTTTGCTAGCATGAGTTCATTCACAGCTTCGTTCTGAGGAGGCAGAGGGACTTCGTGAATGAAAGCAGGGCTGGTGCAACAATCCTGAAAAGGCTGTACGGAAAACTGCTTTTGCATCCAGCACATAGAATTCAAGAAGGGCTGTGGCTGGGTGAGCAGAATGTGCATTTTCCTGTTGGCTATTGTTTAATTAGGCTGTTGCTGATGCTGACACTGTGTGTATTTTCTTTGCTCTATCTCCTTTCTTTCTTTATTATTTCCTACTTTGGTTTGATGTTGTTGGTATATAAAATTTAAAGAGCTCTAAATTTTTTTAAAGGCCCCTAAAGGGAGCGTTGCTTTTTTGTGTTAAAGTCATTACATGAACACCTGTGAACTGTTGAGTTTAATTGGGCTACAGCTGTTGGGGAGCGAGTGGGGATTTATTGGTTTGATTGGCTGTCTTCAGATTGCGCTGTATTGTCATGCATTGCCCTTCTAACTTGTCTCTTTAAACAGAAGCACATGTGCATATCAGGTAGTTATAGGGACTGGGATCTGAGGGACGAGGCCGTCAAAGCAGAGTGGATCGTGTCGCCATGTAAGGATGCAAAGGCAGCCAGCAGAGAGCATGCGAAAGCTGTGTCAGCTGGGGGAGCACCAGCTGGCCATGGCTGGCCTGCAACCCTCGCAGAGTGTGCCAAGCTCGCGGAGACATTTCTGATCAGTGACTGATCGTGCCCCAGGGTTCCTGGGCAGTGCTGGAGAGGAAAGGATGCTTCCTAGTGTGAAAGCAAGGTCCTGTCTGGAACATCACATGTCACATGTCTGCATGGACAGCAGCGGAGGTCACATAAAAACCATCTCTCTTAAGGAAGCAGCCAGTGGGAAAGACAACAATAAACAGGGACACCTCTGGGGGAAGAAGTCCTCTTGCTAAGAAGTTGAATCTCATGTACAGCTAGCTAGTCACTTCAGCTCTGCAGAGTATAAAGGCTCCATATGTATAGCAGAGATAGGGAGGAACAATGCGGAAATCTCCACGTACCACTGACAGCTGAGTTGTGACTGAGTACCACAGAGGCAGCCTGTCTTCAGTTCATTCTTCCTTACAGATCTTGGTGTAGTGAAGAGCACCTCTCTCCTCTCCCTGAGGGTGCATGGGGTGGGGTGGGGAGGCTGACCAAGGGCAGCCAGAGCCCAGCTGTGCTCTGCTGAGGACCGCAGAGGCGGCAGCTGCTGGCATCTCGATGCTGGAGAAGGCTGGGTGCATTGCTTACCCAGCTGAGTGGCACCATTGGCCACGGTATCGGAGAACCTTCTCTCCTCTGGCAGAGCCCACCAGGCAGTTAGTGCCTGTGCCCATTCCCTGCCTATGGGGGTGCTTCCCTTCTCAGTTTAATGAACTGAGAGGATGCTCCTGCTCTCTCTGCAAATCTCCCATAACTTGCACCTTTGTGCTGATGTCCAGACCCTCATGGGGCTCAGTGGGACTCCAGTTACCAGCCCATGCCTCCACTGTATTGTTCTGATGTCCAGACCCTCATGGGGCTCAGTGGGACTCCAGTTACCAGCCCATGCCTCCACTGTATTGTTCTGAGTCATTTTACTGTACGTGTCTGTGAAGGATATGGACGGAGATGTCTCTTTGCTGCGCCTCAGGGTAGGGGGGAGGGTAAGAAAATTTCTTTTGATTCCCTTTTTTTTCTGTTGTTTTCACACCATTAGGAAATAATTAACCTCCTTAGTGAAAGCATGTCTCCTTTTCACCTGAGTAGGAAAACCTTAAAATATACATACAATATTTTTAACACTAAGCTTAAATTATGCAGTTGCTGCATTTTGATGATAAATATGCAGATGAGAAGATTTCTGCCTCTTTTATCTTGTGGTTCTAACTCTGTCTAAAAACAGATTGTCGCAGTCACCCTAATTCTGAGAAAAACAGCCTTTTGTGCATTGAAAAGCCAAAACAAGCAAGTCTGATGATCAGATCTTCTCTTCCTAGCTGGCATATGTCTGCCATGCTAGTGAAGGAATCACTTATTTCTCGTGGTGACGGCAGTTGGTGCCATCAATTCCTGTCAGCTGGGGAAAGGGATGGAAAGCCAAATTCATACACTGGTGATTAATTCTGGAAGCTCAGATGAAGAAAGACACTGTGAATACCACTGGAAGACTCTGAGATTGCCCATTCTGCTGCAGCGCAGATACATTCTGTCCAGATGTGATTAGACAATTCTTGTCTTTCTGCATTGTGGCGTCAGCCCTGAGTAGGAATCCCCTCAGATGGGCCCTGGACTGTAGGCGGCCAGGCCAGGCCAACATAAGGTGGGTGGATTGCAGGTGTTGAGGAAGGCTGTAGAACTCAATCAGCAGCAGATCTCATTCTTCATCTGTGCTTACCTCTTTCCTTCAGTTTTTAAGGTGACATTTTCATTGGAGGCCAGGACTGTTTTGGGCAGTTGGAGGAGGAGGGTGGCCCACTGCTCTGTCTGTGGAAGGCAGGGCATTTGAGAAATTGCCTGGTCATCCCACCAGTTCTCCCCCTTCTTTTTCTCATATATACACACATACAACCATTTTGTTTCCAGAGCATAATTGCCTATTGCCCTGGCTGTTGCAGAGAGGCTGCCACATTGAGCATTGTGCCCTTTACAGTGTTTGCTGAATGCCTGAGGTCAGGAAACAAAGATCCTATGGGAGTCAGGCTAGCCTCTCAGTCACACAGAGACAATAAAACCTTGTGCTTGCCTAGCAATCCAGAGCTTTTGTCTGCCAAGCAGCTCTTGAGCTTTGGTTAAAAATAATGAAAGATGATTCCAGAGTTCATCTCTTCAGGCAGAAGTTGGGAATGAGCTGCTACTGCTTCTGAACATACAATTGTGCCTGCACTGTCCAAAGTCTGTGTACCCAGGGTCTTCTTGCTCACCTGCCTTCTGAAATAGCCATCATGAAAAGATCTGCTTTTTCTAAGTTTTGTCCTTCTTCTGACTGCAGTATTTGGAAGGTGACTGCCTCTGAAATGCATGTTCTGAAACTCTGGAATTCTGGATCATTACTGAGCATAGCAGTAAGTACATGGAAGCAGTTTCTGGTGGGATGCTTTTTGGTCGTTCTGGACTTAATAGTATACTTTCTGGTGCTACTAATCACAAGCAACAGAGCAAGTTGCTATGTTTGTCATCACCCATTTGCCTTTTCATGAGCAAACTCTGTCGTTACTGGCTGTTCTTGGACTGGCCACTCACACCAGTGCTGAGCTATGAGCTGGAGGCAGCTGCAGAGGGTGATGGTGGCAGGGCTGACAGTCTTACCTTCACTGCATGATGTGAGCACAGGCCATAGCAGATAATGCCTGCAAGAGCCAATCAATCATGTACATCCTCCTCTTTCCTCATCCAGTAAATTCACTGCATGTCTCTCACAGATTGTAAATGAGGGTAGGAAATTTGGCAAAGCATAATTAACAATACTGAGCAGATCTGGAGTTTAAGGGTCCTAGCTCCTAATCCCCTCCTTTGACCACTGTGTAGCCTAATTCATTTCTCTGGACACTTGTCAGATTAGTGCTGAAAACACTACTTCAAACCTTACATTTAATCAATTGGTTAGTGGAGAAGCTACAAAGTTTGGACATACTAGAATTTGCATGGAAGATGGCCTCTGGTGAAAGCTAATTGGCCTCGAATTACCTCTACAGAAAAAAACCCTGTAAACTAGCAGTTTCCAAGTGAACGGTATTAAATCAAAGAACTGTAAAAAGAAATTACACTGTCTGCAAGGATTGTGAAACTTTGTTCCCAGACAGTATAACTTCTCATTTGACCTGTACATATCCCACAGTCAAACATGAAGGGCTTTGGACTCTAATACCATCTGTGGGAATGTGATCCCTTGGCTAGTTTGCAGCTGTTCAGCACTCTCTCAAGATACACTGGAATTTCTAAGTTCAATTGAACTAGGCAGTGAAAATAAGTGTGAAGGGTTTTAATATCGATCTATGAAGATTATAGTGTTCATAGGCAAATAAACACTCTTGTGTTATGTTTTCTTGCACAAAGGGCACAGCATAACATGCTTTTATTTTAGGCTGAGGAAAACTGTAGTGAGAAAGAACAGAAGGCAAGTCCCCATGACAGCACGGTGTGTGTCTGCGCATGCATGTCTGTCAGTCTTTTACAAATGGTTGCAGACACTCTGAAAACAAAAGTAGTTGCTGAGCTCTGCACACGGGAGAGTTCTTACAATCATACAGATGGAAAATAACAGTCACTTGTGGCTTGGGCTGCATCATACATACAGACTCACACCTTAATATAATCCTTACAGACTTACTCTGCCCGAGTTGTGGAAGGCAAAGGCAGGGACTGGGAGAATGAGGAACCGCCCACTGTAGGAGAAGACCAGGTTTAGGACCATCTGAGGAACCTGAAGGTGCACAAGTCCATAGGATCTGATGAGATTCATCTGCGGGTCCTGAGGGAACTGGTGGATAACGTTGCCAAGCCACTATCCATCATATTTGAGAAGTCATGGCAGTNACTGGCACTATTTAACAACTTTGTTGGCAACACGGATGTTGGGACTGAGTGCACCCTCAGCAAGTTTGCCAATGACACCAAGCTGCGTGGAGTGGTTGACATGCTGGAGGGAAGGGATGCCATCCAGAGGGACCTTGGCAGGCTTGAGAAGTGGGCATGTGCAAACCTCATGAAGTTCAACAAGGCCAAGTGCAAGATCCTCCATGTGAGTTGGGGCAATCCCAAGCACAAATACAGGCTGGGCGGAGAATGGATTGCAAGTAGCCCTGAGGAGAGAGAATTTGGGGTGTTGGTTGATGAAAAGCTCAACATGAGCCAGCAATGTGCGCTCACAGCCCAAAAAGCCAACCGCATCCTGGGCTGCATCAAAAGAAGCATGGCCAGCAGGTCGAGGGAGGTGATTCTGCCCCTCTACTCATCTCTCATGAGACCCCACCTGGTGTACTGCGTCCTGCTCTGGGACCCCCAACATAAGAAGGACATGGACCTGTTGGAGTGGGTCCAGAGGAGGCCACGAAGATGATCCAAGGGCTGGAGCACCTCTGCTATGCGGACAGGCTGAGAGAGTTGGGGTTGTTCAGTGTGGAGAAGAGAAGGCTCCAGGGGGACCTTATAGACCCTTCCAGTACCTAAAGGGGGCCTACAGGAAAGATGGGGAGAGACTCTTGATCAGGGAAAGTAGTGATAGGATGAGGGGGTAACAGTTTTAAACTGAAAGAGGGGAGATTTAGATTAGATACCAGGAAGAAATTCTTTACTGTGAGGGTGGTGATGCACTGGCCCAGGTTGCCCAGAGAAGTTGTGTCTGCCCCATCCCTGGAGGTGTTCAAGGCCAGGTTGGACGGGGTTTTGAGCAACCTGGTCTAGTGGGAGGTGTCCCTGGCCATGGCAGGGGGGCTGGAACTAGATGGTCTTTAAGGTCTCTTCCAACTCTAACCGTTCTATGATTAAGACATCTAAAAATGTATTTTCTGATCTCCTCAGAAGACCCCCCCCCCATTTTAAGCTGTTGGGTAATGAGGATGAGTCAGCCACATTAGGGCTTCCATTCATCCTATTTCATTGTGCTTAAGCAGGCAGTAGCTACTGGAATTGTACAGCCCATCTCTGCACTAACTCAATAGCACTGCTTATTTCTCCATCTCTTTTTAAAGTCTGTGCAAAAGTAAACCTGCTGGGGTTGTACATTAGTTTTCTTTTCACTCCATAAGCTGTTCCTTTCCCAAGAAGCCCAGCACCTTGCTGCTAATCGGTTCATATATACAGTATAAAGTAGAACTGTAGGAGATTCTGTAGAGACTCTGCCATTAGTTTTTTATGGTTTTCTAGTATTTTCTTGATTAAAGAGTTCTGTCAGAAGAGCAATGGTCCTAGACGCATCTTCCCTCAGGGGCCTGTGAATAGTAATTCCTCTTCTTATCACCCGGATCTAGTATCTCCTTTTCTGTATCATGAGTCCCGCGTGTTTAGCACATTACAAGTTCTGTTTGAATTGAATTGGTATTTCTGCAGCTGCATCATGTGATCATCAACATTAAAATGGTTGTTCTAGGATTAATAGTTCTTTCTCTACCTTTCAGACTGTAGCTTCCTTTTCCAGGAGGGGCAGGAAATCACATCCTGTGCGTTACATTCGCAGCCTTGGCTCCTTCCCAAAAGAGAGCAGACTTCAGTGCTGCTGATGCCTGCAGCTTGGTAAGATTGTTCAGAGAAATGGAAAATGTGCTGTCCCCCGGTGGGAGGGGATGTGAGTCGCTGTGATGACGGGAGAAGTGGCATTTCGACTGAGCTCTGCTGACTTCAGTGTAGCAGTGTCCTGGAGCAGCAATGGTATTTCCTAAATTCCAGTTAGCGCAGAGTGCAGCCAGCTGGGTCATGGCCAGGGCTGTGGCTCTCACATGGTCCTGTCCAGACAGAAATATAAGTGCATGTGCTGCACAATGCAGGTGCAGAAAGTGCAGCGCTGCCAATCAAATGCGCTGTGCCTCTGCAGTGAGCTTACTACGGTGACTGTTGGTGCAGGATTTCTGGATGGCAAGAGCCTGTTCAGAGTTGAGAAAATCTGCAGACAGTGGGGCTGCCTGTCAGACTGTGTTTTACATACACATTAGCATCCTTCTGACAGTAAGCTTGACATGTATTCATGTCTCGTTGGCCTCCAAAGTTGAAACTGAGAAGAACTGAAGAGGCTCCTCTTGGTATTCGGAGCTCAAGAGATTGTGAATGTTTCTTCACTCTCACCATTGCTACTTGTCATGTTAGTGAGGCCGCCCAGGATCCTCCAGTAAAGCGTTGAGGACACAAACTCTCCCCTTGTGAAGCACATGATGTCTCTGCACAGCACAGCCTCTGCCTTTCCAAGTGGCTGCTTCCTAGCTACGGTTCTCTCTGCTTTTCTCAAAATCTGCTATTGACACAAGTCAGTGGTTGTGGATGAGCTAGATATTCTCTGTTTGTTTGGCAGCCTGATAGTGTGGTATGAGATGGGTCTTTTACTGTTGCTGGGATCATCTGAAGTAACTTTCCACTCCGAACCAGGATGCTGTTTTCTGTGCACACTGTAACTGGTCTTGTGGCTACGTGCTTTGAGTGATGCAGTGAGGGTGCTGGAGAGGAGGGACAGCACTGCAGAGGGAACACAGCCATGTTGGGACCAGAGAGAGAAGCAAAGACGATAGTTGTTGGGTGCAGAGGGAAGCCATTTAATGGCTCTGTCTCTGTCAGGACCCAACATTGTGGGACTGTCTGTGCTGCGTGCCTCTGTCACATGGCCTCCACATGGGAATGTGGATGAGGTCTGCTTCACTCAAGTCACTGTGGAGCAGCATCCAGTGCCAGTTTTGGCTGTTCATCATGTTGGGGTTTTAGACTGGGCTGTGGATTCTTGAAACTTGGAGTCCCAGCCAGGGATCAAAGGGTTATATTTTAACCAGCATTTAATTTTGATCAACCCTTCATCTTATATTTGCTTTTTATCTTTAGTGGCACCAATGTTCCTTTGATTAATTGTCCCCAGTATTTGGAACAATCCATAGTGAGATGGAGGGGGAGCAGCAGTAGGTAGGAGGTCATGATAAACTCCAGGCTGTGCAGTATGTTAGCAAAGTAACAGTGAGCTAAGCCTTGTTCCCAGTGCTTTGCCCAGTGAGTGGCCCTGTCTCTCTCCAACCTCAGTGGATAATTTCAAAATTCTTTGCTGGTTTTCCTTATCTAAATCTCTTTGACTTCTTGATTTTGTCCTGAGATAGCCCCACCGCAGCACAAGCACCTAGCACCGTCTTTGCTACGGACTGCTTTGAATGTGTCCCCTACAGTCCTCACAGTGCTCCAATGGAACAGGCTCCAATGCGCAAGTGTGTTCCTTGAAACTAGAAGGGCTGCAAGGCTGAGAAACCTAAAAATCAGAGAGCTTAGTGAAAGACTGTGTAAGGAACTTCACTGAAAGGCTGCGTGCCCTCTGCAAAACACAGCAGAGCACACAGAATGCTACAAACAGCCAGGCTTTGGGATGCCGGTGTGTGCTTTTAGTTTAACCTGATGAAATGCAACAGCATAGAGAGGAAATGAAAGAGTTTGTACAAACTATAGGGGCAACATATGGCAGGCTGGGGATGGGGAGACCTTGGAGAGCAGTTTGTGGCCACAAAGATACTCAGCCTGTTTTACAGCACAGCTGCTCAGAACAAAAGAGTCTGCCTAGATCGCTCGTGTGTTAGCTAATGCTGGTGACAGGAAGTTTGGAAAATGTCTAAAATATTGCTCATTAAATGGGCAAGTGCGGTGCTCAGGTTCGAAACATACTGATCAAATATGTTGGTCATAACGGACACGCTTATGAGATGTGTCAACAATTTAAAGGAGTGAGTGTGAAAGCAGGGAAACGGCAGAGCCAGAATAGCAAAAGGGAGCAATGTGTTGTTGCTTAAGGTTGCACAGTACCCTTTGAGGAGAAGTTTGTCCAGCTTGTGTAAATCTGTGGAATTGAAAAAGCCAGAGCAGAGAGGGTATATGAACCATATGAATGGATCTCAGAGTGCCTCAGTTTGGATTCTTGGAAAGTGGGTCAATGAAAATATCTTTTTCTGGAGCTGAGATTAACAGTTGCAAGGAGCAGATGGCTATTGTGAGTTTCATGAGCAAGATACACTCTGACTCTGGTGACCCACAGATCTAATGGAGTTACTGTAATGGTGCAAAATTTATTGATAAATTGTATGAAAGTGTAATCTGGGAAATGAGTTCTTCTGTTGAATGGCTCTGCCCATAAGAAAACAGGGATCAGGTGAATCCACTGTATTTATATATTTAGGCTGAATTTGCTGAAGGGCATGAAATGGTAGCATCAGGTTAGGCAAATATTTTCAGTAACGCTTGCAGGATTGTGAGTTTATTCTTTCCTGACATTCCTAAAGTAATTGTGGATGAAAGGAGTATTTGAGTCTGGGTACACAGCATTGCTGCTACTTTGAGTGCAGCAAACAACCCTACTACTGGGGAAAATGAACTTCTGAAATTGGTATAAAATTAAAATTTTTTTGATCAACTGTTTGTTATAGTCATACAAGGGAAGTTAACTGCCTGAGAGTTTGTGTTGCCCTGTACAGTACCATGGTAAAATCACTGGTGATTTGTACATTTGGACACTAAATAAAAATGTATCTATTTCCTATTATTATAGAATCATAGAATCATAGAATAGTTTAGGTTGGAAGGGACCTTAAAGATAATCTAGTTCCAATCCCCCTGCCATGGGGGGCTATTCCTTATAAATATAATAAACCTTATTCTTGAAGTAAGGGATGTTTCCCCTTCTAGCTAAATAATAAGTTTAGAGCTTTCTGTGAAATTACCATCACATTGCTGCCCTTGTATTTTTACAGATGCACAGCAATTTTGAACATCCAGTCTTTCTGGATGTGGAGGCAGGCTGCTGCCCTCAGCATCTTTGCTGAAATTTTGGCTCAGTCTGACCCAGCTTTTATGCAGAATCCGTGCACATAACAGTGCCCATCGCTGTGACTCTGGCTCCTGGAAAGGATTCCTACTTAGAAAAATTATCAGCATGTAATGAGCGAGGACTGCTTTACCCAGACTAGCTTTGATCTTTGCTCAAGAACTGATTCAGGATAATAACAGGCTGACATAAAATACAAATGGCCACTTTGTAAGACAAAGATGATTGCTTGTGTAGAGCTTTGGCTACCATGCAATTCATTTCTTTTCACAGACATGCAGCTAATATGTAAGAGTCATTTGCAAGATATTTCTGATTTACATAGTGTCCCCACCTTTCCTGCAGCCCACACTGAAAAAGCGAGATTGGCTGGAGGCTTACAATGATGATAGCCATGAATAATACATAATCTGCAATCTGGGCTCCTTTAGCCATGTTATTTGCAGGCTGCAGGTTTTTTCTGGCTTAAGCAATATGGTTTTTAGTGGATGTGTTGGAATTTTGTTTTGTCCCTTCTGACATAACTGTGTCTGGGATGTTTGGAACTGCACATTAATGTGCAGGAGACAGTTTATGCAGTTGACAGCACACTGTTTATGGCTCATCTTTGTGCGGTATAGTGATGGGACAGCAATACACAAAGAAACTGAACCTGGTGAAGGAACTAGCCATTTGGCGCGTGTTGTGTGTTGTGTGCCCCCCATACCCCTTTCCCGTTGGCTTTTTGCACCCTTCATTTTACAGCATTTGAGGCGTCTGTTACGGTCAGTATTCAGTTTTGGCTGTGAGTTTGCCATCTAGTGGCTACTGTGTTTGTTAATAAAGTCCGAAGAAGGCCCTTGTTAAAACTGGCTGTGGTTTAGGTTCTCCTGTTGCTCACGCTGGACAGGAGGCAGTGGCAGTAAAAGCCGACAGACATCTCCCTGGCTTCATCCTCTGCTGCGGAGGGGGCAGCTCACAGCTCTGCTGTCCTTTGCCTTAACCAGCCGTCTGACATTTAAGCTTTACTTAAAGGTGAAGCATGCTGTCAGGCCAAAGAGGTCCCAGGCTCAAGTCTGGAGTTTGGAAGCATTTGTGTCAGGTTCAGCCCTCTAGAAATAGGAGCCATCTCCATACATGGTCCTGCTATGCAAGGGCTGAAGCACTGAGGTTTTCTTCTGGCCTTAGCAGCATCTCAGCCTGGCTGCCCTTTCCTGCAGTCGAACCAAATTCTCCACATTGTATATATTCAGCAGGTTAGGATTCAAGTTATTTTTCTCTCTTTTGACCTGGCTTTGTGAATGAGAGTAAAGCTGTTGTGTTTCTGCCACTACCTAAGTTTCCTGCCCCAAGGAAATATTTCTCAGGCTGGTGCTTTGGTGTGTGCTTGTGTGTACAGACAAGTGAGAAAGACTCCATCTCTAGTACCTTCTTAAGGGGGCGGTAACATGAGATTCTTTATTTGAATCAGCCATTGCACTGGAGATATCACACAGTGCAGCGTGTATACTTGGGTGGGAATAGGGAGGAGCACATGTACAAAGAATAGATATTACCTTGGGTAGAAAAAAGAAAAGCATTGGAGTAATCTCCTCTGCCTCTTTCCCCACTGGGGTTTTACAGAAGTTGCACTTAGGTTTGCTGTCCCAGGTACCAGGAGAAATTAGGTGCTACTCTCCCGTGCATGTCTGCTTTGTGCCTGACTTTCACTTCAGTGATCTCATGTATGGATCAAAGCTTGCCTACAGGTGGTGATCGAACCCAAAAAGGCTTATCACTTACCAAGCAACCGTCTGCAATTATTTGTTTGTCCTCTGTAGCCAGCATAGTTACTTATTGATATCTAATGTTTGTCTCACCATGTTATAATGAAAAGGAAGAGATAAAAGCCCCATTCTTGCTTCAAGTGCCAAATTAGCTAAGAATGGTGACACTCTGCTACTGTTCTCTCATGTGCTCAGGTAGAAAGGCATAAACCGTTGCTCTTTATAGGCAGGGGTAGCTTGTTATCCTGGGACAAGGCTGTTTCTAATGCTTGAACTGTGAGCCAGAAGCATTTGAAATATTTACTAGATGGTTAAAATACAGGGGATGCTGCTTTGCTGTATCAGGCATCACACCAGGACTCAGCATGAAGGAAACATTTCCTCCAGGGTAGCTGCAGTGGAGCCTAAAGCAAGCAGCAAGGCCGAGGGTTTGCTTTTGGGAGACTAGTCCTACAGCACTCATAAAATCTCCTGAAAGAACAAATACCCATCATCTGATCTGAGGCAGCATGGGTTTTGTGGAGTGAGTACAGAGGCCCAAAGGGCACCTCTGGGCATTGAGATGTCAGTGCCTGCTCTTGCCAGGAGCCTACATGGTGTGGTGCAGCAAATGCAATGTGAGGGGGCACTTCATCTCAGCGTGTTCTGGGAGGCGGAGGCAGGGGCTTCTCCAGGCTCAGTCTAAGAGTCTGGACCTTCCCTCCTGGTTGGGCATTTTCCAAAACAGTTGTGCTTTGGAGGAGGAGAAAAAAACCTGGTGTGAACTACTAATTCACCCATTACTCTGGACAGCAGAATGACTGTTCAGGTGCCCTCAAAGTCTCTATCATGAGCTGGCTGCTTGTGAATTAGTCATAGGTGGGAGGGGGAACTTGCCAGTCTTCAGTCCACAGCAGGACATAGATTTTTGACTATATAGTTAATGTCTGTTCCTTTTAGTAACAACATTAAGGCAAGTATCCTTGAGATAATAACTTGGACCATGTGCTTCCCTTTCCCTGCCTTCCCCTGCAGCAAAAAGAAACAGCTGTTGAAATATTTTTAGTTATAATCTGGTGGACATGAAAAAACCCATGTGTCTGTGCATGCATTTTACTGTCTTTATGGTTGTGTTTGTGCCTACAGCCAGACCACCTAGTGCTGGGAGCCCATCAGATGGCAGCAAGGCAGGGCTGATGGCTGGCTGGGGTAAGCCCTGAAGCGGGAGGCTTCCAAGACACATTTAGCTCATGCAGGCAGTAGTAATGGGTGACTCAGGAAGTGGCTTGGCCATTTCTGCTGCATGCAGCTTCCCAGGGTAGCAAGGACAAAGCCCCCCGAAAGCTACAACTCTGAGAGGTGGTGGAATCTGCACCCCATTCCAGTGGCACCCCTCTGTCCTGTCTTGTCCAGCCACGAAAGCTCTCATTGCAGAGGTGCCTACTTGTCCCTGGCAGTCTGGTTACACAAGTTTCTAGTTTGGGTCCTGCTGCAAATCAGGGTTTAAAATCCCCAGGGACTCTTTTTTTGTGCGAGTGTGTGTTGTAAAATGATGTCCACAGACATTCTAAAGTAGACCACGGAATTTTGATGGAAGCCAGGGTTTGAATCAAAACCACCTCATTTCCCTCCAAACCCTGTCTCCCCGTCAGACTTGTCTGGATCCCATTAGAAATGTGTTAATCAGAGAAAAATGACATAGGCCTCTACTCTGAGGTACATATAAATTTAGTGTGACATTGAGAGAGACCCAATACTCCATTTTGCAGCAGAAGGCCTGTGTTCCTGCTCTAAATGTAGGGAGATTTGAGATTCTCTTTAATTACCAGGACTCTGATGATAACTTCCAGCAATAGCTAGCATAGTTTCCTAGCCCTATAGCTGTTGCATTAGTGGTTGTTATGCTTTTACTTGGCTTTGTTACATGAAAACAATAGTTAATACTTCCATTAGGAGGGCAAGCTTAACTTTTTTTTCCCCTGGCAAGAGAAAGAGTGATGTTGGAAAGTTTTCTAAACTGTTCCTGACGTGTGGTATGGTCCCAAAGCAAGGACTGTTTGGTATAGAAGGCATCACCAGTTGGTACAATTACATGTAATATTTGAAATATTTTCTTATAGGAGAGAACTGTCAGTCTTGAAAAGACATGCTTCTGTTCTTCAGGGTTTTGGGTACAGGCAGCAGTGAGAGCAGGAGGATGGTTTGCTCTCTGACTTTGCCTAATTATTCCTGAGGCAGAACTGATCTTGGGAACAAGGCACTCAAATCAGACTGTCATTACTGGAAGAGGGCTCACTGGAGTCCTGTTGGGTAATGTGACTAAGTCCTGCAGTATTTGGTGAGATTTTTTCTTTCAGATGCTGAAAAAAATGGATTTTTGTGCAATTTGAGCTCTCATTTTAGGAAAGATATTTCTAATGTTTGTGGTTATGCGAGAACTTTTTAAAGCATGAAATGAATGCAGCCTAATTGATCAGAAACCAGAAAGCAAAGAAAGAGAAACCAAAGTATATCTCTCCTCTTTATCACATGATTGGTTTGGGGAGGAAGAATGAGTCATTATTTTTTAGCACATGAAATTGGCAACACAGGCTGTGATTACCCCTGTTCCAAGCCTGCTTATATGCGCAGATAAGACAAGCTACACTTAGCACTTGCCCAGGCTCTGTGGCACTGACCTGTCCTCCACTGGGAGGCCGAAGACACTGGCAATTTTTTGGTGAGAGGTGGGAGAAGAGAACATGACCAGGAACTGCACTGGCTGGGGCACTTGGCCCTGGGGCTGGAGTTAGATGGACACACCCCAGCTGTGGAACGGTGCTAATCGCGCTGCATGCCCTCTGTGTGCCTACACGTGTGCAAACTAAACCCCATGGGCTGCTCGTGCTCATTTTTCAAGCCTCCTTCTCAATGTGTCTAACCTATTTAAGAATCAGTAACTTGGAAGAAATTTTAATGTTAGTAGTTTAAGACTCAGGTCTCTCATTTTAATTACTCTGTGTTAGTCAAAATTGCCTTCTGAGGCAGATAAAATCCGAACAAAGATAGATATATGGGAAGAGCAAGCTTTTAAAGTTACAGCACAAGTCATTTGTTCAGTACAAGCTCCCCCTAGAACTGAGAGATGGAAAAATCCTGCTGGGCTGGAAAGCACTGTAGCTCATCAGGATAACTACACAGATGGTGAGAAGATGGAGGTGGAGGCTTCATATCTGCTCTGTTTACAGCTAGGGTCAGGAGCAGAACGTTTCTCCCTCTCCTTGGGGTTTAGTGGCTGTATAGGCTGCATGTGCCCCACTTTCCTAGCAAGGGCCCTGTTTGTCAAGGCGGCAGGAATCCTTGGAGGTCCCTTTCTTGGACTCAGAGAAAGGTCCCACACAACCCAGAGCTGAAGCAGCGTTTTAGGTTGTAGTTTCCAGATTCATCAGGTTCTGCTTTAATTCTTGGTGCTCACAGTTTTAACTTTTAAAACTCTGCCACTTTATGATCTCCACCTCTGAGATCCCTCTTATCCCTGTTGTGCAATTACTGCAGATCAGAGTTGAATCTGTTTTTACCCTCTTGTTTTTCCGTTTGGTTTGTAATGCCTCTGGGAGTGAGTTCTGGGAAGAATCTGCTTTGGTTTTAAGCTGTATGGTGCCGCCTCCTCTCCCATTATCACTCTCTGGTTTCAATGGCCCCATTGTGCTGTCTTGTACTGGCACTTTGGTTGGTTTGAAGTGTGGGTAAGAAGTTGCTCCGTCCCTCTAGTTTTATTCTGTCACTCACAGCGCTGACCTTCTACCCAGGAGCTCTTTGAATGGAGTGGCTATTTCTCCTGCCTGCACACCTGACAGCACTCAAAGTGGCAGGTACAAACTGCCACGAAGCTTTCCTGCAGTCCTGCTAACACCTGCTCTCACACTGCTCTGCCTGCTTTGCCTTACTCTAGTGCTTCTTTCTCAGCTGAGAGGAATTGTGGAACCTGCAGATCCCGTGTCTTTAGTACTTTGGCACATGAGATTTCTTTCAGGACTTTTTTCTTGTGAAATTTTGGCTTCTGCCAACGATTGAGAGAGAACACTAAAAAAATTCTGATGATGCAAAAAATGCTGTAAAGTAGAATTATTGTAATGTAATTGCTTTCTGACTGCATTAAACCCTTTCCATTGTGCATTTCTCAGGCTTTATTGAATCCCAGCCAATTTCCTTCAGCTTTGTCTCATTTCCCTTCAAAGTCGGCTTTTCTCAGCTCCAAGATATTTGTGTTGCTGCCCTTTCTGCAGACCCTCATCTGCATTTCAAACCTGGTGAGAGATTACCATCCCTGTATCTTAGGTATCTCTGTAGTCAGTTAGTACACCTGGCTCACATCCAGCCCTTGGATGCAGAATTGTCTCTGATCTGGCTGACAGTGCAAAGCAGCTGCTCTCCTGTACTATCCCCAGGAGCACAGTCCCTTCCGTAAGTGTCCCGTTGTTTCCCAAATGAAGTAAAATCCCCCCTGGACCACACTGCTTGCCCTGTTGACAGACCTCCCAAGTCTTTTCCCCTTCCTTTCCTTTTCTTGCTGAACTATCAATTGTGTTGTTTGGTCCTTTCTTCAGATACTGAAAATCTGTGCCCATATGCTAGCTGCAGCCGTGGATAGTCACGTAAGTCACATGGCGGCGTGTGCTTGCTGGTGGGGCAGTGCATGCACGGAGACGGGGCAGATTCTGAATCTTTGTATGATCAGACAGTTGGATGCACTTCAGATGAATATTTAAGATCTCGACGTGAACACTGGGCTAATGAATTCTAGCATTCACTGCAGAAGTGTCACAAACATAATGGGGACAAAATTTGCTTAAAATTTGTTTTGAACACGTATGGCATTTTCCTCTTAGTTTACTCAGTTCTGTTTTTTTCTGCATCTTATTTACTTTGGACTGTGAAACTACAGTAGTTATTTTCACTTCTTTTTGTTTTGAATAGATTTCATTTTACTACTCTGCAGACAGAATGATACCACAGACTGCTTTCTTTACTTCCTGGAGACATTATATTATTAATGCTTTCTAAAACTTTTACTTTTTATTGGTTTTATTTCTACAAAAGCTTGGACTTGAAGCCTACAGCCACCCTTCAAAAGTGGGGTATTAATTGTTACCAGTGTGTCCTATGCAGAAATTAAGGGTGGGATTAGATGGGGAGAGTTTTCAGTATACTCTGAGTGCACAAATCTTGCTGAACCCTTACAGTTCCAATCTCTTCCTGGATGTCTCCCTGGAAGAATTTCTCTCGGGCTCCTCTGAAGCACCGTTCCTGAGTTAGTCAGATCTGTGCCCCACATTCACGCTGTTTCAAATGGCAGCATCCCATCCCCCTGAAGTTGTCTTATAAAGCGATTCTCAATCTAGCAGCGTTAGCCCACGTGATGGGTGAATCCAGGTCAGAGAGCATGGTCCCTTCACATCTGCTCGATGCTTGCTGCTGACATTTTCATTCAGCCTGCCTGTACTGGGCAGTGATGGAGGTCTATAAAGGGGGGACAGAAACATCTTTCTGCTGGGGGAGGACAATGGCAGGACCTCCCAGTAACTGCAGCTGTGTCGGGGCTCTGAATACAACGGGCCACTCTTGGCAGTGCTACTGAGGTCTGGCTCTTGGAAAGCAGCGCTGTGATTCAGCTGTCACTCATCTCCCAGCAAAGGGAGCTTTGAAAAGGCGCCTCTGCTGCTCTCCTGGAGTAGCAAATATTTCCTAGGCCTCTGCTGCTGAATGGGAGAGATTGCCATTGTCCTCCTTCCCCTCTCAGGCTTGCTGGGCTTGCTATAAATGGGCCTTTTGCAAGGGAACAATAAGCCCAGCGAAGGGTCCAGGTTGCACATGTCTGAGCAGTGAGAACACTTGAGCACTTTTTCATTGGCTCCTGTGATGTGAAAAGCTGTGCTGCCGACAGGGCAGGTTTATTTTCCAGCCACAGCTGTGGGTTTGTTTTCTCTCTCAGTTTGTGCTGCTCTGGGTGTACATCTGCATGTTTCAACTCATTTCCTAGAAAATATTTTCACCCCAAGATTTCCTTTGGCCTCAGAAATCTGTTTCCTTTTGCAGCTCAAGCTCTGTGATGTGTTTGCAGTGAAACCCACAAGCCAGGTGGGACCAGCCTGCTTTCACGTTTCTCTGCTGTGATAAAGTTTGGCTTTGGTTTGATAGAATATCCCCAAACTTGTATTGCCGTGTGGTTTTGTGGCAAAACCACATGCACCTCTCTGATTCAAACCTGGCTGAAAAGTCATGGCTTGGGCTGAGGTTCACAATGAACTTTGGGGTTAATTCAGCTAGAAGAAGATGTTCCTCAGTAATCTGTATGGAGACAAAAGGTACAATTTTCTGCCTGGATCACCAGGGACCACAGAGCATTTTCTAGTTTTCCTCTGACTGTCTTGTGAAACTTTCAGCATCACAGAATTATATGCTGCTTTTTGTAACTGATACTGTCTTCTTACAATCTTTCCATCTAAACACCAGAAATATAGCCATAATGATCTTTGGGTCACTTCGAAGAATGTCTTTTAGTTTTTAAACCCCACCCAGATCCCAAACATAGAATAATGTATTCACTTCCTCTACCTGCACTACTCACTTTTTAGGGTCTTGTAGCAATGACCTGTCTAAAAATGACATAAGACAAAGGAACAGCATTTGGTGACTTGCAGTATTCTTACTCCCCTAGAGTGTGGCTGACGTGATTTCTTTTGTTTCCCGACATTGCATGTATAGATGCCTGAATGAATAGAGAACTTTTCAGTATATATAACCTCTGTTTACATACGCCTACAAATCAACATCAGCTTTTATTTAAAAATACCATCAGAAAAATTAATTCTTTGTTCTTTTCAGATATTCTATGGTCTGATTTTCCTCCTGTGCTGGTCTTACTCTAGTGCAATTTGCACTGGTGCTTTTCTTGATTGAGGCTTGTCTGAGTGAACAGAAAATCAATGCTTCCTTTGCAAAGTGACTCAGACTGCAGCCTGGGCACACTACCCCTGTCATCAAGAAGTTTGCAAAATTGAGGTGACCGCACCCTGGCTGCAAGTCCAGGAGTTTTGTGCTGTGGCTTGTCCTCCAAATGCCAATGAGGAAAATATCTTTGGAAGTTTCTGCCTTGCTCATCCCATTTACTGAAACTAAATTTCAAGAAGCTAATCGGGCAGAGAGTGCAAAGGATGAAATGTTAGAAATCAAATTAATGAAGCTGAATCACCAATTTGTGACCTAGAAGACTATTAGGAGTGATCAGAATTAATTAACTCTCCTTTGTGATGCTTCAGAGGAAGCTGGCAAGCTAGGCATGGAGACACAAAGGACATCAATGGGATCTGACTACCTGGACCGTGTGAAGCAATGCCGCAAGGCTGTGCTCTGGCCTGAGCCCGGGCTCCAGGGGCTACTCACGGAGCACAATTAGCAGAAGCAGAAGGGAGAGTCACCATGGTCCCTTCTTGTGTCCTGCTCTTTCAAGCTTATTCGGGGACATGTGGGTGAAGCTGTGAACACGCTATCTGTGAAGAAGCAGCAGTCCTTTTATCTGTGATGGAAGTGTAGGGGAGTCTAAGGGACTGAGTTATTGGTGGGATTTTGAATTTTCTAGTGGAACGATACTGACAATTCACAGGAAAGGTCTCATCACAGCTCCTATTCTGTGAATTTGTCTCTTTGACTCAAGCTCTGTTTGCATTACTCTGCTTGCTCCTCCTTCTAGTATCAGTATTGAATTTAAAACATCTCACAGCAGTACGAATGTTCACGAAGGGACACAGGAGCCCCTGCTCTTCCTTTGCACTTGCTTTTTTGACTTGCAGTGGCATAATGACATATGGGTGCTTTGTGTCAGGATGCCCTAGCGAGCAGGCCTGGGAATGCCCCCCTGCCTGGCTGAGAGGCAAGGTTCTGTCCAGATAACAAAATGATTAATAGCTTGATTTCAGATTGTTAACTGGCATGTAGTACTCCCAAACTGCCTTCCCAGCTGATGAAGATAAAGCAGGAAGCTGTGCAGCTCCCACCATCCACAGGACATGCATCTCTCCATGGACTCCGCGCTAAGATGTTCCCTTGGAGCAGTGTGGGGGAGAGGCTGCAGGACTGGGCCCTGTGAGTGTGTGCTGCATCGTGGACTTGTTGCCTTATTTCCATCCTGTCCTGTGATTTTTTATGTTAGGTGCTAGCATCAGCCACGGACAAAGGCAGGCTTGAGGTATCCAATTGCAAGTGGCACTCACAATAGGGACCACCTCACGCTGCATCTCAAAAGCCTGGCAGCAATCACCAGAAGCAGAGAAACCGTGACCCAACATCTTGCTGGTATTTTGCTGATTTAATCAAAAGCAGGATTGAGTCCTAAACACTTTTAGTGAAAGATGATACACGTGTCAAGCTGTAGCTTCTTTTTTTTCAAAGGTCAGAGTTTTAGACAGCTTTGGCTAATAGTTGCCAAAATAAATTGGTCGTTTGAGATAGTGATATGAAGTCAGCTTACCAATTGATTTAAAGTGAATGCAAAAGGCAATACCTACGTTTAGTAATTCTTGAGAATTTTGAAGAAAATGAGTATTTCCCTCACCATTTTTGGGGGGCAAATATGAAGAAAGAAGAGATCTAATCATAATTATTTTCACTAACCAGAACTGCAGTGTTTCTTCTTGAGTTGATAAACTCTTTTTATACACTAAACAGCCCATGGGAGGAAGAAAGGGGAGGAAAAGCTTGGCGAAGAGATGGCTTCAGTTTCTTGAATAATGCATTGTTCAGTAAATTGACTGTCCTATCAGGAAATAGTCCACTGTCTATGATCAACATCGACATTGCTAGCTGGACAACTTACAAAGAAGCATTTTGGAATTAATTTGATGATTATGAAAATGTCTTGGATCCTTTGCTGAAGGCTAAATAAACACAATTAAAATATTCTTAGTTTTCAATGTGCTTTGTTCAGTTCATTAAGTGTAACTAGAGCTTCCAGTTATCTGCATTTAGTTTTTCAAAAAATTGGAGGGTATTTTTAGAGCAATGTAAAGCTTATTGCTAATTACACCTGGGGGGAAATCTCATTAGATATTCATTTGCTTTCAGAGTTTAAAACAATTCTAATGAGCTGCATTAGTTGTGATAACACTGACTGACTCTCTCTTGTCTGCTCCCCCCGGCTTGTCTGAAACAAACAAAGCTTCTTTGCAGCCTGTAACTCAGCAAATGTGACCTTGGCTATCTTTGGGGTGGAGCGGGAGGGAAGTGTAGTCCAGAGTCAGAGGAGAGCATTTGCTGCAGTCAGGGCCTGGAGCTGGAAGTCGCAGATGACCTTGCAGCCAGAACACCGCAGCAGGCGAGATGTGCTAGCCTGCCCCTGGCTGTGCCAGTGGCTGCCAGCGCGGTGCCGGGCAGTGCTGGGCAGCGCTAGCCTGCCTTTCTGGCATTTCCTGCCACTTTTGCTGGACTAATGTGTTAAGATCTTGGCAAGGCCATAAGAGTCAGCCAAACCAGCACCTGTGAGAGGCCTGACCTACTTTCTTCCCATACAGAATGAACCTTCCCGTAGGTCATGCCTGGCCAGGTGGGCACAGCTGGGGCCGGGGAGCCCTTGGACTCGGAGGAATTCAGGAAAACCCAGAGGAGCAGCTGTTTCCTCTTGACATAGCTGCTGCTCACAGTAACCTGCAGTGTAGAGCTTTGTCAGCTGGTATGTCTGCCTGGGACAATGCCATGAAGAGCCATCAGCTTGGTTCTCAGTTCTCTGCCCCGCCAACTGCCAGAAGAATTGCTGTTTTACCACTGTTTATCCAGGAAATTGGAAGGGTTTCTGGTGAGGAACTGTCACTGCCTTGGATGATGTAAAACCGGGACAATGAAACAGCTCAAGCTGAAGTGAAGAGTTGGCTTGCCTTACCTAGTGCGAAGAATATTGAAGTAGGGCAGATAGAGCAGAATAAATTTTATTTCTGCCTACATTGGTACATTTTGGATAAACAGAGCAGCATGTGAGGAATTCAGTCTTTGCACTGGACACATAATTATTTAGGGCTGATCTTTTTATCCCTCCCCACTAACCCCCAACAATGACTCAAACCCAAGAACAACTTCTGCCCAAAATAAGTTTTGACCTTGCTCCTTTCCATTTTACAGACATAGCACCTTTGTCCAGGGCAATGTGGATATACAGAGGATAAAAATTACAACCACTTCACACAATGTACTGTAACTAGCCCATGCAATCATTTGAATTGTTTAAGTCAGTGTTTAAGTGTTTAAGTCAGCGTTTAAGTGTTTAAGTCAGCTCTTTCTAATCATGCAAAACAACATAGTGGCCTGGGAAAATACTTGCTTATGTGGCTGTGTAAGCAGCATAGTATATTCATCTTCTCATCTGGCATGCAAGGAAGGAGGCTGCTTGTGCACACAAATATCTCTATAAATGGCATAGCAGAAAGGTGACTGTGAGCCGAGACTCCCCTCTGGAGACCAAGGAGACTCAATGTGGATGTAAAGTGGCACATTGAGACAGGTTTACTGCTGCTTCTAGGCAGAGGCTATGAATTGAGCGGCAAGATAATGGTTTAGGAGTGATCACACACAGAGCAGGATATATGGGATTCTTTGGTAATTGGGGACATTTTGGCATTGGAGCTGAGCAGGGTGAGAACAAGCTGGCAGAGTCTGCATGTCAGCAGGAAGAAAAGGGCTGGCTGCAAAGATGGAAGCTAATTTTGTTTTAATCTATCGGTTATGGAGTAGAGAAGAGGCAAGTAGAAATATCAGGCTTGGCTACTGGCAGAGAGAATACACCTGAATCAGAGAGGAGCCGCCTGGACCAAAGTTGTAAGTAGAAAGGTGGAAACCAGACTTTATTCCTCAAAGGAAAAGAGAGCACAGAAAATGAAGCTTTCAGGGAGCTGGAGGGTGTGAAGTGGATGGTTGGTACCAAACCCCCTACTCTATGGCTCTCTTATTAAAGAGGTTAAAGGAACTGTGGGTCTAAATTGGAAAGGTTTTCACAGGCACTTCACAGAGCTGAAGTGTTTTGCAGGAGATTCCTCAAAGGTGGGAGGCGGACAGCCTCCCACCATTATTTAAGGAACGACCCAGATGTGCACCAGGGTCTTGCA
Source organism: Burhinus bistriatus (assembly GCA_013397275.1). NCBI lineage: Eukaryota > Metazoa > Chordata > Aves > Charadriiformes > Burhinidae > Burhinus > Burhinus bistriatus. The sequence goes on along the minus strand of VYXH01005877.1, from coordinate 200,943 downwards.
GGGAAGTTCGTTTCCCTTCAGGTGAAGACAAGTCTTAGAAAATGTTTTAATAGATGAAAGGTGGCCTGTTGAGAAACGCACAGCTTGACCAAAGATAGCCAGTGTGGTTTCCGGAAAGGACCTTTTCTGCCTCGCTAACTTTTGGAAATTTCTTTTTTTAGAACATACACTCCTGTCGGCATAGACAAGAGGCTGAGCAGCAGTCAGGAGAGGCTTGGATCTTCAGACAGTGTTTGACAGGGTCCCACGTCGGAGGTTAATGTCTAAAGGTGGGGAGTTGGAAGGGGGAAGAATTGGCTCACTGATTGAAAATTGGCCAGAGGACAGGAGCAGAGTGGGGAAAGGAGGCATAAATAGAAGCCTTTTAAGATGAAAGACAAGTTAATAAAGGAGCGTGTACTGTAGGAGACTGCACTGGCAGATCCTGGTCTTTCTGATAGTTACAGTGTATGAAAGACTTGGCTGAAGACATAGAAAGCAAGATTTCCTAGTTTGCAGATCACATCAGATTTGGGAGGAGTGGTGAATAATGAAGAATTCCAACACAGGCAAATTGGAGACCACTTCTAGGCTTTGATATGATGGCAAACACAGACCCAGACAGAGCAATACCTTTTACGGCAACATATTTGGTTACTGGTATCTAACTTATTTTTAAACAGTCTGGGATGGTCATTGGTTTTAATACATCCCAGTAGGCTTTATTCTGGGAAGAGCCTCTTCTGCTTGAAGAGTCTCACAGAGAGTATGCGTATGTACATTTTATTTTCTCTTTTGGTTGGGCGTAGAACAATTGGACAGGTTTCAAAGGGCAAAAGCATCTGAATAGAAAAGGGCAGAAAGTAGGAATGAATGAACTGGTTTAGAAGAAATATACCGAGAGCTGTTCCTGTCAGATTCAGTCCAAAGTTCAGAATAGCTCAACTGACTTGGAGAACAAACCAAACCCACCAAACCCACATAGGTAGTAAAGCCCATCTGCCTCAAAATTGAAGCGACATCTTTTCCATATGTCCTGTTCCTGCAGTGGTGAACAACACTAGCCAAGATTAAGCCTTTAGGAGTAAGATTATTATTTCTCAGTCACATTTTACAGCTGGGAAGGTAATTCACATGGCTATACATAACCTAAGGGAGCGTGGTTGACTGTGAGGGAGCAGACCTATCAACTGGTCTATCATAGCTCTCTTGACTTCAAAGGATCGATGACATTTTCGACTGTCTTGGGTTGAATACTGTGGTGATGGAAGGAAGAGATATCTGTGCTAGTCCCTAAGTGAAATTTCTCTAAGTCAGCTTCAGGTGTTTGGAATGAAGCATCAAAAGGAGGGGAATCTTGGAAACAAAGTACTGCGATGAAAGGCAGCCATATTCAGAAAGGCTGAATGTCACTTTGGTGCTTCCGCCAAGTCAACAGAAAACACGATTCCAAGCCTGAGCTGGGTCCTGTTTGGAGATCTGCTGGTATCAAGTAGATAAAAGCACTCAGCTTGTGGAATGACATGGAATTTAACTGTCTGAATATGGCACAGAGGCTGTCCTTCAGACGCTTCTGAGCTTCTCTCAAAATGTCTGTTTTGAAAGTTAAACCTCTGAGTGTTTTACATCAATAGTGAAAATGCCCTCACTGGGGATTTTCCCCAGATGTACTCCTCAGTGATTAATTTCTTGTCCTCCAACTAGGCTTGTGTAAATTCCTTAGGTTATTTTTTGGGTACTAATTAACCATGCAGTAGAAATTACATTATACAACTGGTAATGAGCAAAATCTCAGATACACTCATACACCAACCAAACCTTGGCAAATTGTAATTAGCTCAGTATTTGATACTTTCTTATTCTGCATTTCATTTTTTTCCTGAGGAAAAAAAAAAGCCCTACATAATGAGCTCTTTGAACCTAAATCAAACAACATTTTCAGTGGGGATAGGTAATGAAATTTTACTCAAACCCATTGCAATGGGCAGATCAATCACTGCCTTGTAAGATCTTAAAAGGAACTCTGAGATAATGGTGGCAGAATGGCTCTCGCTGCAAATCTTCCAGGCCAAGCCTTTGTGGCTTGCACAGGTATGTAGTGGACAGCTCTTTCTTTCAATCCCAGCACACTCGGAAAAACAAGTTGCCACTTTGCTGAAAGCAATGAGATTGAGACAAGAAAAGCTGCTTTCACTTTTGGATTAAGCCAGCAAATTCTCTGTGCCAAGAGGGAACCTGGAATGAGTATTAAGTCTTGCAGGAATGCTGAGGGAACTGAATATGTGTGCTTGGCCTCATGGCAACAACAAGGGAGTGTATAAAGCAAACAGTTGTGAGCTACTGAGCTCAGTTGTTCACCAGGGAGATGAATGGTTTGCTGAAGCTCTAGTTTCCATATTAGCATCATACAACAGCCTCATCTGTTAGTATGGTGTACTCTCACGTCTGAGATGCTGCTGCAGCACTGAATCACTTCCCAAGACACTAACTTTTTAGTTCCTCAGCAATAAGGCTATTCAGAAAACAAAATATTGGTCCCCCAAGAAATTCTGATATTTCAGAATTTGGGTTTTTTTGGTCCTAAATTGTGATAAAAATCAAAATGTTAAAATGCTACATTGGACAAAACATCTGAAATATTTCAGCTGGGAAAAAACCTGCAAAATGGCATTATCAAAACATTACCTTTCTCTAATACCGAGGCATTTCTGTGCAATAATTTTGAAGTGTCAGAGATGATATATAACAATAAAGTATATGGGGATATAGACTTCAGAATGTAGGAACAAATTGTTCAGAAATATTCCCATTTCAAGCTTTGTTGAACTGCCCATGTTCCCAGGGAGCACTTCCATTCTTGATGAAACGGCATTTTCTGATTTTTGACATTCGGTCAAAAGCATTCTGAGCATCTCTGCTCAGCAAGAGTGGCTGCAGCGAGGATGGGCACAGCTCTTGTCACCCAATTTATTTAATGTTTGTTTTTGCTTCAGCTGTAACCCTGGAAGTCTCTTACACTTGCTCTACCTTTAGCATTATCTCGCTCTGTGTTATTACTGCATGATTTGGAAATTAAATCTAGACTGTGATCTCCTGTCATGCATGTTGGAGGACTTGCTTTCAGATTAGACAATAGCACTAATGGGATCAATAGCTATTTCAGCCAGCACACTGATTCTCTTTAGTGACAGACACTTCTCACATGTCAATGTGCTACTTCATCTCCTCTAGGTCCACCAGGACACTTATCTGCCTTTTTTGAAAACCTGTTCTGTTGGAGTCTTGAGAGACAAATCTGATGATGTATAATTGTTTGCTCAGCCATCAGCAGATTTACCCAGTCAGTCCCCATTCTGGGAACGTATCTACCACAGCAGACTCCTTGACCTGCAGGTAATGGTGACAGAGATTTCATATCACCCAAAGGGGCAAGTGCGCAGCAAGACTTGCATGGTGTGCCGTTTTCAAAATCTTTCTAGCAATCTCTTTCACTTACACAGAAGCATGCCAGCATGATCTGGGGCTGTGCTGTACATGCTCTTCAGCTAGGGATTTATGTACACGCTCAGCAGAAGACCTCTTCCATTCTATTCAAACTCTGATAGGATTTGCACGGGAAGAGCTACAATGAAACTGTCATACAGAAGTGGCAGAAGAATCATCCTGACAGAGGCACAAACTCTTGGGAATGCTCCAAAAGTTCTCTGGGCAGGGCCTCTGGAACAGGGAAGGGAAGGTGCTCCAGCCAGCTCTGCCAGCTGGCAGCGTTGGCTCCACACGTCCTCTGACAGGACTGCAGAGCATTTGTGCCTGCTTGTTATGGTTTGAGAAACCCACAACAATTATTGTTGTTTAGACAATTATCCTATCACCTGATGACCCCTCCCCACCCAGGGAAGGGGGAATCGGGAAGAAAACCAGGAAACCCAGGGGTTGAAATATAAACAGATTTAATAGAATAAGACTAAATAATTAACAGTAATAGCACTCAAGAATCAATAGTGATCCCGATACCAATCTAAAAATATGTAAGGATTATACTCAGCCAATTATATCAGTAGGAAGCTGTGCACTCCCAGCAGTGGACAGTAAATGTCGGACACTGTGAGTGCTGCGGCTTCAAGAGGAAGGGAAGGCCTCCGGGGTCTGGCACCAGGGCAAAGAGTTCTCTGGATCACTGCCATCAAGGGAGAGCTTGAACTCCTCAGCAAACTTTCTAATTTATATTGAATGTGACGTTCATGGTATGAAATAATCCTGTTGGCCAGCTTGGGTCAAGCGCCCTGGTCTCGCTCCTCCTCATCCCTGCACCTGGCGAGCTCAAAAACACTGAGACGTTGACACCCACACACTATAAAGTAAATATTTTCGCAAATTCGGACACTAGAGTCTTCTAGCAGTACAGTTTTCCCAAGCATTAGAAAAGAAATTAGTCCTGTGTCACTCAAACCAGGACACTGCTGAGCACACAACTTGGGTAACACCATTCATCGCCTGTTACCTGCCTGATGAGCTTGTGCTTTGAATGACTTGAAATACATAAACGTGCTGCTGGTAATTTGCTTTTGCTGAGCATTTCCCTAGGGTTCAGATCATTGCTGCTGGAGATGCCTGTTCCCTGAGGATGAAAGGAGGAGCACCACCCCAAAGCTCTCTCTAAGGAGATTTTATATCTCTGCTCTACCTCCTTTCTTGGTCCTTGTGCAGGTTAATCCTTGAGTTGGACAGCTTCTCCTTTTGCATTTTACTGCCTGGTACATATTTTGCAAGCCAAACTTATTAGTGCTCACCAAGGCAAGAACCCAAGTTGCTTGGCCTCTGCAACAGGCCTTCGCTGACATTTAGACAGCCTCAGGGCCTTTACTATCTTTCTAAACACTTTCCTTCTCTCCTGTAGAGCTGCCTTATTACAGCAATAAAAATAACAAGGTCCCTGCAGACCTCTTTATAAAGAACAATTTAGAGCCAGGAGTAAGTGTGAGGATTGGGATGAAAATAGGCTATCACAGTGCTAATGTGATATACAGGTATGATTCGTGTATTATATTGGTGCAGGAAAGTTGTGTGTCTTGGGAAAGCAGAGACTCGGCATGGAACTAGTCTAGGTGACTGCAGACAGGCAGAAATAGTGGGTTTGATACCCACTGTACAGGAAGGGTCTGTGACGGCCTAGAGTGACTGTGACAGGTTTGAAATGGTTCTATTAAGTTTAGTGAATGCAAACACCAGGTATCAAATAAATCTATCCAAGGACAATATTAATGTTTGATATGTTAGATTGGAACAATGAATAAAAAATTACACCCTGGATCGCATGCTGTCCACTCACATCTGGGGGCATTTTTGCGTCCTTCTCATGGCCTCCATCAGCAGCAGCTGGGCTGAAGAGCTGCTTTGAAACAAAAGCAGAAATGTAAAACCACTCCAGATCCCACCTCCTACCTCAAATTTTGCTGCGTGTCTGCCCCTCTGATCTGTGGCACTGCAGGTATCTGAGGAGACTACAGGCACAAAGCAACGGCAAATTAGTTACTGAGCTTGCCCAGGGGCAAGAAGAGGGTTAAATGGCTTGCAAGGGTGGTAAGAAAAGGTAATTGAAGCTTTTGCTGGTGGTTTGGGGACAGAGGAAAGGAGAATGCATTGGTATCCCCCACGGAAGAAGTATTTGTGAATTGAGAACCTGCTGTTGGTGGAACTGCTATTTTCTTCCAAAGGACAAAAATCCCAACCGGAACATACAGCAAAAGAATCTGCTCAGCTGCAGCAGGAGCAAGGCCAGCCACATCACAGACACAAAAGGCAAGAAAACTGCAGAAAAGGAAAGGATTTTTTCCCATCTCCTGCTTCAGTTCAAGTGGTGGGTAAATAGGAAACAGGCTAGGATTCCTAAGGAGTTTTTCAGGCACATACATTGCATGCACTTCTGTCAGGACGGGAGCATTCTGAAGGATGGCTTGCGTTACTGGCACGTGCACAATATTAATGTATTATCTTCATTTTTTTTCAAAACAAACCATATGCATTGGGAGAAATATGAAAGCGCAACAGCTACTGACATCAGTGAGGTGGAGCAGATAGAATTATAAAGGTTTATTAATAAAAGGTATTAATCATAGCCACGTGTTTTTCCCCTCCTGCTCTACACACAATTTATTTTTCTCCTTTTTTTTTTTTTTTTTTTTTCAGAGAAACTGAGGTGTTCCTTTGCTTACACAGACATTTTGAGTACTTGCTGCACTGCAGTTTTATTTTCTGACCCTTTCTTCCAGTGTGGTTGCCTTCTAATATCTCTCCGTCTGAAAGGCTCATGCTCTGTCTGGTAGCTGGAGCAGTAAGTGAACCAAGCATGGGAGCCCTGACAAGGGGGCTCTTCTACTGACTTCCACTGAGGTGTGCTAGATTCCAGTATTTGCTCTGTGCAACTCAGGAGAGCAAGGCTCTGCTGTTGCAGGATCGTTAGCTGCCCAGCGGTGTTATTTCCTGTGTGACATCTGCCCTGCTGGTAGTTTTAAATAGAGCAAGATGAAGATCCTAGAAAACCCAGAATGTCTTTACTTGGAAACCTCATTAAATAGAAATGAACTTGCTTTTGCTCTGACCACACTTTGTGATAACTGTAGCAGGTTGGACTGCTCACTTCCTGTAGCTATACCGCTATTAGGAACTTGGCTTAGCTAAAAAGTTTGTAATGCTGCATCTCTATTTGTGAGACTGCACCAAAAACCATTAACATCTATCTGTCCCACATCTTCTATATCCAGGTGATTCAAAAGCAAGTTCTAGTGTTGCAGCTGCATGAATGCATGTTGCTTTCATTTTTGATGTATAATGAGAAGTCACTATCCAAACTAATGAATTAAAAAACGAAGCTGCACTTTGCAAGTGGGCCTGAAATGCCTAGTGATCACAGCAGTAACTCTTTTGCCAGCACAAGAACCAGGGTCTCAAACAGACCCTGAGGGTATTGCACGACTTTATATTAAATAGATTGATGTGAAAAAGATTATTTGTCCCTCACTATCGTTGATGGAGAAAAATTGTTTTACACAGAGGAGGTGCAGTTTACCATTGTCTGGTGGGCTTCACAGTGCTACTTGGTGAACATCTGGCCTGGAGGCTCTTGTGGGGATGGAGAAGGGAGCAGGAGGGAAGTGAAATGGGACAGCAGGATAAGGATGTGTCTGAAGACCTTGAGCTATGGGTGTTCATAATGGTGAAAAAGCAGAAGGAATGCTAACCTTTTTCATGGTTTTTTCGATATCTAACTTAGCTGTCATTTCGGGTAACAACTTTGTAGATAGCTATTTTAGAACGGAAGGTATGTTATTTGCAATGTCCTGCCTGTGCTCTGACTGGAAAGCTTCTGGAGACCCCTCCAGCTCGACAGCAGGAGGGCTTGCTCGGACCATCCTGTCTAAAAAATCGGAGGCCCTTACCTCACCCAGCAACCCCCCCCACCAGCCTCAGAAGTTAGAGCTGAGTTAGAGCCCTTCTTTCAGCAGCAGGCTTCTGTGTCTCGGAGACCTCCTGCCTAGAAGTGCCCCAAGAGGCTGAACTTCAACTGGATGGTCAGAGGGACATCTTAGTTAAAGTGCTTGGTGGTGTATGCAGGAGGAATGGCTCCACTGGTGCTGAGCACAGCTGTGGCACCAGGCTCTGCCCTGCTGACTGCACCTCTGCCACATCAGCACAGGGCATAGGGAGAGCAGGATGTCAGAGCTGTTCACAGTCCGTGTTATCCTGGTCAGCTGAACACAGGAGGAAGAGAGTCCTGATTTTGTTTGGCTCTGTAGTGCTCCATTTCATCCTCTTGTTTTTGCCTGGCTCATTCCTTGGCTCCCCTAAGATGTAACTTGGCAGGAGCACAATGCCCAGTTCACACACTTGGCGGCCCAGCTCTTGCTCCATGGCTTGAGTGTTGCTAAATGGATGATGCAACTGACTTCTGAATCCAGGCTTCTCTTGCATATTAAGTTACTGCTGCCTCCTCAATATGTTTTTCTGCACTACAGGCGAGACCCTGCAGTATTTCTTTCTGCTTCAGTGAGGATTATCTGCCCCGTATAAAAAGCCCACCAGAGCTATCTATCCAACATTTGGGCTGGTCCCAAAGAAACTTAAGGACCCTCAGGGAAATGTTTCAAAAATAGAAAACAATGTCTTTCTATGCTATCCTCTGCAAAGTTTCCTTCTGCTGACGAGCTGACATACGCTAATGGCAGTCAGCGTACAACCCCCCCCCACCTTTCTGATTCCTCCTCAACCCAACGTGTAACATGCTAGGCTGTGTCCAGCAACACCTCATTTTTCGATTGCTCTGAGTGACTGTCAAGCTTTGCTCCATGCGGGCCCTGGGAAGAGGGGAGGACGGTTGTGAGCCCTGCTGGCAGTCTCCTCCTTGAGTTGTACGAGGCTTGTGAGCACGAGATTGCTATAATATTGAGCAAGGTTTTCCAACACATGCTTTTCTCTGGCAAATCGCCACCCACAGCGCAGTGTGCCAACATAACACTTTGACTTAAAGAGGGAAAACTGCCAGATAAATGTTTTAGTTGCAGGCCTGTTTCATTGTTGAATTCTAAAATCTTGGCGAAAGTCTTTGCCAGTGGATGGGGAAGGCAGCCTTGCTGTTGACGCTGGTGAATAGGGACTAAAGCAAATGTGTTCAGGAATGACATTTGGTGGACATCACCCGCCAGCTAATTACATTACATTTCTTGCTTTCTGTACCAAAGGCATGCAGAGCAGATCAATGACAATAGAGTGGGGGACCCTTTAATTGTCTAGTGGTCGGCAAGCAATAGTATTTCTTGTGATTTTGAGGAATGTATCAGTGATTTCGGGACACTTTCTGAGCCCCCAGCTTGCTTACTCTTTGAGATGCTGGCCTTTCATGGTTATGGGGTTAAGTCCCTGGCACCAAGCAGCATTTCAATAGGGCAGAACAGTACTAGACTAAAGGAAAATTTACATTGCATTTGAGTCCCTGGAATAAGGGTGGAACACAGTTCTGCTCCCTGCCACGCCTGGAATTCATCCTTTGGGGTATTGCCATTTCTGTGCTCTGCTAGCCGCATGCAACCTCTCCAGCTACCCTGAACACAGTGAAAATTGTGTGCGCAATCCAGGTATATTGTCATCCAGCAGATCCTTCCAAAACAACAGGAATCAACACTCCTTTGCTTCCCTCTGCCTGGATCTACAAGCACAGCGGTGTCAGAAGGACATTCTGTGCTCTTCCGCCCCGGACCCAGAGAACCAGAAGATTAGCAAAATGTCAGAGTTAGGCAATAGGAAGGAAAAGGCTGAACTTGTCTGTCAAAGCCCCACTTGCAATAGAAAAAAACAGACTACCGGAATTGTTGATTTTCTAAAGAAACCCTTGTTTGCATGGCCTATACCTTCTAGGGTAGCCACCTACACAGCTTTTCTTCATCAGGGATCATTTGTTTTATTCTCAGATCATTGTCTACACTAATTGTCTTAAAAAAGACTAACTTCCTTTCTCTTTATTCCCTAGTGGTCTTGATAGGTTTTAATTACCTTTAGGTGGTTCCTCGTATAATTGCACATCAAGTTCATTAATGATCACAATATGTTCACCTAATAGGTTTCCATTAAAATCCAATGGGTTCCCATCAAATTGAGTTATGGGAACTGACAGAAAACTCACTAAAATCCCAGTATCTTTAGTTACAGAGAATTAAACATCGTGTCTATTAATAAAGATAGAAAACGAATGCCAAGATGAAAAAAAATCATTTCACAAATCCATAAATTTATATCTACAGAGCTCTACAGAAACTAGCAAAAGGCCCTTACTTCTTTGAGCCCATTTAAACAACGAAATTTCGCCACCTTGACCTGATGGAGTGAATTCTGTGACCAAGAGCATATCATTAAAGTTCATCAGACAAATCAGCAGGAAAAAAAAAAAGCTAACTTTATTCCAGTACATTGAAGTTTTGGAGGAACAGAGAAGTCTGAATCCCTTGCTGGTCCCATTTCAGTTCTTGTCACAGCATCCAAAGGTTGAAGATGGTATTAAACCCAGTAGGTTTAATAGCAGCAGTGTCTGCTGCTCTGCCTCTCATATTTCCTACACCCTGTAGTCTGGGTGTAAAAGGAATCTGATCAGAGCAATCCCTCAGCTCTTCTCAGGTGCAGACCACAGGGCCAGACTCTGACCTACTCCATCACATCGTTTTATGACAGGACACAAGAAAAAGCAGCTCAGGCAGTTCTCCTAAATCTCAAATGCCGTCTTAATGATCATCCTGGCAAATTATCTTTTACTTGCTTCCAAAACAGGCAACACTCAGTCTTTCTATCTCAAGTCTTTCCTCCAGACTCTTTCCTGAAGTTCCCACTTTGTCCTAGGGCACTTGATGTCCAGGGATCCTGCACCCCTGGCTGCAGGTTTGAGACCACATGCCTTTTCCACATGCCTCAGTTCATAGCTTATTATATGACATGCACACGTGTTTTATAGCAGCTATGAATTGTTCAGTACGAATCCACACAATACATTTGCTGAGGAGCAAAGGAGAGAGCATAGGGCTGGGTTTTCAGGGGGTCGTGCCAGGAGCCTGCTGGGGTGCTGAGGGTGATGAGTGAGTGCAGGCATGCGGCAGCAGATGTGAGAGAACGAAGGGCAAGGCCAGAGTGGATGGATGGAGTTGTTCCTGGCCTTTCTTCTCTCTCTCCACCTTCCACTACCAGCAGATCCTCCTGCTCTCTTTTGCTCCATCCCCTCTCACTTTCCCATCTTTTGCTCCCAACTGCAATACCTCCTGAGGTCCTGCAGCAAACTGGAGGGAGGTATTTTTTCGCTCTGCTCTCTTGACCCTTGATCTCTTCTGTGACTGGCAGCCCAGGTGCTGTCCAGGGACGGTTGGAAAGGAGAGGTCATTCTTGCATTTTCAGTGCTAAGATAAGCCCAAGTTAAGTAGGAATGTGTCGAGGCTGTGGGGTGATGTCAGCCTGTTTGTACCCTCTCATCTCATCTGGATCTTGTAGGCGAAGAGCATCTTTGAGCTGACAAAGTGCCCAGGACAAACCTTTTCATCTGTACCTGAGCTGCCCCTGCAGTGTTGAGCCCCATTGACTGGGTCTGCTGCTACGTACTGGCTTCTGCTACAACAAGCAGGACTTCATAGAAAAAATCAAACTGCTCTAAATTCCAGTAAGCGAATCTGTGACTCTTCATGGCAACTCCACATTATTCCCAGGTTGTTTGCTATTTTCTCTGTTCTTCCTTCCCTGCTGCCTTCATTATCATGCTGAATATCACCAGGGCAGCATGACAAGAATCTAGAGAGACACATTATTAGGACAGCCTTGTTCATACCTCTGAACTGTAGCGTTTGTTAACATTTCTGAGCCTGAAAGGGTGGGGGGAGATGGCAAAGTCTGCTTTTCCAAATTAGAAAGATGTATTTTAACAGTGTGTCTGAGTGAGATACGTACTTCACAGTTGCTAATAGTGACCATTCAGGGACCTCCCTATTGCTCTGCTGCACAGCAAGCCCCTTGGAGTGGCACAGTCTCGGCAGGGGGCTGTCCAGACCCTGCCCCTCCAGGCGCACTGAGCATGGCATCTAGAGTGTAATGCTTGCCTACTCTTTGCACTGTAGGTCCCATTACACGTGCTTAAGCAGCTCTGACCCTATACAGTGCAGTTACAGTGCATTATAAAGCTCTATATAATAGGAGGCAGAATGATGACTTGCAGACAGCATTTCAGCAGCAGTAAGCAATGGAATTCTTAAAAGAAGGGGGAAACTTAGTATGAGCAGACCCTGCTCCGTGCCTGCAGCTGAGCCACGTTTGCAGACCATTGGCAGTATGGTAACGGCAGTGGCTGGAACTTCAGACAGGGATGTTCAAGGCTGGGTTGTGGACACTTTAATGTGACCTTATGTGTGCTGCCAAAGGCCACATTTTCCAATGAGTTCAGCTTTCATTTTGTTGCCGCAGGTGTTGTCTGCCTTTTAATGTTAGTTTGCAAGAGGGCTGCCCGTGAATGCAAAGTGAAGTACCTGTTCCTGTGCGTGGACAGGTTTGGTCTAGGATCAGACTGTGTTACTCTGATCCTGGAGTGAGGCTGTCTGCATTGCCTTGTGTGAAACAAAGCTTAGAAGAGGAAATCAGGGCATTACTTTTCCTCTTTTAATTCCCTTGTGTGTCTAAGTTAAGAGTGCGGAACTGCAGGACACAGACCTTTACTTTCCTGTTTCAGCCAAGTGCCAGGAAGCCTTTCAGGGGTTCCCAATAACTTCAGCAGGAGACAGAAAGTGAATGGAACTGGCCTCCTGCCATGGCAAAGGTTTTGTGCCTGTTTCAGGCAGCTTCCTAAAGTTCTTTTAGTGCCAAGAGGGGAACTGAGGAAGTTCCTACAGACAGAAATGTGTTATTACCATTTCCTGTTATGAAAACCCACCAAAGCATCAAATCTTAGTGGTTTCATTTGTTTATCTCAAAATGAGCTAAGAAACGAAAAAGTTTTTCTCACAAGTAATTAAATTATGATTTTTCTCTGCAGTTGGTGGAGGTAATTTAGCATTTTAATTAGCTCTAAGCTACAAACACATGCCTGACCTGAGAAAGAAACAAAAATTGTTTTCTAGTCTCTGGCACTTACAAGTAAATAAAATAGTCCCCTTCTCCTCTTGCCACCAACTTTTATTTAGCGCTGCTAAAAGATACCAGAATGTCAGCCTTGGAGAATAATTCTTCTTCCTAGAGAGGAGACCATAGCTGTTCATAAGGAAGACAGCTATTGCTGGAATCGCACCAGCTCTCAATTCAATGCTGGCCTTACCTGGCTGTTACACTCAATCGCATGTAAATAAACATCTGTAAGAGAAGCCAGTGAGTGGAGGACATTGAGGATAGCCTGACATTTGCAGAGAGCTGTCTTCTCCTCGCCTCGTTCCTTCTTTCCCTGTGCCCTTCCCTCATTCTCTGGCTGCAGATGTTTCAAAGCCATCCTGATTGCACTGTTCTCCAGTTGGTCACATTTTTGTTGACTGGCCTTTTTTTCTTTCCAGGAACACATGTGCTTTGCTTTCTCTCCAACTCTGTCACTTTTTATTAACTCAAACAAAATTTAGGGAAGCAAACACTTCTTTGAAAATACTTTCAGTAATTTGATATGATACTGTCTGAGAAATGCTGAAACTATTCCAGGGCTCCAAGAGAGCAGACTGTGGTGGTGTCAAGGAGAGTTTTACAGCACATGCAGCTGGGTCCACAGCTCCTGTTACATCCTGTCAAGGCTGGTCTGTGCCAGCCCCACTCTGCTCGTTGCCACTGATGGACCATTTGGGTGTTTGAAGAGGAACATGAACTGAAGTGGCTGGTGCTGTGTTTCAGGGTACGGGACAAGGCGTGCACATCACACAATTGCTTGCCCAGCCTGGCTTACTGATAATCCCTATCCCATTCAAGCAATCTCATCTCAACTTGCATGCAGTATTTTATATATTCGAAGCACTAATGTGGGCCAGACAGTGGCTACCCATGTAAACAACCCCACAGTACCCTTGGCAAAGGTGGGACTGGAGTGCCGGTGTGACTTCAGTGGAATATAGCTAATTTCCATCAGCTGAGAGTACTGGAGTACTTGGGAAGACAGTGGGTTTGACTTCAGTACTAAGGAATGGGGACATGGAGAGCTGTACTTGCAGGGCTTGTGGTTTCAGGGAACATGAAGCACCTCCTAACTGTAATAGGAGTTGTGAGTGCTCAGCACTTCTAAAAACTGGACCTGGTATCTGGCTTAACATACACACTTACACAGTGCTGTGTCCTGCTCTGTGGGAAACTGCACTCACCTTTGACATGGCTGAAGAGAGCCAAAGTAGGAAGAAAATTGCATCATCAAGAGAGACCACTTTGCAGCACAGAACGAACTATGTCGGAGTGAAAGCGGCACGCAGAATGGCTGTTAGACTCAAGCAGAGGCCAAGGGATGGACTCCTCCTTTACACTTACATGCAGTGGGGCTTCAGCTACTACCTGTATTAGCTTAACGGGCCCTGCCTAGGACCTTGAGCCCTGGACATTTCCCAGCTTGCTTGCTTCCAAAGCCAGCTCTGGCAGTAGGAAATCACAAAAGCTATTTCAGATACTTATAGACACATTTGAAATAACCATGATTACTTCAGTGGATGAAATGAATTGGAAAATGGGCTGGAAGGATGAAAACAGCCAAGGATTTGTTTTTAAAAAATGTATGCTTCTGGAAGAGGGAATAGGCAGTTGACTGAGCTGCACTGCAGTGTCTGACTGCTCCCGACATTACACAAGAAGGAGACCTGTACAACACATATGTGGAGCCCCAGCTCTGCACCATTTTGTGTGAAAAAGCTCAGGTGTTGCCCAAGATCAGATGTGTGTTTGACACATGTGACTGCCAGACCAGAGAGGAAAGATTAAGTTTTCATATTAGAGTTCTTGGCAAGCTCCAGCTTTTTCAGCTTTTCATAGTTTGCAGAGGTGCCAAGAACTGAGGCAAACAAAGGGTGAAAAATATTTCATTCATCCTGTAAACAGTGAGTTCAGGGACACCCATTATTAACTGAGTCAAGTGCAGAGCTCTGGATCCAACCCTGAGCAGGAATGCTCTCTTCTGAGACTTCTCTTCTTTGGATCTTTGAAAAGGAGAAGAATGCTTTCTGCATTTGAAAGCAGCAAGTGGGATGGAGCAAATGTAAGGACAATTCAGCGCAACTCTGCTTTCTTGTCAAATTGAGCATAAGATGTAAGTTTGTACATACCATAATGGAAAGGCACTTGCTCTCCAGAAAACATTTCATATATTTCCTTGTGCTCCACACCCTGTATATATTGTCCACCCCTTTTTCAATTCCAAAGGAGACATACACCAAAGAAAAGCTTGAAAGAATCATTGCTACCTGCTGCATCTTTCTTAACCTTTCACCATTTCAGCAGTAGGGCAGTTTCCACTCTTGTGGCAAGTCTTGCAGAGAGACCATGCACTGCAAAGCAGGAATCCTAAGATTAACAAAAAAAGAGAGCCTCTTTAATACAAGTTATACTTTAAATTCAGTGTAGCAAATTACTGTCTGAGTCAAAAACTTATCAGGGTAAAAAAGGTATTGGCATCTCTCTCTGGATTGTCTCATTGCTCACATGTAATAATGAGTTTATAAACACCACATAATTCTGGACTGGACATCTAAACCCTGCTGCTTCAGAGCACAAATTGCTCTGCCACTGCCGGGGGTCAGAGAGAAACTTGCACTGTGGGCAGCACATTTTGCACTTTTTTCCCTGACAGCTGCGGCTGGCGCTTGTGGGAAGCAGGACCCTGGGGCAGACAGACCCTTGGCTCATCTGTTACAGCAGTCCTGCTGCTCCTGGACCCGTTCCTGTGAGGCTGGTATTTTATCTCTTGTGGTGAGCCATGCTGCTTCTCCAACTTTGTGCTGCTGCGTTTGGTGCTTTTGAATATGCCCCTAGTGCTAGAGGGTCAGGGAAGGATTCCTCTGCCATACGAGCTCCAGCACACTCATACCCCAGTGGAAACAAGGTGCACATGTTCCTAATAAATTATATATCACCTAAGGTAGATTTGTGTAAAAAGAAACTCATCAACTTACTTTACAAGCTGAAAACTTATCCCAGGCTCACTGAGAGGTTCCCAAACCCTCTGCTTAGACCTGGCTGTTTGGTGCTTTGAGGAAGCAATGATACTCAGCACTTCAGCAACACTTTACCTTGCTGTTGTGACGTTTAGCAATACCAGCAAAGAGCTTTGTTAGGTTTGAAAGTCACGGGTGCAAACTGACGGGGATTTCAAACCTTTGTGAGCAAAATACTTCTTCTTTTCCTAGCCTTGATATATCAGACAAATTCCAACCTTCAAAAGCAAAAGGCATCATCAGGCAGGAACTGCATCTAGGCACAGAAGTGGCTTTCCTGGAGAACGATGTATTTCAGTGTAGTGATTTAGGGAATCTATCTATGTACAACTTGTGAACTCTGGCTGAGGTTACGGAACTGCTGCATGAATGTTTCAAAGTATGTTGTTTCCACATGTCACGTATCTTTCAGATCAAGCATAATGGAGGTCCCTTATGTGTGAATAGGTCCCACTAATATGAGAATAAAAGAGGGCTGCAGCCTAGGCAGTGTCTCAGATGATTCCATCTGAGAGCTGGTAGGGCTGGAGAGGTAAATAGGATGTAATGCTGGGGCTTAAACGCAGCAGAGTCTGAAAAGTTAAGGAAGAATTCAGGATCTCCCCTGCACTGAGAAAGTGTGGTAGGGAACACAGAAAAGAGATCATACTTTCATCTGATGGAGAAGGTGTGTCCTTTATCACTCTAGAACCAGCCACATTAAAGGATCACATTTGCATAGGAGAGGAAGAGAGACTTAAAGACACTTTGCCGTCCTTTGGAATGAAGAGCTATTTTCTGCTGTCTCCAAACACTATTCCTCAAGCATACCTCTTGATGGCTTTCAACAAGCCATGGAGTTATTTTACACACTTAAAAAGCATTCCTGAAAACCACTTTTCAGTTGCACACCGTTTTTGAGTTGATTTGGTTTCTGCAGGCTTGTGATAGGCTGCCATGGGCAGAGAGAGCTTCACATAGCAGGGTGTTGAAGAAGCAGACTAGCTTCTGTGAAGGAAACACGGTCCTTGAAGTACTTCAGTTCTGAAAGCCACTCTTACCCAGTGGTAAGTACTGCTGGGAGTAATCAGCAGAGCTAATAGCACGTGCTCAGAGGAAAGATTCTGCCTGAGTTTCCATACGTCTGTGTAAATCCTGATCCAACTGATAACAGAAGACGAACACACTAAACGGAATGAGCTCCCCAGGTGCAAATGGCACAATACAATAAGGACTTCCCAGCACAGGTGACACTCACGCAAAATGAAGGTGAGTACAGACATCCACGGCTCTTTGGAGAGCTCCTTTCCAGAAAATGGACCCTTCTGATTTTGATTATGGGAAGGAAATCAGGTGGCAAGAGTTCAGCTGGTCACCAGAGAATTACAGGGCACGGCCACTATGCATAGGCAAAATGTCTTTGCAGCGTGCAGGAAGGCAGCCAGGGGGATTCAGTCTGGGATGCCAGCACTGGGAATCGGCACTTCACAGGGAGTGGCCTGACTCTGCCAGAGATGTGTCACGCAGGGCTCCATGGCGGAGTCATCTCTGAATGTATTCTCACAGGAGCTGCAGCTCAGGCTTGAGCTTTAAACCTGTTCTTTGTGTACAGCTAACTGTAGTGCTGCAACAGCACAGAGCTCAGCAAGGGCCAGAAACCCGGCCCAAAGAGCTGGGTAAATACCTGGGGCTACGCACTAACACTACTGTTAGTCACAGCAGCTGCGCTGCACGCGGTGCCAGAACAGGGCTGCTTAAATCCTGCCTAGTACTTCTGTCACTTAGTCCACTTAGTCACTGCAGTGACTGCAGTGTAGACAAGCCCCATTAGAAATAATGCATAAAGGTTAATGAAATACTTGTAGCTATTTTAATAAGTGATTAATCTTTTATTACATACTGTTACACAGTCCAGCAGAGCAATAGATTGCTTTTAATTGTGGCTTATAATTATCTATGGTAACTTCCACTGATGTGCTGGTAACCATTTTGGACACATGCTGCTTATATATATACCAGGCCAACAACATCCATTCGTTATTTATTAATGCCTTTTAAGCTGCATAAAACAGGTACCATAACATGAAGCATAATCAGGGCAGGTCTGCAAACTATCTGTGATATTGCAGGACTAGCTGGGAATGCCCAGAAGGATAACTGTGCTTAGCAGGAACTCACACAGCTGACTGCAGTGGGAGTTTAAGCAGCGGGACTGTGGTTTTTGTGGTACTTCAGGAAACTGGGGATGCTGCCATGCTTCTGTGGGAAATGCCCAGCTCAGCCCGGTGCATCTTTCCCCAAATGACTTCATAAATGAACAGCTAAACTGGGTCAGCCCTAACAGACAGTGGCCTAACTGTAAAACCGTGCCCTATGCATCTGCCTTTGACCACTGACGGAGACAGGACACTGGCTAGATGAACCTCTGCTCTGATCCAGTGTGGCTCTGTACCTGTACCAAAATTTGCTAGCGCAACAAGTGAGTGTCTGCCTAGGCATCTCTACAGCGCTAATCCTCCGAGCGCCCTGCCCAGTGTCTGTGTGACTGCTTGCTGCGTGTTTCCAACTGAAATGGCAGTTCAAGGATGTGTGATACAGAAGGAGTCCATCTGTCAGTGAGATAACTTAGGGACTCTCCCTTATGCTCATGGTTGGATGCAGGCTCCCACCCTTCTGCTTTCAGTGGTGCCTATGAGTTGCCTGGCAGCCCCTTTGGTTTTAAAATGTAGACCGGTGATTTGGATTTACACACAGCCTGAAGTTTGCGTGGCTGTTTTGCAGTGGTAGCGTGTCTGTTCAGTTTTTAGGTATCTGTGCATCGAGAGCGGCTTTTCTCATTGTTAACTCTGATTAAATAAAAGCTAGTGAAGAAACCTCTGAGCATGACTCACTATCTCACTCCCTGGGTCTTGAAGTCACTTCTTAGAAAATGAAACGGGGAGATACTGTTGCATCCCTCTGATAATTGTCTGCAAAGAGGGTGATGTGAGTAATGATCTAATTTTACCATCTTGTGGTTTGAAGAAGCATCAGGACTGGTTGCAGATCTGTAATTAGTGTATGGCTGGCAAAGGGTATCTGACACAGTCATTACCAGTTCTGAGGCAATATGGAAAACAGAGAATATGAAGGGGAAGCTCAGCTCAGTGTGCTTATTGATTCATCAGGCAAATGCTGGTGTGTTTTGGGGGCTGATTAGCAATCCGGTTACTCTGTGATCTCGCTGGGCTGCAATAAAACCAAAGGTGGTCATTAGCTCTTATGAAAACTGCCACCCCCCTGCCCCTGCCTTCAGCAGCGCTTCGGTTGCAGCGTGCGAAGTGTTGTTCTGAGTGGTTCCTTTTCCCGTATGAGCCTGTGGGTACACGGACGGCTGAGTCTGACTGTGACTCCACTTACCCAGTTACTGTCCAGCTTTGGTGTTGCGCTCATTCACCTGGCTGCGTGGGCTGGAATTTGCCACGTGATCTTGACAAGCATTGAAGAAATGACACAGAGGGCAGGATTCATGCCAGTTTATCCCTTAGGAGTACTTCCATGTGTTTCTTCCAAGCCCCAGGTCCTGCTGCTTTGCAAATCCGAGGGGTTGTGGGGATGAGGTTTCCTATGGAGGGAGTAGTTCTTGTCCTGTTGAACAGCCTGTCTGTTTTAACAGCAAAAATTTTCTGGATTTAGCTACAGTAGTAGACAAAAAAAGGTACAAGAGGTTTGCTTTGGTGCCACTTTCCTGAGGAACAAGGACACAAGTCAGCTATAAATAAAAGACTTCTAGGGATACTTACCCTGGGGCAAATGTCCTACCTTCAGTCCAATGCATAAGGATGCTGACTGGGACAGGTGGAGACAGCAGAGTGAGGAACAAGGACACTGGAACCTGTAAAACCAAATTACGGGTCTGCCTTAAGAGTAGCCTTATAAAACACTTCCTTTTCTCTCAGATTGATCCCAGGTCAAACAACTCTTCTGCTTCTGGGCCAGTCTGATGAGTGTATTTGTTACTAATCCCATTTTAGTATGTTTTTTTCCTTAAGTTATTCTGCAATTTACTGCTTTTGAGGAACCCCTGACTGATGTGGTGCTAAAAACAAGGGCAACAGTTTAAATGGCAAGGGTGCCAAGAAAAGTATCCCATTTTGTTCCAGAGGCGGGGAGAAAGCAGCCCCAGTTCTAGACCTTGTCTGAGCATCCTTGGAGTCCTGAGATTATCCTAGGAAGCCTTTCCTGTTAATCCTGAGTCCTGTCAAGTGGTTTTCACAGATTCCCCAAGCATCTTCGTTTAATGTTTCATTAATTATCTCTGGATAGGTCTCATTTTCATGCTGGAAGATGCCACATGGAGGACAAAAGATGGAACCATGCACAGGGAAAATGACCTCTCAAACATGCACCTTCTGCTTTTCTCAGTTGGGCCTCAGGGTTTAGGTGCAAATGAGAAGCACCATGGTCTCACCACCCCCTCCAAGTAACATTAAGTATCAATAATGGAAGTGCTTACAGATACCCGGTACAATTCAACCCTTATCTTTTATTTATAGCTGACAAAGCTCAGAGAAGGAAAAAATATCATCATACTTTAAATAATAGAAGGTAGAGGTATTAAAACTACCCAGGCAGTTACAGTAGTTGCAGAAATGTCTCCCAGCAGACCTGAGTGTGCATACACCGACTGCATTTTTAATTTTTAAAACATATTTCTTTCAAAATTATTCAGCAATACAAGAAAGCCACTTTTATGGGGTGATAAATTACTGTAATAAAGTGTCTTTTGTCCAAGGATACAGAAAGAAAGCCATTGCAGGCAGCAAAGACAGGCGTTAGCCCCCAGAGAGCCAAGACCCATAAGCAGAGGAGCATGTTGATTTGTCTCACATGATTTTAATTATTTTTAGAGCATCCTCTCTGGTTTTTAACGGCAATTTTGCTTTCAGTTAATGTTTATATGAGGGTTTGATTTCTCTGTAAGTTTTGAATGCAGTATTAGACCTTTGCACTGGTTTTGGAGAACTCTGCTGCCCCTTCCCTGCAGCCCAAGCTGAATGACACTGTACCTGTCTTTTACGTGCAATTAGAAATACTTTGATAAGATTTATATTCCTTTGAAACTTTAGAAACTTCTTGCAAGTATTAACTGAACAAGGAATCATGAGTGATAATTAGGGGTCTGATCCAGCTCCCTTCAGGGCCACCGTGTTTTTATCACAGCTACATCCATCATTTCAGCAGTCTGGTGTGTGATTACACATGCAAATGGAGTCACTCGGTTCTCAGTGGACTAAGCGCCAGTGGACGCAGGGCTCTTTTGTTGTCCCTCTGGACAGGAGTGTCACACTTTCACCCTTTGCTTCTCTATTAATCATCAGCATTGTTGTTTTGTAAATCCAAGCAGATTATCTTTAACCTCAGTCCTATATATACCTATATCCCTGTTCTGCATGTAATTCTTGCCCCCAAAGCTATGGCGTTTGAACTTCAGAGAATAAAGTACATTTAATTGGACCTATTATTTTCTTGCAAAGGCAAAGCCTTTCAGATCAGGCTTCAGCCTCTCTGTGCCAATGAAAATACACGTGCCTAATTATTTCCATTTTTCAAAGAACCTCAAAGGCAGCTGATGAAAGGAACCTTTTGCAAAAGCTCACAGCAAACAGAGTGAAGTCACCTAATGTGCAGAGAGAGAAAGCAGTGATCTCCTGTGTGCATGGGGCCAGTGACGCTTTGCATTGCCTTGAAAGAGGGTGTCTCGCTGTTGCACTGGAAAAGGAAATGGTTGAATTCATGTCACCAAAGAGTTTTTGGGGGGTTTAGAGCTTTTAGGGCATCAAGCCTTTTGGAATATGACAAAATGTTTTTCCCTGCTGCTGACACCTGTACTCACAGGAGGCACAGCCCATGGTCTAGATAATTCAGGTGTTTCTTCCTCAGTTTGAGAACAATTCTTTTGCATTGCAGGTTTTATGCTAACATCTTTGGCTTCACTGACAATGTACTTTTTCCTTCTCTAGGTGTCATATACACATTTGGTTTTGCCCTGCAAAGCTCATGGTCTTAATGAGCAGTTCTGATTATTATCAGCAGAGGGTCAGTCCGAGTGGTGGTACTGCAGAGTTCCTCTCTCTTCTCCCATTATTGCCCACTGCAGCCCAGCAGCCCCGGAACACCCTCCCAAGGGAGTCCAGGAGTCTGTTAGCATCAGTTAGCATCTGTTAGCCTCTTGCGTGTCTGTGAGCTGAGACTCCTTTCTTTTCTGTTTGGGTGCCAGGTGCTGTTATTTGAAGGGTAACATGGGTTTCCTCGACTTCACAGTGGTTGAAAACCATTCCCTATTATTTTTTATCTTATTCTGCTTTTAACATACTCATGTCTTCTCCAAGCCTGGCAGTACGACTTTGTATTCTTTGCTGTGGCTAATGGGCGATGCTTTCATGAAGACAAGTCACAAACCCCTTCTCTGTTTTCATGGGCTGACACCTGAACTGGATGCGGACTCAGATACTCACACGAGCGCTGATGGACAGGCAGAGAGAGGAGCCCTCTCTCGGTTCTCCCCCCTTACACAGTTCAGCCATGGCTTCATTGCCGTGATGGTCTGTAACAGCGCTGTCACTGATCAGTGAGCTGGGAAATCTGAGAGCAGTGTGACAAGGCACTGCTGATTCTCGGAGGGAGTCACAACAGCCTGCCAGGTCAGGGATCTCTGTACGCAGTGGCCACAACCACCTTTGCATCAGCGTCTGTCACTGAAAATCACCTCCTGCAAAGTGAGTGCTTTCCCCATAGCATGTAAGGGAGGAAAACAGCTCTCTGCCACCTGTAGTTCATGTGAGGCCTTTCTCTAGCCCTGACACCAAGGCCTTCCTTTGCATGGAAGACCTTTGCTGGAGACCTTCCTCCACATCTCCCAGCAATGACAGCATACCCCCAGCTAGGAGGATGGGGAGGGAATCTGACACCACAAAGCTCTGGACTGCCGCCCAGCTCAGGAGGGAGAAGGGAGCAGGTGGGAACTCATGGCCCCTTGCATTTTTTCACACAAAACGGTCAGCTCTCTACATACACCAGTACGCTCCACTTGGCTTCTGCTGGTGTTACCTGTAGCTGCCTCCATCTATCTCTTTTGCTGCCAATGGAAGAGGGATGCAGTCTGGAGGCTTTTGTCCTCTATCCTTCAAGGATAGTATTTATTATGAATTTATTAGCCTCAGAGGGCTTGGTTTAGGCCCAGACAAAGAGATTTGTGACAACAGAACACACTTGAATTGAAACAAAGACTGAACTCAGATAAAAACTATTCTGGATTTTTTGGTCAGCCTGCAATCATTTGTTCAACTTTTATTGGCTTTGTCTTGACTATCAGAGGACTTTTCTTCATCTGGACTTAAGCCCAGCTGGACTTAAGCACATGCTTAAACCTAAATATGAGTTAAATTACTGTGCTGAATCAGGGCTTTTCTTCTTTCTGAGTTATTTTGCTGTGAATGCATTTTTGGTGCACATGAATATAAACTGAAGCTGTTATGCTAATAAAGTTGAACCTCCGGATTTTAATATTCTACATTTCTTTTCATTCTACATGGAGACGGTGATGACTTCTTTTGTATCTGAGATTTACATGCAGTCCCATATTTTAACAGTGACACATAATTTACATGTGATTAGATCAAAGTATTTACTTCCACGAGTTTTAAAACAACAAAATCTGATATTGAATATGCCTATTTTCCACACCTTTTAAGTGAATACAGAATAGAAATAGCAGCTTGAAGCAGCAGAAATTTCAAGAGATCTGAGTTTAAGAGAGAGGTTTCACTGCACTATCCTTCTTTCAACTGCTACTGTCATGGCTGGGGAGTGAAAGTGGCAATGTTTTTAGAAATGTTTCATGAAATATTTTATAAGTGCAGTTTAAATTACTTTTTAAGTTGGGTAATCTGCCAAAGCTTTACATTGTTAACAGAGAAGGAGAAATTGCTTCAGAACTGACTGGTGTGCTCAGGAGATGGGAAAGCAATTCCTGCCGTGAATTCACTGTGCTTCACACAGAGAGTGTATTCCAGCATCTCTTAGCTATGTCAAGAAGCATCCCTACCTGGAAAAGATAAGCATGTTTTCCGAGTTGCATGGGAAATGCGAGTACATCTGCATGGAAATGAACCCAGACAACATGCCCTCCCAAAGGGGCTCCACACTCCTTTGACAGAAATGACTATTGAGAGATGGGTGTCTTGTGCTGTCCATTTCAGATTAAATGCAACTGGAGAATTTCAGCATTCTTGAACCTGCTTTTTCTGATAATCTGTGCTTAAAACACTTTCTGCCAGATGGGTGAATTGTCCTGATGGTTTGTGTGAAGTCCTCTGTGTGTCTTTCATTCAATTCTGCCTTACTGAGTCCTGCTGGAATCCCAGTTGGGTGCGCTGGCAGCTGCCCCACGTAATCCCTGTGCGGTGCACTCACAGCTCCACCTCGTCCTAGCTGCTGGGCTGCAGGCTTCATTTATTGAATGCTAGCCTTTTTGCTCCTTTTTGGTTAGGACAGAGCTATGGAGAGCTAAGCCACTGCTGCCTACTTTACAGGGTCTGTTGTTGTTGGATGTTGTGAAACCAGTGCCTTCGCTGCGGGGCTTACAGCAGCTGGCACTCCAGGCATTCATAGTCACGTTGCTGGTCCCCTGGACTGCAGAGCATGGCTAATGTCATGAGGGCTTTGTTCTGTAGACCTTAGCTGATTGATAGGATTTGTCTGAGTAGTCTCAGACCCTTGCAGGAGAAATCCTTCCTTGCTTCAACACAGCTCCCTGTACATGGACGTACGCAGGACTCCTTAAATCAGGTACAGCGCATCATGCAGACCTGAACTGTTCCTGGCTGGGCTGTAATGGACTTTGAACACTGAGCGAGACCTAATTTGTCTGCCTCACAATTCCTCTTGTAACACAAAGGAATCATCTCTCTCTCTCCTCTCTGCCCAGGCACAAGGAGCAGATAATTAATTCTCCGGGGTAGGGATGAGGCTCTGGGGAGGTTCCAGAGGCAGAGTCCTGCCCTTGGAGAAGCAGGAACAGCTGTGCTGGCCCTCCTGGTTGGGGATTTTTTTTTTTCAGCTTACCCAGATAATAAGATCCTTTCTCCTCTTAACCTCTTACCTAGAGTGCAATTAGGGGTAAACAGAGCCAGCTGCTCTCTAAAGAAAGATGTGTCCTTAACCTGGCAAGAACAACTTCTTAATTATTAAGCTAACAGTGGGGAGAGTGGTTTGAGTCTGTCTGAGCCAGGTGAGCAGGAGAGACTGCAAGACTAACCTGGCTCAGTGTAAACGCCACGCAGTGCTTTGATGAGATTTCATCTGCTGAACAGGCTCTGTGAAGCAACAAGCTCACTGAGATTAGTCCTGGCTGGACTCCTTCCACACCTGCTCACAGAGACTGTACGTGATGTCCATGCTGGTCCCAGCGGCCTGCTGCCAGCGTCACACGTTCTGCCTGCCCTGCCCTGCCCTGCCCGAGGGCTGCTGTGTGTGAGCGCGTTCTACCACGTGTGTGTGCACGGTCGTGCTGGTTTACCAAATCCAGTAGTCTCTGTGGTGTTCTCATGGGAGCAGATGCAGTTAAATGGATCACAGGACACTTTTCACCTCTATTATCTGATTTCCCCTGAATGCATTTGTTCAGTCTCTGCTATGCTGTTGTTTGGTGACAGCTGTGCTCAGTGAACCATTTTCTAAAAGCAGAGCGCATCCAGTTAACCACTTAACCTGGTAGAGTGTCGGTAAGAGTTTAGCTGGGGAGCTCCTCCGCTGAGCTGTGTCTGCCTCTGTGGGAATTACTATGGGAGCAAGAAGTAAGACTGGTGGCTGAGGGATCAGATGGACTTTTCAGCAACATCTCTCCAGTGCTGTGGTCCTGGGGCTTTTCTGCGCAGGCCTTTTGTGAGTTTTCTTTTTTCCCACAGACAAATAGCAGACAAGATAAGCTGCTGCTGCAGCAGATGACTTACCTAATGTTAATGAGCATCTAACGTGTACATCATTTTCCTGCAAGAGGTGATCAAAGGTAGGAGAGTTTTGACAGGCCTCATTCCAGCGAGCAAAGTGAGCCAATCTCAGCCCAGGGGCCCGAGCGCAACACTGGAAATGGCGACTGCAAATGCAGCTTGCATCCTTACTCTATTTACCTCTTTCACGCACTCTTTTTAATCTCTGCTTCAGCTGCCTTTCCAGTGAGCAGGAGTTTTTTCCCCATGAAAGAAATATTACTCTCTCAGGCTCATTTTTACAGCGTTTGGCTGCTACAGCAGCCGCAGCCAATTCCCATTGCATGCTGCACCACCCACCTGCCTGGATGCCGTCAGGACAAGCAGCACGTGGGCAGACCTGGAGGCACACATGCCCCTGCTCATGTAATCGTTTCCCTCCTGAGGCAAGTTGGTTTTGTGGTCAGAGCGAGCACAGAGAGGATGTGGGACACATCCCTGATTTTTGTGAGGGAGTGGAGGTGTCTTGAGCGCAGCATCCAGCTCTTCTCACTGGCAGTCACTGGTTTGTTGTGGGTAGTGTCAGCAAGGCCAAGGACTAGTGAGGCTTTAGATGCTGAGCTCCTCCGGCTCTCCTGGCACCTCGCAGGGCAAGGTTAATGCCTGACTTGGCTTCTCTAAACCCTCCCGGTGCCCTGTCTGCTCCGCCTGACTCCTCCCCATCCTGCTAGGCTGCAAGCCTGCTTGAGACATGCTGTCTGGTTACTGATTTTACACCCGTTTTATCTGGGTGTCTTCTTCATTCGTCGGTATAGCTGAAATTCCCCACACTCACCCTGTGGTAAACCCCAGAGCTCATGGGCTTAGTTTGATGGCATTTCGGTTTAGGGCTACAACCTCCATGCTGAACTACTCCAGTGTTGATAAATGCTATTTGAACTGACGTCTGTAAACGCTTTAGAGCTCCTTTCACTAACTGAAAGCAGGGCTTTTCCTCCTGATTTGCAGAGTCCTGATCCCTGGGAGGAAAGGGGACTAAGGTAACATGCTGGACGCCGGGTGGGAGGGCGCGAGCCCTGCCTGTCCTCTCTGGACCCACCAGACTCTGGGCGGGAAGCCCTGAGTCACCCCGGCTGGTGCAGATGATTAAAGGGACACAAACGATTTAAACATCCCATTTCCCATTTCAAGACGTCCATGACCCTGTAAGGCAAGATCTGGGAGATTAATTATTGCAGATACTGTTGTCAGCAAATTATGCCTCTTTCTCTGTTGTCCCTGATCAAATCATGATAATTACATTTACGCTTTGAAATGACTGAGGTAGTAATGAGGAGTTCTTGGTCTGCAGTTTGTTTGTGACAGGAAACTGCCAGCGTGTACAATTGAAGTTTGCGTTGCTCTGGTTTGACATGCAGTGCACGTGGTAGCATTTCACTTCCCAAACCGGGTAAGCGTAACTCATGGCATCAGGTGCAAAAGCTGGTTTATGAGCCCATAATTCCCTTTATGGAACATTCTTTCAGGGTGATCATTCCTACCAGTAAACTGGCATTCCTGGGATGTTCACTGCAGGCTAATGTCAGAGGAACATTTTATCCCACAAATAACAGCCTCTGCATGGTTTAAAAACCTTTCTCAATAATGAAGAAATAAAAGTGAAAATTTGAAGCATTAGGCCTGTTTCTCCAAAAAAAAAAAAAAATACTTGGAACATTTCCACTGAAAACATTCCCTAAGAAAATGAACATTTTCATTCCAGTCCTCTGATAAGCACATTTTGCATGGACAATACTTCTCATTTCCTGCTCACTTTACGACCTGTCCTGTGTCTGACTCATTTCTGTCCATACCACCTGGTCACTAGTTTCTGGTAAGAAAACAGGCCAGTAGATGTGGGAGTGACCAATATTTCTCTCAAGAGGACAAGGGTCTCTTGTTCTTTTCTGTGGTTGTATTTCCACTGCTTTTTATTGAAACATAAATAGCCCTGGACAGCACTGCTCTCCCGGAGGCTGACAGTGGACTGTGGAGGGTCAATTTTATCGTTTCTCCTCAGGTAGTGGAGCAGATACCTTCCAGCTGGAGCAAGAAAGAGGATACAAGGGTATGTGTGAGCACGGGCATTTTAGTCATCTCTGCTGTTAGGTCTGAGATTGCATTCTGGCAGGAGAACAGGAATGTATGACTAAAGAGAAGGAAGTTGTATCTGATAAAATGCCAGGCCTGGGAAGAGATGGCAAGATTTCATTATTCTGCTCTGGCTTAGCTCTTTCTACACTCCCTGGGTACATATCACCCACCGGTGCCATGACACGGCTTCCAACACTGCTGTCGTAGCTTAGCAGCTTCTCCGGTGTGCTGTGTGCTGGCTTAGCTGTGCTTCGGATGGAAGCTGCCGCAGGGAGCGGGTGCAGACCCACATCCAGCGCCGCTCTGCAGCTCATCAGATGCTGCAGTCTCCAAGGGGAGCTGTGTGGCCATGCTGAGAGCGTGGCAGGGAAGAGCACGGTGGCAGCCCCTCCTGGCAGTGAGAAGAGGCAGAAGACTGCCCCACAGGCTCTGCAGCCTTGTCTGGAGCAGCAGCGTGGAGGCCTGGTGCAACCCAGTTACCTGGCTCCACCATGCACCAGATCGCAAGGGGGTCTTTGGCTCTCATGTTTCACTAGGTCTGCAGGGACCAGTCCTGACCCTCTTCCCTCAGCTGGTCTCTGACTCTTGATGACACTGACATCCCTTGTCAATGCCATGGGGTGAAATATGTCCATGGCTGGCCCCGAAAGGGTCTAGATTACTGGCCTGGCCTCTTCAACAGTAGATCCTCTCTGGCCGGAGTAGCTGCGTGGGTTGCTCACAGTGGCAGTCAGTGAGGTGTGGCCCCTGCCCAGGAAGGGGGGCAGCCAGTGGCAAGCAGAGTTGGAGAGGCAATTGCTGGGGGTGTTTCCCTGCCTTGCAAGGCCTGACAAGCCTCGACCCACAGCTAGTGTGCCAGGCCCTAGCAGTCTGCAGGAGATGTTGGCACAAACTTCAGTTGCACTGGGATTTTATGCCTAAGCCTGGGGAAGTCAGAGCTCTTCCCTGAAGCAAAGCAGAGGGTGTTTGGTGAGGAGACAGCCCTTGCATTCTCCTGCCTCCAACAGCAATCCCCTCTGCTCCCCATCTAAGCTTGGGTAGAGACGCACCCTCCTACCCATCTTGTTTTCAGCGGCAGCAGATTGGTTTGCCTCCTGGTGCTTCCTAAAGGAGTTCTGATGTGGCAGGCTGCCTCTTGCAAATGAGCTGAGCTGCAGCTGGGCAACTAAAATAGGTCCCAGTTTCCTCCGACAGACCAGATCTGGCTTGCAGGTGGCCTGCACCGAGTGCCAGCATGCTGGAAACTCCTACCAGGAGCAGGGTGGCAGCCGGAGCTCACTGGACCAGTAGTAGCGGGCTCCATTATCCGGCACATTGGAGCCAACTCTCAGCCTCTCAGTTCTCAGGCTCTGTGACATATGCTGTCTTAATGCCTCCAGCAAATTGGAATCAGCTTGGCTTTTTCAAAAGCCCTTTCATACAAAGGGCTGACATTTTCTGTGCTTTATTCTGGAGCTGGTTTGGGTTGTTAAAAATTATACCCAGTGGGTAGGAGCTGCCATACCTCCAATTGCCTGTGAGGCTACTCTGTATTTTATCAGCTTTTTTTTTTTTTAATATTTTTTTTTATTTTGGTGTAAGGAGAGGGGACTGTTGTTTTGAAACTGTAACAAGACTTTCCAATAGATCTGGAAATGTGCTAGTGGTAAATACGTATCTGAAGAATAAGCTACCCCCCAGCACCTCGAGGACAAGGCCTCCAGCTGTTCAGTTATTCAGCCTGGATCATGGGCTCCAGCTGTAATTTCTGTTCTGCTAGCTTAAATCTACACCATTTTTACACTGGCTTTTGACAAAATGCATGTTTATTCTCTCCCTGCCTTCCCCCATTAGCTGTAAATGTCTTTCAGAGGGTCACACTCTAAAGTGCACTTGTCTTTGTAAAGCTGTTCACAGTGGTGCACTGGGACGCCTGTCTGCAGAGAGGAGGGTAGGAGATACGCATTCTTAGTGGATCACTCTGAGTCCGCTCACGGTGCTCAGCCAAAATGGAGCAACCAGTGGGAAGAGCAAATCTCTCTTTTCCTGTCTGAATGTCAGTACGCATACAGGCACAGACACATGTACAATAGCAACAAATGCATTGCAGGCCTTCGTACTCATCTTGCAAGACGCCCTGGGAATGCTGGATGTGCTGGTCTGCCTTCTCCTTGGATCTTCATCTGATAATGTTTTTTCTCACTTACTTAGTGGAGCAACTCCTCTTCATTTACATTGCAGCAAGGTTGATGTGGTCATTTTCACAGCAGGGACAGAGAAAGCAAGCCAGGTTGTAGAAAGATGTGGGAGAAAAGCATGAACTGAACCCTCTGGCAAGTCAGGACAGGTGTCTTTACAGGATTTCAAAGGGACATGGTATTTGAATAACAGTAGAAATAGAGTGGAATTAAGAGACACCAAATTGGGCTGGGAAGTGGGGTGTGCATTAGACTTGTGAATCATTTTTCACAGGAAATGGCGTTGTTGCAGCCCTGTGACTCCATGCTGGCCAAAGCACGAGGTCAGAGCAGTGACTAATCTCTACAGCTCATTTTGCTTCTGTGCCTGTTCCAGGAACAAGGTGGTGTGTTGAAGCATGACTTTCACTTCTGTTCTACAATAACTATTTCAGACTCTCTGACTCTATATATTGATCACAGATATTCCAGACAGCAGCTCTGCTCTTTTGGGGTGATCAGACACAGACTTGTTTCTGGTGCCTAGCCTGGAAGAGCCTGGAAGCAGTTCTGGGCTAAGTGCGTGTGTGGGTGAAGTACAGGTTAGGCTTGTGAATGATGCTGACTCAGGTGACTTTGAAAATTTCTTTTCCTGATCACTTATGCCAGAGAATGCTCCCAGAATTCAGTCAAATAAGTGCACAACTGCCCCACAGGGATGAGTCAAAGGGAATTTGGACTGCTCTAACTGGTGAATGTATTGTGGAAGACAGCATGGAGCCACCTGGGGCTGGGCTATGGGGGCTGCCTCTCAACCCAGGCATCCTCTGGCTGGCAGCCTGGACACCTACAGTCTCAGCCCTGTCCATTCCCAGCACCTGGGCCAGGGAAACAGTATCTCAGGCTCCTTAAACTCCTCCCCTATAAGATGTGATGTGGGAAGTCCCCTTCCCCTGCTACATTCGCCAGAAAGGCCCCCTAATTGTGGCTCTCTGCCATCATGTCTCCTCCCAGCGTCCCTCTGTCTTGCTTGCAGGACAGCATTCTGTCCCTGAGGGAAGGCAGCTCCTGTCATTAAGGGACTGAATGCTTAGTTTTCTATTTGGCTAATTCTTGCGTTAGCTCAATCCCATGGGCTATGTAGAGGACCTGAAGCTACAAAGGGCTGATTTGTCTTATTCCTGCATTGTCTAATGGCTGTTGCCTATTTATACCATGCTCTAGAGCTTTAGTGAGTCCACTCCAGTCCATTAGATCACCCCACTGAAGTGGAGAAAATGAAACATGTCCTTTCTTTGCCAGTGACTCTGTAAACAGTAAGAAAAGAAGAGAATTAAACACTCCCCAGTAGAGAGATTGCTCTAACAATTATTTACTTTGAGCAGGCATATCTATATTAATTTGCTTTGGGTTGGCTTGATTTTCTTGATGAAGATTACAGTAGACGAGTTTTAGAGGAAAGTGAATTGCTTAATTGCCATTCAGTACTGGGGCTATGTCTTGCCTTTCTGCGTTTGTAGAGACTTTTAATAGAAATACTTAGTTTGGGATGAATGAAATATGAATGGAAATGTATGTGTAGCTGTGGGTATGTGACTAAGCAGTAGCTTATAGTAGCATATCGTGAGTTAGTGAGGAGGGGAGTGTTGCTCGGCTGGCCTACTCTTCACTTTCACAGACACGTACAAGTATGTGTTTTCAAGGTTCTGGTTGCAATTTCCTAGTGAACAGTAGGAAAGAAATTATCACAGCACTGTGAAAATGGCATATATTCTACCTGAAACAATCTGTAGGATTACACCAGTTCAGCTTCATATTTAAAGACAATGGATTTTTGTATTCCCTCTTTTGACTTGTCATATGGAAAACCTTAAGTGAAATATTTTCCAGTGATTGATTGTGTCAAAGTGTGATTCTGGCATTACCCTCCCAGATTTCTGTGGTCTTGGTTTTTCCTTTTCATTGCTCAACTGCTGAGCATACAAATCAATAACTTGTTATTAACTCCTTTGGGAAATTTAATAGCTATTAATGAGATTCAACTAGAGATTTACAGAGTTTCATTTTAACATTCAAATAAGACTTCAAAAGTAACTTTACATTAAGCTTCAATTTCAGACTGCCCTTCAAACTTGGATTTTCACTGGTGAAAAGTTGAAATGGGGAGGTAAAACAGGAGCCTCAGCTGGTCTCACAGCCCTGCATGGATATAGACACACTGAAGAGCAAGCATCCGGATTTCATCCTGGGTTTCCAGTCTTTGATACTTTGATACAGAGCAAAGTAAGCAGCATGAGCAGAAAGGCAGCCATGCGTCTGTCCTGGCTTCTGGAACTCTCAGCTCCATGTCTCCACAACTGGAGGTGAGACAGAGTTAACTTTTTCCACTCCTCAGTCGGAGCCCAGCTGCCCGTCTGGTTAATGTGGATGTCAGTGAGCCATGACTGGCACAACCTCTGGAGTACCTCTGACTTGACTAAAAATAGGCAGTCTTGGTAATCTCGTGAGAGACCTGGCTTTCCTGAAGTCTCTCATTTAGCTCCACAGGCCAGGAAGCTCAGGGATGTTTTTCTTAAAAATCTTCAAAAGAACTACCTTGAACCTGTGGGATTTTTCCTGTCAGTGTCCAGGGAGGCATCTCCTGTCCCCTGTCATCCCTGGCTTGCTTGGTAGGATGGGGATCTCACAGAGCTTCCTTGTCTGGGACCACATGGCAGTTCTTGCAGCTTAAATTGTTAACACTGAGCATAGCATAACAGTGTTGGATGAGGGATACCACTGTTCCATGGCCCTGGGGCTCGCTGGGGGAGCCGTCGGCATGTGCCTCGCTCTGCACATGGCTCTGTGAATGAGCTTCCCTTCGTCTTGCTCCCACCCTAATAGATGAGCTTTGAAAAAGGCCTAAATAGACATTTCAAAGCTTGGTAACAAGGTGGTTGGTGTCTTTTAGAACCACCAAATTGAACCCTTTTAAGTTCATTTTGCCCTCTAAGCTGGGATAGACCAAGCATTTCATTGTGTCATCTTCAGTTTAATACACAAATTACTTAATGTGGAGTTGTGACTGCAGGAACAGATTGCTGTTTCCTGTCCTGGCCTTAACAATATTGAATTTCCCCAGCCCTACCAGGACTCAGCTCCTCATGCCAATCACAGACACTGGTCATTAAAAAAGGGAGAGAAGAAAAAAAGGGAGCTGTTCCTGTAAGCCATGTGCTCCAGCTGACGGGGAAGGCAGGAAGGAGGAGATGGGCTTTGCTTCTAATCAGCCAGAGACATTGCACACTGCAGAGACAAACCCAGCTCTGCTTGAGACAGAGCTGACCTGCATCCCAGCTCCAAGAGACCTTGTTTAAACTGCACCTGGACCTGGCTCACTGGTCCGGGCTGTCTCTGCTGTAAACAGGTCTTTGCTGAGCTCTCCTGACATCATTGACGTATTCTTCTCTCCCCACAGTTCTCCCACTCCCCGGGGTGACTGGGTAGATACGCTTTCATCTCATATCAAAGACAAGGACTGTGCTGTAAAAAGCCATTGCTACTGGTGAAGAGAAGGAACAAGCTAGCATTGCACGGGTGAGATGCCTTGGGAGAAAACAGGCTATCACCTGGAAAGCAGACCTCAGCCTGGGCCTGAACTTAACAGTCCTTAAAGCCCGTGGACATGAGGCCATGCACAGAGATATTTTTTCTCTTTTTTCTTCTTGTTTGCTGAACAGGAAGAAAATGAACCGAAGAGTGATAATGTCAGGGAAGAGAGAGCGGTTTGAAGTCTAGAGCAGGAAAGGCCTGGTATGTGAGCAGGACTTGGCTAGAGGCTCTCCTGCCCCAGGCATGGGGACCTCAGCTCACTGGGTGCTGGGCTGGAGGCACAGTAAAGGCCAGGCATGTATATGTGTGTCAGAGTATGGGAGACACCAGACGGACCCCAGGGATAATGAAAGATGTTTTATCTGGAATTTAAGGAAAGCTTTTGTTCTGTAGCGAACATGCCAGCCGTGTGCTGCTGCCAGTGCCACGCAGTCTGCCAGGGCAATGCTCCCGTGCTGATGTGGGGGCTCTTAGGGCGTGCTGCGTTCTCAAGTGCCATGAAGCAGCTATACAGTAGCAGTAGAAACACTCAGCCTGGGGCCCCTATAGCAGGTTATGGGAGCACAGCAGGCACTGCTCCAATTTGACAAGCACAGTGAGTGATTAATGAGCCAGGGAAAACAGGGTGACACATGCAAATACTAGAGATCTACAGAGGAAATTCTGAGGATCAAGTCCACCTTTGTAAACAGAAATATCTCTATTATTGGGGAAGACAAGAAGGGAGCAGAGAAGCTCTGTGACTTCCCCAGACAGTCTCTAATGATACTTTCTGCAGTTTGCATCAATCCAGATTAAGCTTTGGGCTGACACAGACGGATCTTAACTAGGCTCTCATCCAATGGAGTTGCATGTTCCCCTGTCCCCTGCTTTCTCTGTTGCTGAGCTAGGCTCCACGCCTGACACAGAGTATCTGCACATCCCTTTGAGCAGCTAACCCTGCTCCCCTGATTGCTCTGCCAAATGAGGCTCTCGTTTCACTGTGATGAGGAGTGCTGCATTGATGAGGACAGTCCGTGTGCAGGAGGAAGTGGTTTTGGTCTGTGACTTCAGTTGTTCCAGGCAGAAACTGGAGCAGCTCAGAGAACTGCTGAAGGAGGCATTCTTAGTCTCCCAGGATGCCTCTGCCAGTGTAAGGCCACTTACGCTACTGGCCCCTGAGAAAAACCACTTCAGTGGTGGCCTGGGCCTTCTGAAAAAAAGGTCCAAGTTTAGGAAACAATGTCAAACAGAGTTGTGGTCAATGGGAAATGCCATTGTGGTGGCCTGGGACAGTGATGTGCTGATCTGGGGCGGGATGAACGGTGCCAAGCAATGCTCCTTACACCTCTGTGCTGAGAACAGGGAACGTGGCTCCTAGACTCTCTCAGCACGTCAGGTTCTGCAGGAGCTGCACCCACCGGCTAGTAACTGCAAACGTGTGCAAGTGGAAGTCTGCAGCAGTGCTCCAGAGGCACCACCAACTAACAATAGCTGCTTTTCAACAAATCGCATAAGACTGTATTCTCTTTCGGAAAGAGATTTCATTGTGGCCTCTAAAGAGGAGATCAGTAATTAATTCTCTGCTCTCCATCTGGGGAGGAAAGCCTTGACCTTCTGGCACATGGTTAGACACTGAAAAGAGCTTGCTGCCAAAAAAACTTTTGAAAATTTCCCATGTCACACAAGAAGGGAGAAGTTTTAGTATGAGATTTTCAGAGCTGTCTTGGAGTCCATCTTCTTTAGATAGCAAATGCAGATTTGAAAATCTGTACTTTGATGTAAGTAAGGTTGAATAATGTGGAAGCTCCTTGAGCCATACTGCAGTTTTACTGGGACTCATCCACAGACAATTGTGGATTCATTTGCATCAACCTGAGTCTTCATCCTGTGCCTGCTGCTCATACAAGTGATCCCAGGGGTCTGTGGTGCCCTTTCCACCATGGTACAGTACAAAAGCAGGACCTCAGCCCAGCCTGGTAAACATGGAGTAATTATTGTGGGGCAAGTGAGGACATGAGGAGCATGATCGAACATGTCATGTGTCAGTCGGGGATGCCCATATCTTTAGCAGACAAGGGAGCAAGGTAATTGACTTTTCCAGGCTTGTGTTATCTAGAAACTTTCTCCCAGCTGGTGTGAGTCTACAATAACAGAAAAGTGGTTGGTAATTGCGATCTGCACGATGCACATGCTGCTAAAGTGAAGCCTTCTACTTCTTGAGAAGGCGTGAGCTTGGAAGGGTTCTGGGCTTGATTGTCATTCTAGACAAGTGTATCCTGACATCCTTTCCTTTTTACTATAAATCAGAAGCAAAATGAATAAATTAGTTATTGAAGTTCCTTGTGGGCTTCATTGATGCGATTGCAGGTGGAAAAGACAGGTAACATAACCAGAGGGAATTGGTGTCAAGGCTGCTCCTTACAGACCCAGATTATGTCACCAATCAGCTGGTGAAATAAAGAGATTTCCCGCGTATATTTAGTAAATCAACATGACAATGTCATATACAATCGGAGTTAATTAGGCAAACCTTCTTGCTGTGTATAGCATACCTCATGCCTTAAAGCTAGAGAGGCTTCCGTCATTACTGCAGCTTTGCAAGTGTCAGGGGGAGCTGGTTGGTTGTAACTCTGCGTTGAAAGGCACCTACAGCAGCATCCTCCCTGGGCTGCTGCTCAGAGCAGGGCTGGGGGAGCTCCAGGCTGGGCAGTTTCGTGCCACCAACCCCAAGAAAGCTGAGGCCTGGCCTATAGCACAGGGTGCTATTGTGAGGGGACACTGCTGTGGTTTGACATAAGGGGGAGACAGGAATCAGTTATGGAAAGCCTCATGTTTCCCATTTAATCTCTGTGCTCCCTCTGTTTCCTTAGCCCCCTGTGAACGTGACCTGCTGTACTGCCAAAAGTCAACACATTTGGCACCCAACAGCATCTACTGTAGAGCGTTGTTCCTGACATACATGTGAGACTCACTTCTCAGGTCAAAGAGGGACAGAAGTGACAATAACCCCTGCCCCTACTCGAGCTGCACACAGCTTCCTGGCGTGTCTAGAGCAAAAGGCATTTGATCTCTGAAGGCCTCTTCCTCGCCTCTGCCCCAGGGAGGAGAGGCCAAGTGTAGGGCAGTGGAGTGACTTGTCCAAGGTCAACCCATGTCAGAGCCAGGAGCCCTCCACCACTTCCTTGCTCTGACCGTGGGACTCCCATCTGGTTTGATTCAGCTGTCAACCCTGGAGCAGAGAGTGGCAGTAACAAAAGGCTTTTTCAGACATAATCCCACTAAACGGAGACAATCCTGTTATGTTTCCAGGCGACAGGAATTGAGACTTTAGTGCCAGAGTATGAGGACTCTGCCCTAAGGCCTTTGTTTCAGGACTTCATGTCAGATGATCTCAGGGCCAGCCTGGTCTTTGTGCCCTAGAGCAGCTCAGATTAAGCCCTAAACATGTATTTTTAAACGGAGCAAAGCCCAAGAGGTGTGATACACAATCTGGGATGGGGAGGAAAAACCAGACCAGCATCCCAGTAAGAGGGATTAGTCTGGCCAAGACAATAGCAGCCGTGAATCTCCAAGGGGCATGGCCTGACATGCCAGCTGAGGGCTGGGCTGCCCTCCCCATGCCAGCTACACCAGCCTGCCAAAGTTCAAATGTCTGACAAACATCACACAGCAGCTCCTGTATTCCCAGCCCATGTGTCCCCGATCCCCAGCAGAGGCCAGTTAATACCCAATTAACAGGACTCTTTCTAATGAGCTGAGCCTTAACCGCCAGCCACTCCATCCTTTAATCTCTCCCAGCCGGAGTGGAAGGGCTTGGCAAGTGTCACTTCAGGCTGGGGTGACAGGGCAGATCTAGCCTGCCAAAGCACAGCCGCATGTCTGACAACCCCTCACCGAGCCCTCCTCCCCCAGAAACATGATTTACCCCAGGGCAAACAGCACACACAGCCCTATTTCCATGTTTGTCCCCGCAGGTCTGAGGAGTTCATCTCTGCCTGTCCCTGCCACCCCGCTGGGCTGGAGCCGGGACACGTTACCTCCCCAGCCAGGACAGTTTTCCTCAAATGACTGTCTTGGCCACTCACACTGTCAAAGCTGTTCTTCTGCACCTGCCCACCACAGCCCACTTTTCTAGCCACGCTCAGTGAGAAGGACCCACTTCAAGGGGAATGGCCCACCCAGAGACCTCATCAAACAAACCAGGACTGGGTGCCTTTGGCTGTTACTTCTCAGAACACAAGGGCGGCCACGCACTCCTGTCTCATGGGTCCCCTCAGCACCCTGGAGGGCTGGATCTCACTGTAGAGAGCTTTTAGAGGTAAGTGGCTCAGGAGTTAACTTGGCTTTGGGAGCATCAGAGGGAACCTGTTTCTGCTGTACGGGAGCGGCTGCCTTGTTTTACAGGGACTATTGTGCAAACTAGACTTTCCCCTCCATGTTGATCTCAAAAGCAGAAATCTGAGATATTGTTACAAGCTAGGAAATCCCCCTACATACCGTATCTCAGTTCCTCCAGCCTTATCTCCACTCGCGGGAGGCTGTGTGCATGCAACACGCATCCCAGCAGCCTCAGGCAGAGCAAAGCATGAAGATGCAGCACAGTGTGGGTGCTGTGGAATTTGAGTTTCAGGCCAAGTGAGGCCATGGGGAAAGAAAGATCACATGAATAGTAATTCCTAGTGGCTAGAGACATCCCACGCTTCTCCTGTGCCTCTCTGGCTGCAGGTAGCAGCAGCAGAAGCCGGTGGCGGGTTGTGCTGGAGCCAGTCCTAACCTGAGCGCCTGGCCTGGTGTGGAAATGTCTGACTCGGCCCTCGCCAGCCAGGGAAGTTACTGCTTTTTGAGTGAAAGTCAGCCTGAGTTGCAAGAACTATCATTCCCACACTGACCCCTCCTGCAAGGTGCCCAAAGCCCCACAAACAGCTGTGGTTTTCAACAGTAAGTTTGTGAGAGGCACTACTTAGCACGCCACAGCGATACTGTAGCACCCCAAAGCATCACTAAAGATGACTCCATCTTCCGTGCGCGGGGCTAGCACAGGGTTTATTTCAGCTCAGCTGTGCCAGTGAGTTGACTTTATTTTCCTGGTTGCAGTTCTTGAGTTTATGAATTTTGAAATAGGAGGGATGAGCCCCACACAGGACCTAGCTTCGTTGTGAGGAAACAATAAGGATTATCCAAGAAAGCACTTAGGCTGCATCCAGGCTACTAGGCAGAGCAGGGGACCCACCCTCAACTTTCTTTGTGTTGTGCTGGGGACAGTAGGAGAACGCCTTTGAATTACCTTGACTAAGTCCTACTTTGAGCAGTTTATCAGAAGAGCCAAGGGGCCAGATGAGGCTCCACAAGGAAACAAACTTCCCATCCCTCCACAGCATGGCAGCACGCTGTAGGTGGGACTCCAGGGGTGACAGGGGTGGCTCCAGGGGTGACAGTGATTTTTCTCTCCTCAAACTGTGCTGCAGAATTAGAGAGGGAATTCAGGTGCCTTTGCCCCATGTAGTAGGAATTAGGATTTGACAGTCCTGTAGAAACGGAAATATTTAAAGTTGTACTGGGGCTGTCAAGGATGGCAGCTGCTCACCTCTCCACAGCTATGGTATGGATGTTGCTGACTTTCCCCTCAGTGCTCCAGCTCTTTAACTGGTGGTTCTGGGGTTGCCAGGAGCTGCCCAGTCTGGATACAGAGCGAGGGCTGAGTCTCCAAGTCCAACAGATAATCACGCAGTACCACTGCGTTATCATATTTCTTTCATCTGCAGATCTTGGTATGCTTCAAATGTACTAATGAAGACTAACACCATCCCGGGAAGGGCTGAGATAGTATTAACCAAGCTTACAAATGCAGGAAGTAAGACTGTGAGAGAAGGAATACATTTAGACACTGGCTCCTGTCTCTGTCAGGTGCCTGCAAGAAGCTGGGCCAAAAAGGATTTGCTTAAAGCCCCAAAGCAAATTGCTGGAGCAGATCTAGGACTCAGTGCCCCAGCCTTTGGCTGCCTTAGCCACAAAATAGCTCCATCTCCCAGCCTGGGAGAAGAGACACCGGGAGAAGAATATTGTCTCCTAAGTCACATGGCTTCTCCAGATTTTTGGGGAGTTTGTAAGGAACAAACCTTTGAAGTACTTACTTGTAAGTACTGGCAGAGGCCCAGAAGCTGTGACATCAGCTGCTCGTACTCCCGGTACTGTGACAGTCTCTAGCCTGGTCTGAATTTATGTTGGTGCCTGTTGCCTTGATGCTACGTGGAGCCAGGCAGCTCCTGCTGTGCATCTCCGCTCTTCCCCCAGCCTGGCAGAGAAAGGTTTGAGCTGTTCAGTCACTGTTTTCTAGAAGCCACTGGCCTAAACCCGAGGAAGCAGACTGGACCCTAAGGGATCACTGAAGAGCAGTAGACAGGATCCTGTGGGATCTGTGCAGACATATTGCCTGAGCAGCTTGTGCAGCTCCCCCCGCTTTGCAGCTAACAGTGTGTAACAGAAGAATTGAGTGTGAAACAGCTTCCCCGCAGACCCCATTAGCCTGAGCTGGCAGTTGCCAACATAAGGCCGGGCCACGCAGCCCTGGAGAGATGCTCGAGCTAGTACAGCGCATCTTGTCAGAGCTTCCCAACACAGGAGGGAGAGGAGAGTCAATGAGCGGACAACTGTACTTTTTTTGCTCTTAGGTGCAGGGCCGCCACGTGCCCACTGCTTCCAAGCAAAGCCCTGCTCCCTGGCCCGTGCCAGCAGGAGGATTCTCTGAAGGAGCAGGCTAGACTGAGGGTGTCCTTCTGCCTCTGGTGGGGTGGGGCTTCTCCCTGCCCTAATTTTCTCCCAGATGAATTTCTCCTGTGCCTCTAATTAAGCTTCCGCTTTGGCTTAGGAGTGTGGACAGTCTGAGCATTTGTAAATTACCCCATCCACCAGACAGGCTTTGTCCAGCTCTCAGGCCTCTAATTATTCTGTTCAGCCCCTAGAGATGAGAGATCTGCTGGAGACAGACTGAGCAAAGAATATCAGGTGTGATAGACCCTTCTTGGACAGCAGCCCTGAAAACACGGCTGCTGCTGCCCAGCACAAAGAGCTGGTGAAATAAAGCCCGAACCTGTACCAAGCAGAGCTCTATGTTTGCACACAAAGAAAAAGCTCTTCTCCGCTTGCGTGGCCGGGCTGGGCTGTGGTCAGTGTCCCCCCACCGCGTGTGTCACAGGCTGGTGCCCTCCCATGGCAAGTGCTGGGCACAATTTCCTGCCAAAGAGCAGAGCTGAGGGCAGGTCTCCTGGGCTGCACACAGCCAGCTCGGAGCCGAGCTTCTTCCTCCTTGCCACATGCACCACTGCGATGCTCTGATCCCAGGGAAAAGGGGATGACTGTCCCTGCCTGAGGAGGTGACCAGCAGCTAGAAACACCAGAACAGATGACTCCTGTTTGCTAACTCGGTGGCTTCCCAGCAGCCGTCCTTCAAGGAGCTCTTTGGGTGGGCAGGGCAGCATTTTGAGTGCAGTGCAGTAGGCTGCTTTGGGCGAGTTTAGGCATATTTATTTAACACAGCGTACAAGATTCAGTTCATCATTTGAAAGAGACATGTCGCAAGTCACTTGCAATCTCTTCTCTGCAGCTCATTCCCCAGTTTAGCTTTGCGTGTGCATGAATATCTGGATTTGTTTACAAGAAGCATTTGTAGGATGTGGCCATTCTGGGGTTTATGTTTTCTTACAAACAAATATACAAGAAAAAGAGTTGGTCCCATACACTGGGCTGTGCAGGACAAGGAGTAAAGAAAGTTGCCCAGCTGGGTTTCACTGGGGAGGCACAGGGAACACCAAGCCCAGTGACTCCCGCTCTAGGAAAGAGAGGTACAGGCAGCCCTGCCCGACGCCTGGCAGTCCCTGCCTCGGGCATGGCATAGGAAGGGTGCAGCTTTGGGGGAAGAAATGTGTTTGCCCTCTCCCCTCCAGGGCAGGGCAGCTGCTGCAAGATCACTCTCTATGCAAAGATTAAAAGAAAAAAATGCACCTCTCTGAGCTAGCTGCTTTGTCTAAGTCTTGAATGATTTTCTGTCACTAGGTATCAAACTGTAGTTGAAAGGATTTCCCGTTGACATTTAGCAGTATTAAATTACAAAATAACCACAAGTCAGCCACTCAGTATGATATAAACAGTGGGATTTGACAGAGCTTTTTCTGGCCTTGGGGACCAATTTACTCATTTTTACAGTCCCAACTCCAGTCATCCGCTGGTAATGCACAGCGCCTTTTGGACACCATCTATTTGGAATTAGAGACACATATGGCAGAGTGTAATTACCTATTTATTCTGCTGCTGAATCAGCAAACTGAGGCTAGTTAACATTACAGCTCATAAGCCCCTTTCATAAACATGGGTCAGTGCTGGAACTGGGCAAAATTAATGCAAAAGAGAGAAAGAATTCCTATCGGAAGGGAAGCCAAAAAAATCAGATGATTTAACAGGGAAAAAATGGACTCTCAATGCTTTCTGCAAGGAAGAAATCTGAGGAACCACAGCCAGGCTTCTGGGAGGAGGGGCCTGGGCCATCACTTATTCCCACTGGTGTAAATTGGGAATAGCTGTGGAAATGTCTTGCTGAAAGTCTAAAATAAATGAGAGGGAAATCAGGCACATTGACCAGAGCTCCGGCTCAGCTCCCCGAGGAAACAGTCAGCTGGTCTCAGCTTGGAGCTCTGCGTGCTGCCACCCCACGGGGTCCAGCTCAGGCCTGGTTTTATGCTGGCTTTTGGGGCTGGACTGCGAGTCACGCTTGTTTGCACGGAGAATGGATTTAGCCCCTTGTCACCAGCTGTGATGCTGTGGCTGGATGTGCACAGGACCGCCTGAACTGGGGCTAAGCACACCCCCGGCTTCCTGTCCTATTTTCTGCCACCCCTTGCAGCCCTGCCTGCAGGTTAATAACCAGAGGCAGAACGTGCTTTGCAACTCTGGGCGAAGCTGAAACATTTCCTGGTGAGTAAATGGCAAAGCAGCCAAGGTGGGGAAAGCTGCTCAGGCAGGAACGCTGCGGAGAAGCACTGCTTGGCTGACAGACGGCAGGGGCTTCCCCAGCCTGCCAGCCACACGGAGAGCCCCAGCCTGCGGGACGCCACCTGCCCAGACGGCTGCGGAGTGTGACACTGTGATGCAGGTGAAAGGGTTAACTTCCACCAGTACCAGCTGCTCCCAGCAAGAAGCAAGGGGCCTTGTCCTACCCTCTGGGCAGACCAGCCAAGGGGAGTCTGTCCAGTGGGTAACTGGATCTCCCAACCCCCCAGAGCAGAGTTTCTGGGGAACAGGACAGGATTTGGGGCCCCTCTTTGTGCTCCCACCCCGCCGTCACCTGCCATGGCAGAGGCCACTCCCTGCTTCCAGCACGTTTCCCTCCACTCCCTCCGTGCAGCCTACTGTGGGCCCACGTGCTTTTAATAAACCAGGGCTTTGCAAAAGAAAAAACCCACCACAGAGAAACGAAAGTCTCCACCAGCTAATAGGCAATGGGAGGAGGCAGGAGAAGGATTTGTGGGAGGGGAGGAGGGTCTGAGTTTCTCCCCCCAGCACCCTCAGACTGGGTGCTGCCATTGGCCTGGGCACCCCGGGTTTCTCCAGCGGCCTGGCAGCACAGCGCAGCTCCCTGCCCCGCGTGCTGGGGCTCCTCGCCCTGGCAGGAGCTGCCACGAGTGACCTGCAAACCCAAGCGTGATCCTGACGGACTGCAGAGCAGCCCAGACCTCCAGCCAGGCAGGGAGGCTTTCCACTGGCCTTGGGTCTGCACAGCAAAGCGTGCTGACACGGCCCTGCAGGGCTGAGGGTCAGGGTGAGCAAGGGCGCTGGGGGCTGCGCTCTTCCCCCTAAGTGGCACGTGTGCAGGGCTCTGGGGAATCTCAGCACCTGTCTGCTCTTGACTGCAGGATCTAATGGCTTCTGTCTTAATCCAGGCATTGGCACATGGGCGTGGGTGTGGGCGTTACATCCTCGTTCCTGGGGTGTGCGCATTTACAGGCTCTGGATATGAAGCATCGTAACAGCACAGCTCTGTGGGACTGCCCGTGAGCCTGAATGTCACATAGTGAAAGGCTATGTGCCCGCCAGCCTGGCGTACAGGAGCGGTGTTCTAGGATTAAGTAAAGTTGTGTTGCAGTGTGACATGCATAGGGCTGGTGGCTGGAGAGTGAGGAGGAAGGTGAGACAGGGCTTGTCATAAAGAGCACAGAGTCAGGACTGGGGTCCCGGACTGGAACGGAGCCCAGGGAAGGGCTGACGGCTCACAGCACTGCCCAGAGGAGCAGAGGCGATGCTGGGCAGAGGCAGCAGGAAAGGCAGACCCTTGGGAGGGCAGGGAGGACACCTGAACGCCATGGATGTGCTGCTGGGTCTCTGCAAGGGCAGGGCTGAAGCTTCTCTTGTTTTTCTGGTTAGTGCAGTGATGTGGAGGGCAGTGCAAGCAGTGTAACGCTGCAGGGCCGGAGGGAGCTTGCTCTGCGGCAAGGGCTCGGCAGCAGCTCGGCCAGTCGAGGGCAAGGGAAGGAGGCAGCTTCCCTTTCTCTCCGTATGTAGCAAAGGGGCAAAATAATAGCAGAAACCTAAGCTGCCAGCAGAAAAGCAAGAGACTACTCTGGAAAGCACCGGCTAAAGCTGTAGGAACACGTTTCTCCTCCCACTGACTTTCAAAGCTTTGCAGTGATTAAGACACCCATCACTGCCAGGACTCCTCAGTAAAGCTGCTATTAGGGGGTTTCCCTGTGGGACAGGGTGAGGTACAGGACTTCACAATGATTTGAAGCAAGATAGAAGAGGAGGTGTTGGTCCATCTCTATTCACAAGTTGGTCTTCACTCAGGCTCCTCTCTTGCAGGGAGGTTTGTGGGTCCTGGTTTGGAAAGCACCTGTGAGCTGTGCTGTACACAGGACACTTGGTGGCACATTGCTACACCTGGCCTAATTTGGAGCCTCACCTGTCTCCTGCTATTTCAAAACAGAAAGGAGCAGTTTTCATTTCCTCCCTCTACGTTAAATTTGCCACAATGGCCAGTCACTGCCACAAAGAGAAGGAGGGAACTGAGTTCCTTGGCTGAGCTTCGAAACCTGAAGGACCACAGCCGATGGGGAAGGGCTGGCACACCA
The DNA here is from genome assembly GCA_013397275.1 of Burhinus bistriatus. Taxonomy (NCBI): domain Eukaryota; kingdom Metazoa; phylum Chordata; class Aves; order Charadriiformes; family Burhinidae; genus Burhinus; species Burhinus bistriatus. The sequence continues at coordinate 156,370 of VYXH01005877.1, read as the reverse complement.
GGGTGTGCACAGCCACCCTCTGTCTTTGCCCTGACAAACTGCATGATCTGGACGAACGAGTTCCCTGCTCAAACCGGCACCTCAGTTTCTACGTTTATAAAATGGGGATAATAATGACCAGCTTCACTGCAGTGCTACAAAGGCTGATATTTAAGTCGTGCTGTTAAGCTCCTCAGGAAAAGGCATTGCTATGAAGTGAGTGTGGCATCCTGGAGCGGGGCCCTGTCCACCTGCACCGCCGGCCGGAGGAGGGAGCAGCCCGCCATCTCCTACAGGTGCACGCACTTGTGCTTGTTCTCTTTTCATTTTTACTCTTCAAAGGGCTGGGCATCTTGTATGAGGGCGTGCGGGGAGCTGGGATTTGAACTCATTAGCTTTGTGCAGCCTGCACCTGCATCTCACTTACGTCTGCAGCCTGTGGGGAAACAGTTTTGTTTTCTTTTTTTCTTCTTTTTTTGTTTTGTTTGGTTTTGTTTTGTTTAAGAGGGAAGGAGAGGGAGGAGAGAAAATGACAAGTGCTCGGGAGGACCAGCTTGGTTCTGGGCCAGGTGCTGCACAGTAGGAGCAACAAAATGTGCCTTAGAGGTAGCTGGTGAAACTGTTCAGGCAACGTGAGTGAAATACCTGTGCCTCTCGCTGTGCCTTGGGACCACATGCAAGAAGGGATCGTGCTGGGGGTGCTTCTCTGTGCCTGCTGGCTGGATGTCTCCTGCCTAATGTGTCTGCAAGACCAACTCAATTTTAAATCTCCAGTTGTGGATGTGCCTTGTTTGGTACAAGCAGAAAATAACACAAACACAAAATTTCTGCCTTTTCACCCCATCCTCCCTCCAGAGGGAGTGTGTGGAGAAGGAGGAAGGTTAGATCGTAAAGCTGGACGGCAGGACTTGTGTGTCCTTATTCTTCCCTCTGCTATTATTCATTCTGCTAGCATGGATTTTTTTACTTGAAGCATTAGTTTCCCCATCCGTAAAACAGGGATGGAAACGAGGAGCCTCACAGGAATATTCTACACCCTTCAGATGGAGTTTGTCTCATCTGAATTCACATCTACCTGCCTCTTCCCCCCAGCCCTGTATCTTTTCCTTTCTCTGTGATTTCAGACTCCCATAAATCTTGTTCCAGGCCTAAATTAAATGACTGCTTAGAAGTCAAATCCCATCTGTGGCATGCCCTGTGACCTGGCAGTCTTCCTTTCCATCGCTTAAAGCTGGCAACGTCCCAGGGTCTCAGGGAAGTTCTGCAGAAGGATTGTCAGGCTCCTGGGATTTAGTTTAGATCAGTATTTCCATCCCCAAAACCTGTTTTTGGGGAAGGGAGAGAAGAAAGCAGTTTGATGCAGAGTTTTAAATTGGCCATGTAAAGTCCATACACTTAAAAGTTAAAATATGAAGCAATCTGTTTTATATCTGAATTTGTTGGATCCTCTTAAAGGCTATGGAAAGTTAAATACAAGAAGTCCTGTTTTTCCCACACTTGCTGTTCCTTGGTTATGTGCTCTTTCTACTAAACATCCCCGAGTGTGCAGCAGTTGTTGGTACCTGCTCCGCTGGCACAGCCTGGGAAGGGGCTGCAGTTTGCAAATGTTTTCTGAAACTCTGATTTTTATCTCAAGTGAGCGTTTTTGCTTAATTTAATACCCGCACTTTGCAGTGTCTGAGCACTGCACAAAATGTACCTAATGAATGTGGAAGAACAAAAATAACAACAGGAAGTTGTTACAGAAGCAGCAGAAGTGGTGATCGGCCCCACGGCAGGATCAGGCTCCGGCCCCGCCGCACACGCAGGAAACGAGCGCAGACGGGGTGCCAGCAGCGTCCCTGGGGAAGGAGACGGAGTTGGGAGCCACTCCAGAAATTTTCCATGGGAATTCAGCAAGACCTATTTTCTGATGAAGTTGAAGTTGGCAGGACATGTAGCTGAGCCAAGGAGTTCACTCCAGAACATGGTGATTTTTCATAAAGTCACAATTACTGCTCTGTGCTAAATGAGTCATTTTAAAGTCAGCCTCTCATAAAACAATCCCTTCTCAGATACTGCTTCCTTCTATACATGTTTCACCAGCACAGCATACTTTTATGGCGTAAACACTACCTTAACTTATATTGCTGCTGAACAGTTACTGCTTGTTCTCGCAGATTTCTCAACAGCGAAATCCAGGGCCGTCCACCATGCCAGTGAACAACGTGCTTGTAGAAAGGAGGGGCAGAATTTTACATCCAAACCCCGGTGGCGTCAGCTGCAGTTACGGTGACAAGTGCATTGAGGTGTGCATGTGACACAGCCCCTGCAGGGGCACAACAGGGACCGTGCCTTCCCGGCGGTGTGCGTGGCTGGCCAGCGGGACAGGCAGAGGTGGGCGTCCGGCTGCTTTCCTCAGCAAGGACGCTCGTTTGATCGCTTTCTACTCCACTGATTTTTCATAAACTTCATCAAACTGAAATCTGTGTTGGAGCCTCCTTCAGCTGCCTGCCAAATTACATAAAATTATTTAAAATTGGCCAGTGAGTTAAAAAGATGGAGGAGGTAGGGGGAGATGACAGATGGACGGTGTGAATGCCGTAGTCTTGTGTCCTTAGGAAACCAGGCTTAAAACATTCAGAAAACTGAAGAGGTCTCTGATCCATAAACCCCTTTGTTCTGAGGCACTAATCTACCCAAAGCGACCAAGCTGTTGAAGTGGAGGATGAGTTAGTTTACTTGGTTTTGTTTATTTGTTTTTTGATGACATGTGGCCCGAAACCATGTCTGAGAATATGACATGTCTCGCATTATTTGACTGTGGATCACAACCTTGTAAAACAGCTTTTTTCTAAAATACACAGTGTGAGTATTTGTAACCTGAATGCAAACTGCCAAACACACATTCACAGAACTCTAGTGTTTTTGTTTAATATGTATATATTTTCTTTTACAATTCAGACCTAATGAAAAACATGTGGTTTGTGCTGAGTAAAAGGAATAATAGAACTTTGAGATGGCTGTGTCAGTTCCTGCTGGGCATTACCGACTGCGTGTACTCTTTTGCTGGCTTGTGACTCCAGATACTGCAGAATAACTTGAACACGTTCCTCATCCCCACCCAAACCTGAACATTGCGGTTTTCAAAACGCTGTTGTCTTGGCAACCTTCCAGATCCTTTCTGGGCATTTAAAACTCGGCTGAAAATAGTGGAGTGAAAGCATGTTTCAAGTGTTTTCCCAGGCCTCTAACACAACACCTGACTGCGACGCTGCTTTCTTCCCAATACTTGGATGCTTCAGTTGTCTTTGCGCTTATTTCTGACAACAATGGCACCACTGTGGTACCTCCCCATTTCCTTCCTGTTTAAAAGAAAGCCCCATATCTGCCCAACATTTGAACCAGGGGCACCAAAACATTTTTGTTCTGTGGTTATTCACAACTGAGAACTGCGAACAGTGAGGACAGAGATGCTTCACGGGCTCTCCGGAGAGCTGAGTCAGCACTCCCAACTTCCTGAGCGATACAGGCTCAAGAGGGCATGAAACAGGGCTGCTGCTTTAGAAATGGCACTGAAACCCTATAAATGCAGACAACTGCTCAAAGAAATGTAAATTTGAGTGAGTGCCATTGAAACACATATAGGAAAATCCTTCATTGTGAATGTAAATTTAAACAAAATCGCCTACCTCCTGCCTTCCCACACAAAGGAAACCTGCTGCCTCTTCCCTAGGAGAGTGTTTTACCAAGCTCATAGGAAACTCTTCTTACAACATCCCTTTGTCTCTCTTGGAATCTGACCAAGAATTATAAGCCTTTAAAGAGAGCTTTTTGCTTGTTCAGGTCCAAAGGGAGTAGCTGGTATAAAGAATAGATTGGCCTCTACTGTTTCCAGTGTTTCTGTTTTGCTGCTCCTCACAGACACAACCTGGGAAAGGTGTGGTGGTGCCTGTAGCAACAAGAGAGCAGTTATCTGGTCTCCCTCGAAGGAACATGATGATAAAGTGAGGAACAGCTGACAGGGCCCGAGCTGGTATGTGCAGTCCAGCGGACGTGACGTTCCAATTTTAGAAAACTACAACTGGGGAGACTTGCTCGCTTGCTGGACCTTGCTGCTGTTTTCCATACAGGGAGCCTTGGGAGGGCAATGTCTCATCTGTCCAGCTTACTCAGCAATACCAGCTCCTCATCCAGGCAGCTGATGGTTAACAATTAATACCTTTGGAGCATACACCTAGCTAAGGAAAAATGTTAGGGATTTGCAATATATACAGCCAGGCAACATGAACTCCTTGTTCTTCCAAGGTGAACAGCTCTGCCACATCAGCCTGGAAAGCCACAGTTATTCTCTGCTTTCAGTTTTGCCAGTATTGCATCTTCGCTCACTCGCATGTGAGCATCAGCGTTGCAACTCCAGTGGTCCAAGTCCTGCTTCCCACCCGCCCCACTCCACCCATCCCTGCCTTTCTTCTCCTTTCATCTTGTGCCTTCTAAGCTTTTAAAATACATCTCCCCACCTTTCCTAAAAGATACCCTTAACTGTTCTCTTTTCTCCCCCAGTGTCAAATTCTGCCTTGAATTGTTGAGTTTGACCCTGGCAATTTGGCAGAATCCCAGTTCCCACCCACCTCTTTCTCCATTGCTGTGGTTTGTAAGGAAGGGAGTTAGGGGCCATTGTGTATTCCCAAAAGGAAAGTCTTGTATTTATCTCTTGGCAACCAAAGTTAGGAACCTGAGCAAGAGTATACAGGCTTCTGCTCTCTTCTACTCCTCAGTTACCTTCTTGGTCTCTTTGGGCAGATTAAGGCTTTTGTGCTGTTTTTACCAAGGTCAGTGATCTATTCTTTTGTATTCACTGTACTCCACTCAATTAGTTGAGGGCATTTAACATGGATTTTTCATATTTGCATCACAAATTCTAAATGATCCATGAAAAGCAGCTGTTCAGAAACTTCTGAATTCATTATCCCCAGTGTCTTGGAGTAAAGAAACTTTGCCAGCCATTTGATTGGGGTCCTGTGTAGTCAGAATGATGGGAAACTGTCAATCATTTTTAGTCTGCATTGAAGAAACAATGTGATGCTGTGGCATCTGGTTTCCATTTTACATTCTCTACAACCTCTTCTTTACCTGACTTGCTATTTACTAATAGCTGTGTTCAGCAGCTCAGTAGCTGAAGACCGGCACAGCAGCACCACCGAGGACTTTCATTGTTGGCATGGTCATACGCAGTGGTGTTACATGCCACAAAACCATGTTGATCTTGTGCCTTCTCTCTTTTCTTCCCCTAAAGAGAACACGCTTTAGATTTAAGCTGGAATTTTTTACTTCGCAACACAGCATTCCTTGGTCTTGTTTACTGGCTCTTTTAGAAAGACCTAGGACCTTGACAAAACAACACGGTGATGTGAATAAAGGACTAGAACAATAAAACCTCTGTGTTTCACAACAGACCTTGATGCCATGGCCTGGAATAGAGGGGTGAGTCTAAACTTGGGAAGTTTCAGCACAAGGTTTTAAGGACTGCTTTCCAAGTCGAAAAGGAACTGCAAGAACAGCGGGGGAAATGCGGAACACAGGGCACACAGGTTCCTCTTCCCTAAATAAGCAACAGTGGGCTCTCCAGTGAGCGCTCCAGGCTTTAATTCATTTGGGGCTCAGCTTCCTTCTGGTTTTGAGGTCTAGTAGTTAGCAAAAGGAAAATTCACAATCTTCTAACTTGAGCTGTATTTGTGATATTAGCTCCCCTAGCTTTGTTTAATCATTGACAAGCTCAAATGGAGGCTATGAAGAAGGACTCCTCACATTGCGATGAGCCACGGCCATCCTTTTTGCATTGTCACTGTATTTTCTACATCCTTTACTTTGTGTCAATGATTTTTTTTTCTACAGACCTTAGCACAACAGGCACCTGAGATTATTTCTTAGTGACAGCCTCAATGTTTTCCTGTCTAGGCATTGCACAGTACTTATTTTCAAGCTCACTAGTCATGCCTTTTCCCTGAACTCTAGCTCCTGCTTATGCAGCCCTTCTATGTCTTACTGCTGTGCATCCACATGTCCACACACCTCAGCTATCCAGATACACAGGTTTGTACCGTGAACACGGATACAGCTGGAGACAACTTTTTATGTACTGCATAATTCTTCTGTCTTACACACACGCATGCAAACACCACACCAAAAATCGCATGCACAGAGCTCTCATCGGCCCTTCTGCGTTTTCCACCCTGCCCGTTTCTCGCGGCTGCTGCATTCTTTCGTACAGGAACAGTGTGGCTGACAGCCAGAGGCTGGTCTTGCTTTCTCCTCTGCTTCCTTCCTTTCTTCGGCTTGCTGGGTGTGACAGTCCGAACGCAGTTGTTTATTGCTTTTGTTTCCACATATAATCAGATCTCTTTCCCTGACATTATGCAGCTCAGCACAAGCACTCCAGGTGGGATGAATCCAGTTCAGTGCCCTCCTCCCACCCTAGGCTGCTCCTATCGCTAATGAACTGCAAACAGCCATGTTCCCCATGTTCAACCTTCACCCTGCCCGATGCATCCATAATCTAAATATAGGCCATAATTATTCCACTGGCATCTGTAGACCCATTGACAGAACTGACAGTGGCAGAGGTCGGGAGACCCTTTGCACCTTTAATATATTCTCTTAACCGTTTCCCTGCCACTGATGGTTGCAGTCTTCCTAACATCCAGTAAATGTCTGGGATTTGTCCTGTGACTGTTCCAGATCTGTTTGTTCCATAGTCTGCTCAGTTCCTGTACCACCAAACCACAGGCTGATTATTTTCTTTCCTCTAATTGGGACACTTCGTTTGTTTAGCTGGTTGTGCAATCAAAACGTGAACTCAGAATGCTCTTTTCAAGCCAGTGACCTGCATCTCCCCCAGATGCAAATCCCAGTGCCTGAGAAAATGAGTGCAGGAATCGATCTCCTGGCCAATGTGCTGTTTCCATGTTGGAATACCCTGGAAGCAGAGGCACTGACTTTCCATGTTATTATTTTCATGGTCCTATGGAACAAACAGTTGAATATGGTGCTGTGAGAGTGAATAGTGGGGGGACAAGCTAATCTGTGCTGTAAGTAATTTGATCGCAAATCATTTAGAGAATGTAAATTGTAGGGGAGAGATGTCACTCCTGGCAGGAGGTCACCTGTGTCACCTGTCAGACAGTCCCCAGTGGCAATCATGAAAATTTCTTTGTGGGATTATTAATAAATAAACATAATGCTCTGCATTTCTGCAGCACCTTTCACTGGAGGGACAGAAAACACTTTAACAGGAAGAACTATGCTATGCAATTATTTCAACTTCCTTTCAAAATATTATTTTAAAGGTTAAATTTGTCATTTGTTTCCTAGGATCATAAAATGGTATTAAATCGAAACATGATTTCCACCTCCACCTCTGCTCATTTTGAGGAAAAGTGTAATCTCCATTTGACATCTTGATGAATTAAATTAAGTGACAAGTCATTAGTTCTAAGACACATGTTAAGTATTTGTAGTGCGGTAGCTCTTAGAGAGTATGACAGTGGTCAGGAATCCCATGTGCTACTACAATGGACAAAGTTTTTGTCCCACAGAATTTATATTTTAGTTCAAAACTAAGAAAAGCAGTAGAAGAGAAAGGAGAAGGTTGGATAAGACCAGTTGTGACTGTTTAGACCTCCTGTAAGCCTGCATCACGAGGGACGCGAAGTTGCAAAGTTGTAGTGCTGTAATTCAGTGTGTGGTGATGTACTGCTGCACTCCTGAAGAACTGGATCCTGGCTGCACATCTCGGTATATGCATCACCATAACTCTTAATAAGCTAAAGGAATATATGGAAGAGACAAAGAAAAGGTGGAGGAAGAGCTGTTGATATTGTATGATCCCTGTGCGTTATGCTAATCAATACTGCCTCATTTTTCATTTGCATTCTTTTGTCTCTGTGTATCCATATGCTTAGTCTGAAACATAAAACTTACCTGCAAGCTTTTTCTGAGCAGCAGTCTTCTTTTGTCCTGTATTTTTTGCATAACACCAAGCACAGCTTGGGTCCTGACTTATGGGTAGGACCCAGAAGTCCTACAAAGTTACTAATCTGTCCTGCTCCTGCTGAAGTTTATGGCAAAATTCATCCCTCTTTCTTTAGCTGTAAAATTATATAGCATGGGTGCTATGAACAGGTCTTGAAGAAGAGAACAAATCACAAAAGAAAAGTATTACCTGGAATAGATTCTTCAGAAACTATCCCCCGTGAAAGGGGGCTGAGAATGGGAAGGTGCATGCAGGCAGCTTCTGGCAGGGTCACACTTGTAACATCTGGCTGTGAAAGCAGGAAAGCTCTGCCAACTCCTTTTGAGTAACAGGCTGTGCTCACGGAGACTGAGCGTAACTGTGCATTCCTGCGAAACTCGCCCAGAACACTTGGAAGGGGTCACGAGGAGGAATGTCAGGGAAAATAGGGGAAGGGCCTAGGACTGTTAAAGCCAGAGCTGTTCAATCTGGCTTCAATTGCTTTTCTTTTCTCTTTTCTTTTCTTTTCTTTTCTTTTCTTTTCTTTTCTTTTCTTTTCTTTTCTTTTCTTTTCTTTTCTTTTCTTTTCTTTTCTTTTCTTTTTTCTTCTTCTTCTTTTTTATTTTTCTTTTTCAAGAAATTCACCCATGGAACTGTAAGAAAGAACATCTCAGCAAAAAAAAAGAGAGAACTCCAGCATGGCTGAGTAAGGCAAGGCATTTGAGTCTCGCTAACGACCAGAGACACTATATAAACGGGGGCCAACTGAAGACAGTTCATTAAGAAAACAGGGGAGACAGAGCAGTAAAGCTTGTGCCTTTGCTAACACAATAATGAAGCAGTTGGAGGGGTATATCTTCCCTATCAGCTTAACATATGGTTTGAGTTCGCACCTGAGCCCAAGCTCTCCCGTTACCCACACGGCCTGTGTGTCAGCGTGCTCTGTGGCCCCAGGCCAGTGGGCCACATTCAAACCCTGCCCAGAGAAGCACGAGGGAGGCAACTAGTTTGAATGCAGGTGCTTCAAACTCCAGCACAAATGGCAGTGCGAGCTGTAACACAAGCAGTGTGGCATGCAGCTTAGAGCTCAAACAGCAAGAGAATAGCGCTGCTTCTGATTTTTATTGCTCTGTATGTGGTACGGCCAGTCTTGCTTCTCAAAGCAAGCCTTAGATTCCTGCTCACTTAGTACAGACACTTCTGCCAACAAGATGGTTAAGAGAAGAAAACTGGTGCAACAGATAGCATGCCGTGGGATGTATCGGAGAAAATACTGAAGCGACATGCCTCTGTCTCCCTATGCTCTGTGCCACACGGCCTGTTTCAGATTTGTGACCCTCTGATCACAGGAGGTTGGATAATTTTCCAATTCCACAAGGTCTCCTAGCAACCCTCTGAGTTCCTCCTCACTAGAAATTTCCTTACTGAGATGTCTGTGGGACTCCTTCTCCCTGTCGCATGGGTCCGCTCTGGGTCTAGGCACAGCCTCCAGCAACGGTGCAGGACACAGTTCAGGTCTCCTCTTTGGGCTCCTTCCCACCACTGTCCTTCCTTCTCTCTGCCCTGTTGTTGGAGTATCTCAGGGTGGTGGCAGCAGCAGCAACCAGCTGGCCTGTGTGTGGTGATGTGAAGTTTAGATATTTGCTTCCCCTTTGACCCCCCTTGCCTTGCTCTTAGACTGACACACAGACTGCTTCTCATAGTGCAGCGTGACTCCTGGTTGTTCAGCCTGTTGCTGAGCTCCTGCTGTATCGGCAAAGGCAGCTGCACCAGTGTTTCACCAGTAGCTACAACCTTCTAGTGGTGATGAAGGACTTCTAAGGAGCAGGCGCTGCAGCTGGGGATCACCTTTTTGTGTGACTTTCTCTTTGAAATCAAACTCAAGGCAACCTTTTACTGCTTGGCATTATTTGTCCTATCTGCTTTCTCCTTCCATATGATGAAGTTCCCAGAAGAGGACCATGGGAGATGCTGACCGCGGGGGAGATCACAGTGACCACACGCTGTCAAGAGCTGAGCTGCCAGAAAAGCCAGGGAGTTGTGAGCGGGCAGAGGGCGGTGCAGAGTCTGCAGAGACACCAAAAAGGAGGATGTGCTGGCTTTGGAGCAGAGGGGAGGTTACATGAACGGAGCTGCAGAAAGGAAAATGCATGAGTCAATATTCATCCATATATTCATGATCTGTAGGCTTGAGTGCTGTGATGCTCATTATCTAGGCATGACCTTAAAAACTGCAGTTGATTGAGAACACGGCAGCCCATCTGCTTGGCAACACAGGCTGCTGGGGGCCTCACCCCAGCACTCTGCTCGCTGCACTACTTCTCTGTTCTTGGTTTGAATACAAATTCAAGGGCACGGGCTTCATCTCCAAATCCTTTCCTAGGGGCTGAGACAAGGCATCCACAACTCCTTCTCTCTCAAGAGCACAGCCAGTGAAATCTCTGTGTGCAGGACACACAGCTTACTCTGTGTCCCAGCTCCAGCTCTATACAGCAAACTTCCTCCTCCTCCCTCTCTCCCCAAAAGAAGCAGCAACCACAAGCCAGTGTGCCTGAAAAACTCCATCTTCACTTGCCCTTCCACAAAAGCAACGGAACAGCCATCCCACAGCCCCCGCCAGGCAACGGGGAGCTCATGCCGTGTGCTCTCTTTGCAGTTGGGTGGTGGTAGGTACCACCCCGACAGTTTGACGGGGACGGCCCTACAGCCAGCCGGGGTGTAACAAGGAGAGTGTGCGATGGCCGACACTGAGGCGTTCCCTCTACCCTCGAGCTATGTGGAGGGGCTCTGCTGGGGTGAAGCACCTCTCCCCTGCTGTCCTCTCCGCACAGGAGAATGAGCAAATTCATGAATGAAAATTCACAATTTCTTGCCTTGCTAGTAGGGGACAACAGGCCTCTTCTATTTTTTCTGTACCGCCCCACCCTGTTTTCAACTGACCAAAGAAATGGAGAAGAACTGTCTGCTTTCACTTAATCATTTAAGATATACAATCACCAGAAAAAAGGAAGCAATGTTAAATTTTCTGTCCATGTGAAAAATCCCTCTGTGTCTTCCTCCAGACACCTTCCTGGGCCCGCTTTCTAGCATCCCTTCTTCTTTAAAAGAAAATGTGCCTTTCTTCTAAGCAATTAAACTCTATAAAAAAAAGGACATTGTCTCCATCATACTTTCCCATCTCCCCTTTCCTGGATGGCAATCACATACTCCAGATCTCACGCTGCGAAGGATATTCTGCCACTGGTCACATCTGGTTCCCTGATGAGATCTGCAGGCGGCCGAGCTGGAGCATTCGCTGGGTCACGTGGCAGCTCTAGGTTGCCTTATCTTCCTGAAGACCAGCACTTTTTAATCTTCTTTGATTCCATTTCTCTCTTTTTGCAGCACTCTTATCAGTTTGAGACTAAACTGCTGCACAAATGCTCATGAGATCAATCTACAGATCTTAAATATGGTAAAAAAGAGGTGTTTCTCTGAGCAATCTGTTGGAGAGATTTTGTACTGACTTTTAGACTAGTTCCACACTGGTATGCATTCCTTTAGCATTAATGCTTCCTCTGGGACTCGAACCTTACAGAAATATGAGAACGGAGCATGCAGGCTGCAGACACACTGTGAAAGCCAGCCTGCATGTAGCGTGTGTGTGGAGAAGACATGCTGCAGCTATGTCTGTGGAAAAAGGAATTCACAGCCTATCTTCTCTAGCTACTGCTGGAAAACTGACTCTCTTTAAAATCTGTAATTTTCATTTGAGGAAGAAGGTTGTTTATTAGTTTTGGGTTGTTTGTTTTTTGGTTGGTTTTTTTTTCCGGAAAATAACTTCTAGCAGAGTCTCCTCAGTGTATGCTATTAAGAATGGAAAATAACAAGTCAATAGGCATATATTAAGTCAGTAAGGCCAGGATTTTATCGATAGTGGACTGAGGATGAAGGACACGGTGACAGTTGCATTTAGCACTCAGAATAAAGTAAATCAATCAAATCGACTGTATGTTGATTTAAAATCCTTAAAGATTTGGGTCAAGATCATTCTAGTTTTCCCAAAACAGACTTGTTACTAGGAATCGTCATACCCGCAAGTAATACAGAAATTTTCCTGTTCAGTTTTCTCAGCCTCTAATGATATTATGTGCTTACTTGCTGTGCTTGGTTCTGTTTGAACAATTAAAATGAAGAGGCCTCACTAGCCATGGGTCAGTACTAAAACATTTGGGCTGTGAATAACGAGGAGGCAGTGGTTGCTCTACAACCATGTGATTATTAGCCATAAAAGCTTTAGAGGCATACAAGACTATATCCTCTTACTTTAGGTAAAAACTTAAGTTATTTAAAATACCGTTATTTAGGTAGTTCTCCGTTCCTTACAGGCTGATCTTCAGGCTTACACTAGCTACTAAGAGTTCCTTTGGACAGGTGTATCAGTGGGATTTTAAATATTGTTGATTGAAGTGTACCTCAGCCCGTCCTTAATTGTGCACAAGAATTAAACTGATTAAATGAAAATGGTTAGCTGAGATCTGTGAACGATGCGACCTTCATTTAGATGGATGTGTATAAAATACACTTTGTACACTTCAGGAGACTCGATCTGGAGCCATAAAGCCTAACCTTGCCATCGGTGGGCACGGAGCGCCGCGTTCGAAGGAGGTGTCGCTGCGCAGGGGATGTGACACCGGCGGGGCAAGCCGGGCTGCAAGTCCGTTCCTGGCTGTTCTAACTGGGATCGAAACAAGGAAGAAGTAAAGTAAACATCTTGTGAAAAGTTCTCACTTTGGGGGTTGTTTAAAAGAGAATTTCACACAGAACTGTAGCACAGACTATGAAAGAAAGTCTATTTCTGTCAAAACTTAATTGAGGAAATTTAATTTTCTTTCCTAACTGAATTGCTGTTGATAATCTGAAGTAATTCTGTCTGGTCGGTCTAATTTAGCAATTAAAAACCTGGATCTTGAAGCTGTGTACAAGAACGTAGCAGATTTTTAAAAACAGCTTTTCTGAATAGAATGACGGTAACTTATGGCAGCGTAACAAAAGATCTTTTATTTTTTGTCATCATTTTGATGTAAAACACTTAAGTTCTTATACCTTAATCCATTGACACTCTTTTTAAGAGAAAGAAATGCATTTTTGCAAATGGTACATGGACAGACCTTGAGAAAATTGAGTTTGGAGAAAAAAATTGAATTCATTTTGTTTCTCTAAGCACTTTCCCATGTTTCAGATTTTGTACTGATAGATTGATGATATGATTTGCTTTAAAACCAGGTGGCCTCTTAGTTTCCATCTGTTGTGTCTATTGCTCTGTCTCTAGTGAGAAGCATTGCATAGCTGTGCAGGCATCTGCACCCTTGAGAGAAAACTCTCTACGCTACCAGAAATGCTCCGGGAGAGAGAATCTAGTTCTACAGGATCTTCAATGGGAGACGTATCAGCAACTTGAGCCCCTGGAAGGATCATGTTTATATTCACCCAAACTGAATGCGCTGAATTTATATTAGCTTTGTGTAAACAACTTTACAACAAAGCCAAAACCTACTGATATTTCCAGAAGAAACAGTTCAAACCTTACAAAACCACCTGAATATCCTGCAGACATCTGCTGCAGTTTCTTGTCTCTCTGGATGCCAGAGGTGGCATTGCTTTAGCAAGAATGTCTTCCTAAAAGTAGGAGTTTCGAAGGGTGAACAGTGCCATTTGAGCAGAGACCTGCCACGATTTTTCAGGTTCTGCAAAACAGAGACTTACTTTGCAGCTTAAACCATGTGAGCGGAGTCCGCTGGAAAAAGTGACTTACTTGAACCAAAATGTCTCGGGTAGGAGGTTCCCCGCAGCTCTGGTGTAGGTGTAGGCGATGCAATCGGTCGAGGGAGAGGAGATGCAGCAGCCGAGCGTTGCACTCCAGGCGGGCTGCAGGCGCTGCCCTGCCGGTTGCATGTTCCTAAGTGTAACGCGCAGAAGGGGGCCTGTCCCACTGCTCCCAGGGCATGGAAATAACAAATGTTCGCTGCTGTTGGGACAGGCGTCGTGGTGCCCGACGGTCATCTCTAGACAGCTAAGTGCAGCAGCAGGGCACCTGAAGGAATCTGGAAACCCGTAGAGGCCAAGGCACAGGACGAGTGGGATGAACGCCAGTCACATCCCCAGGAACGCACAGTTTCGCTCCGGGTGCCTGGTGTTAGCCCCGATGAACCGGGCTGACTCGAACTCCCTCCCTCGTACCCACCTTTCCCATCCCGGCTGTGGTGGCAGCTCCAGGCGGCTCCACGCTTACTGCTTACAGCAATTCTGCTCGTCTTCCTTAGAGGATTGATTTTTTTTATTTACTTTTTTTTTTTAAGTATTATTTTTAACTGGTAAAGGGCCGAGTAGAAACGAAGTTACACTGGCAAAAGGTGCTTTTGCTTGCCTGGCTTGTTTCAGTTGCTGAACTGCTCTCGGTCTTGCTGGCATTGCCACGTTCTGCTGTGACAGCACCAGGAGTTTCCCAGTCGTACCAGCAAACACCTCCTGATGGAGCGGGGCCTTGGAGGACAGAAGCTGACAAATATGAGCAATCGCGTTTCTCACCAGATATGCTGCTATCGTGCGCTTTTTACCCAGTTTACACAATTCGATGAGAGTTGCTAGTTTCGTTTTTATTTATTGTGAAGTTCACTTTCAGGTTTTTGTTCACTTGTGAAAAATCCTGTTGAATTTCAAGTTCAAATTCAACTTAAACATACTAACGCTCGTCTTCACCTGCAAAGCACGGCCATTTGGGAATGAAGGATTTTCCATCCCAAATGCAGAATGTATTTTGGAGCCGGACCCGCCAACCCCCCATTCCTGCGCCACCACGGCCGTGCCTCGCTCTACCCGCCCGGCCACGGCGGGGAACGGCACCGGCTCTGCCGGCCAGGCGGGACCCGGGCACGGAACGGCGCGTCCCCGCACAGCGCCGGGGGCGGCGGCAGCTCCGCCGCTGGGCAAGCGCCCCGCTCCGCCCCGCTCCACCCCGCCCCGGCCGCCGCCGCCCCGCGGCTCGCACACCACCGGCTGCGGCGGGGGCTGACCCCGGGACCGCGAGTCCGCAGCTGCAAACGGGAAACCCC
>VYXH01005877.1:110606-139326 GCA_013397275.1 Burhinus bistriatus | reverse complement strand
TTTTTTTGTATGAGGATAGGAGCCAGAAATACCTGTGGGGGTTTTTCTCCTGCTCTACCTCTTCTTTCTTTGCTGTAAAATGGGGGTGGTTACCAACAAGTCCACCTCCTGCACACCTTCAGAACACGCTTTCTAAATGTGTTGAAGATGAATTAGTAGATGTACTTTGACATCTTTTCCTATTTCATGTGGTACCAAATATATTTAACCTCAAGGCTGTGGAAAATGTGTACACAACAGACAACATGGTGGTACGGACTAGACCATGGCAACTGGAGCAGCCAGCAAGTGCGGCAGGCGGTAGAAATCAAATTTATTCATTCTGAATTTAAAGCAAGAAAACTGACTGCGTGTTGCTGGAGGAGCAGAGGGAGTACTAGAGGAAGTTTTAAAAATGAAATGATGAAAGTGGGCGTCAGTATGACCTCTGGGGCTTGACTTCTGCTCTGTCCTAAATGAAAGCCTAGTTGGGATACAGGCCTTACAGAAAATGAGTTTAATAGCCCAACATATGTTTTAGTTTTTGTCATTCTAATTTGCTTTTCTTAGCTGTTCTTGTTATAGAAGAGGTTGCTCATGGTGATCTCCAGCAAATGAGAAAAATAAGTACATGGAACCTCATTTTGGAAGTTGGGCTCATCTTTGTTTTTCATTGCAACTTCCTCAGTATTACTGCAGTTAACACTCATGTAGACGGACAGTGGCCATGACAGATACTCCGTATGGTTTGAGCACAGAATTATAATTAAGGAAGTCATGGACAGCCATTCTACCTGTGACACACACTCCTGCATTTGTCTTGTAAACTCACTTAACCAGTCTGTTTTACCTTTTATGGAATGATGGTGACTAACTGAGCGTACACCTATCCAGGTGCTTCACCGGGTCCTTAGTAGGAAATTATGTGATGTATGTCTTTGTATCCAGTATAAATGCAAGATGCAAGAAAAACGTTCTCGCAATATTGAAAGCAAACACTAGATACTCATGCAGTTGAAATACAGTTCACGATTGCCTTGATAGCACTCATCACTGAAGACCCTGAAAATGTGGCTTTTGCCAAGAAAACGGTGACCCACTCTGCTCCTGGTTACAGGACAGGCACGGCAGCAGAGGAGGCTCGCGTGTGGCTGTGCCACACTCTGTGGACCGGACAAAATGGCCTTTCCCAGTGTAAAATCATGTGGAAGTTAAAGGTTGTCTAGAATGTACAGAATTAATGCTTTGTCCTGTTAAAGGCAGAGCCCTCAAAAGTAGTTTCTTCTGTTACTAAGTCCTGTTAATGCTGTCTTCATTATACTCACCCTTCCCTTTGTAAAGCTTTTAGTGCAAGCACACGCGAGTATTCAGCAAGTTCCTTGTGCTTTTTCATTGGTAGATCTCTAGGTGCCCTGGAAGATAAGTACAGTTTATCTGAAAGCTGAGGATAACAGAATCGGGGAGGTTGGGTATGCCTCGGCGTTGCGCAGAGGCTGAGCTAACATCAAACAGCTTGGTGGTACAAACTGGCTGGTTTCCCGTGTGCTCTCCGTCCCCTGTGCCAGGGCTGGCGTTCTGAATATCCGTGAGTTGGCTCAGCTGAGTAAACGGGCGTAAAACTAAGGAACCAAAAAAGAAGGAAGGGAAAAAACCAAAAGAACTTTGACTAAATAAGAGAGTTGAACCACTTTACCCTTTGTGGCTGCTGAAAGGGCAGTTTGTGTTTTCCCTGGCTGTGTCCTCACCTTTTCCCAGAGGGCAACTGGCCCACTGAGGGATCAAAGGACCGCTGCAAGGGAGGGACGAGGATGTACACCAGGAAAGCAGGCTGGACCCTTCTGGCCCGATGCTTTTACGGGAGCAGTAGTCTGTCGGCTGCAGATGTGATGTAGTAGGTCTCTTCCACTTCTGAATTCCATGTTTCACTGTAGAGCTGCGTCTCTAAAGTTAAAAGGAGGGGAAAAAATAGCATCTAGGAGATAGGAGAAGAACGTGTTCAACGTGAGAGGTAATATTGGCCAAGACAATATTTTTCTTTTTGAAGAAAAAACCAGAAGCCAGAAAATTTGCATGCAAAATCTAGGTTTAAAACTGACTTCAAAATCATAGCGTTTTTTCCCAGCAGGTTGAAATAGCTGCAGTGTGTCTAAATTACATATAAAATTAAGCTGTCTAAAATACTTGTTTAAAAACTTCTTACAGGTTTGAGGGGGTGTGTGTGAAGATGTATGCATCTGTTTTTTAAAGCCAGATTGGAAGCTGCTGTCTTTAGTTGGCCGAAATGTAGGACAGGGAGAACCGAGGTTCTGTATAAGTATGTGGTGAAGTGGGCAGTTCTAGAGCTTGTTAGCTAAATTTTGTTTAAAAACAGAAAACCACAAGGAGTTATTTTTGATAGTGGTTTGTATGCAGAAGTCTGTAAAGCTGTCAAATCTTCTTACGGGTAGATAGATCTTTTTCTGTCTTGGCTTATCTTTTGTATGCATATGGGGTTGGATCAAGGTTACTTCACGTTCTAACCTGTGCTAAGTATTTAAACATCTGGACTTGCTGTAAGCACCATTGTTGTACGTGTGTGAGAAGTCTCTTGGATTGTTTTTTAACACTTTAAAATATTTCAGAAGAAATACTTTTTTTTTTTTTTATTAAATTAAAGCAGTATATTTAGCTCCCAGTGTTTGGTCATATGATACCGCTTATTACATGGCACAATGCAATAAATTGCAAATAATTTTACAGTGTTAGTGCAATTAAAGAAATCATATTTCTAAAGTGTGTACTCCAGCTTGGTGCTACTTTAAGTGTCTGCTATCATAGATTCCAGGCAGTGAACAGCTGTCTGTCGCAGATGGGAGAGGGGAAAAAAAACTTCCCCTTAGCTTCTTACTTCTAAAAAGGTTTCCATATAAAACCAGTAGTAATGTAATACAACCTTTTAGTCAAATTTGAGTTTCCTGTTACACGTTTAAGTGAACCGGCAGCAGACACTATCTATTTGAAACCAAATGGTGTAAGTGAATGAGACTCTAGGAATTTCGTGCTCCAAAGCGGTCTTGAAACCTCTCAAATGCTTGTTGAGCAGTCAGAATGCATTATTTATTACATCTTAATTAAAATAAATGAAAAAAAAAAGACTGACTTGCAGGTAGTTTCTGAATTCCTTCTTTGGACTCTGCTGTGTTTCAGTAAGGTACGGTGGTATTGTCTGTCCTGTTCTTGTGCTGGGGTTTACCCAACAAAATCGTGTAGATTAGAAACTGTCAAGGAAGCATGTAGCAAATCCATATTTTTAGCAGAGTCCAAGTGCAATGAATTCTGAAAAAGAGCAGGTGTGAGAGATGTAATGATTTTTGTTAGAGTTGAGTGTTTTCTGCTAAGATCTCAAGATAGCAGAAATGGAGTTTGTGCACAGAACTACATGAATTCAGTTTCAGATTGTAAACTGGACATGCTGTTTTACTGTTCTATGAGCCAGTACACCACAGCAATTATAAAAGTTACTAAATAGTTATGACATGTCTGATCATAAAATGCAGAAGATGGTAAGATTGTTCTTTTTAAATTAAAAAGTTGCTGCTGCGGGCATAAAGCTTTTTCCCTTCTGGTTGTTTCCTCACTATCTTTTTTTTTTTTTTTTTTTTTGACTATTAACAGGTATAGTACAATCCCTAGGCACTTCTTAAAGGTTCTGTGCTTATTTGCTTTGAGTAGCTTAGGTCTCCAGTTCTGGACTCCAAACGTTGTATGTGCTTCACGTGAAGAATCCAAGTAGGTGCCAAGGCGTCCCCTGCCTTTGGACAGACCTCAGGCACCAGCCCTGACACATCAATTTGCTTTTTAGGAAGGCAGTTTATTTTGTCGTTTTATCAAAGTATTGACTAGTTTCGGTCATACTTTCAAGCAGTTCTGTTCTGAAGCTATTCTCATTTCTCTGTTGGGAGCTGGCAGGTGCAGTGGTCCGTGTGTGTTCCGTTGACCGTGTCTTTAAAATGTGGCTGCACCTCTGGACTGATTTATCTCAATATAATGTGTAATATGTGTGGTGTTTGGTGTTTTTTTTTTTTAATTCAGTGGATGGATTGTTTGTGTAACGTCGGTTGTCAATTGTGTTGAAATGTTGTTTTTCCAAGCGTGGAGACGCTGCCGAGGCTGTTCCAGAAAGCCCCTTTGGAAACGAACCCTCCGGTTGGGGGAAGAGACGGCTCCCGATCTTGTGCTGCCGGTGGCAGAATGACGTGTGGGAGTGCTCCCTGGCTCGGTGAGCTTAAACCTGCTGACTGAGGAGCTGAGGGTAATAAACCCGAGTGTGGCAATGCTAGAGAACAGGGCAGAGCTTCCCCGTTGAGGAGGGGGCGATAATGTCTTGCGCTGCCACAGCTATTTACAAAACGAATGGCTGTCAGCAGCCTGGCTGGTGCGTCCCCACACAGGCATTTCAGCATTGCCAGGAGACAGCTGAGGGAGGGACTTTCCTGAGGAGGTCTCAGTGTCTTGTTTCATCGCAGCATCCCACCTTTCGGGCCCAAAACATCCTTCGGTATTTGATCTGGGTGGGATTCCCCAGGAGTGGTTATGCTGTCCCCTTTGGGGGACACTTTTGCCATGCCGCTCCTCCGTACGCTATATCCAAGTGAATCATAGTCGCCTCACCTAGCGCGCTGGTATTTCAGGGGTCAAAAACCAAACGGATAAGGGCTGTGACCCCGCACCCAGCCCAGCCCGCTGACGGAGCAGGTGTTGCTCCACACCCTGGGGAGGATTTGCAAGTCTTTCATTTTGCAGAGCTCAGTGACAGATACTGTTCTCCAGTTACTTTTGTCATTCGGTCTTTGAGAAGCCCAATTGCTACGAGACGGGAAGTATCCACCAGCCTGTTGAAAACTCATGGCGTGCATGAAACACAGCTGTAAGTCCATGCTGACAGGAAGAACGGGTGCCGGATAGTTGGGATTGCTCCCTCCGAGAGCCGGTGTGCTGGGTGGTAGCACAGCCCGAGCTGTTCTGTCCGTACTCGCTGCTTGGTGGTGCTGGCTTCCGAGGCTGCCGCTGTCTCCTGCCTCAGGTGGTGCAGGATAATATAAGTTCCACTTTTTCTTCTTTCGTGGAATCATAGAATGGTTAGAGTTGGAAGGGGCCTTAAAGATCATGTAGTTCCACCCCCCCTGCCATGGCCAGGGACACCTTCCACTGGACCAGGTTATTCAAAGCCCCGTCCAGCTGGGCCTTGAACACCTCCAGGGATGGGGCAGCCACAGCTTCTCTGTCCTTAGAGCCAACTGTCCTCTTTTACTTGGGAGAGTTAACTTTTTTCTTAACAAAATGATTTTTAAACGAGATCAAAATCGCTGTGTATGGTGCAGTAATTGGGGAATGTTGACCTGCAGGATGGATTGTGACTTCACAGTATGCTCAGTAATTGATTCCTTTCAGGAATTTCAGTTTAAGTCTCTGTCCTGTTCTTAACCTTGTGGACACTTGTCTCTGCCATCCTGAAAAGTAGTGGGTTTTCTCCTTGTTGGAACATTTTGTTTCTTGCATAGGAACACTCTGAATGTCAAGCCTGTCTTGGAGAGTTTGTGGTGGGTTCTGGTTCTTGGAGCATAAATATGTCATTACAGTGAGGAGATGGGGACAAAAGCTGTAGATACTTTAAGGTTCCTTTCCCCCAAGAGTAGGGACTCAGGGTGAAATAGATATAAACCAAAAATTCCCACCTTTCATTCATGGAAGTTCTGCTTTCCTTTTGTGCTGGCAGTATTTCGTTAGCTCTTCTGTCAGAGTTGTGCAAAACGTAAGTCTCAAAAATGTTAAACTTGAACAAAAAACCCCTAAACAACCTTGAAAGGGGTTTTAAAAACGTATGAATGTATTCCAAAGACGCAAGTGAGTCACAACTGTGTGTGTCTGTGTGCTACCCTTTAATCAGTTGGGAAATCTAAGTGGTGACTTTCAGCTGTCACTATATTAAGAACCAGTGCTGCCTTTTGTGGCAGTCTGTATATACTGAACTCAGTACTATGTAGTAAATATTCTTGCTGTGTTTTCATAATCATTCTACTTAGAGTAAGTGCTTCTTGGGTGGGTATTACAAATCTGTTAATCTTTATGGTATTTATAGGGTAATTTTTAACTCTCTTGAGCTCCTTACTTCCTTGCAGGTCAATTACTCAATTTATAACATTATGTCAGTTGTAAGGATTTTACCATCCAAGGGTAAACAGTGTTGGGTACAGTTCTTTACCTGTGTTTGCTCTTAGTTCTTTGTATATTAAGGTATGCAATAACTTACTCTGTGACTTATTTATTGGGATTTCTTCTAGTCTCCCTGGTTTGTACTTTAAAGTGACTGTGATGACTTATTTTAGCTTTTGTGCTTCATCACTAATGCAGGAAGAGGGAAAACCTGCAGCGGTTCTCTCTGAAGAAAAGACTGTTAATCAAGTTGTAGGTACTTAAGTCAAAATTGCTGCAAATAGTGTTTAAATATTTTTGATTGTTGATGAAACTGATTACTGTAAGTCAAATGTTTCGCTGTGTTGTGAGCACACAGCTCTCTGGGGGAGGGTTTGGCTCTGGAGTAGGGAGGGATGGCTCACTTGATTTTATGTTCTCACTCTAGGTGTCCATGTTAAAGTGAAAATCTGCTCGGGCTCGCTGTGGTTTCACTTGGCCTGTGCAAAGAGAGAATAAAGTCATCTCCCGGCACTGGAGTTTTGCTTCTTGAAATTGCCTTCCGCTTACTCCTTTTGCTACCGTCAGTGTTACCACAGCAGTGCGACCTGATGGTGGTGAGCCTCATGTAGCAAAGGGGCTCTTTCTGTAGCGTTTTACCTGTTGAGAATAAATTTGGAGCTGTGGGCTGGGAGAGAGGTACGTGTAGTCAAGAAAATTGCTGGTGACTTGGAAACCCTGGGTTTGGGGAGCATCCAGCACTGCTCGTGTGGCCACTAGCTTGTAGGAACAGTAGAACGGTAGGAAATTTTCTGTAAAACCTAGGGTAGATAAGGGCAGAGATGCTAAATAGTCTAGTGCGGAAGTCTCCTCCTTTTGTTACCTGTGAATGCTGATGTGTAATCTGCTGGCTTTTCTTCCCTTATGCTTTTCTATTGTATATTTTCAAGATGAAGCTTCTGCTGCAAAAGGAGATTTCTGCATCTATGATGGCTTTTTGAGGATCTAGTAAGTCCCCGCAGCAGCCCGTGTTCTAGTTGCACTTTTCTTTCTTCCCAGGGGTAAACCATGATTCATTCCCATGGCCAAACAAACCTTGCAGCATTTTTGGTATAATGTGCTGTAGATTGTCATTCTCAATGAAATGCATATTGTTTTCAGAGGTTCAGCCAGGCTTTCTTGGAGTTGGTTCTTTTGTAAGCACATCACACTTTGGTGTTGGTGGGATTTTTTGTTTGTTTGTTTGGGGGTTTTTTGTTTGGTTGGTTTTTTTTCCATAAAACCCTTCAATATTCTGTTTACTTATGGATTAGAAAAATGTCAAAGTGGTAACGAAGGAAACAAGAACTTTATTTTCAGAATAGGAAGGTCAAATGTTTACTGCCTCAGCATCGTTCATTCCGTCAGTAACAAGGCAATGAAAAGCAGTATTTCAGCACTACTTGGACCATCCTCTCCTAGTCACCTTATTCACATCTAGGCACACCTTTTGGAGTACTTGGTTTTACATTTTCCTAAAGGCAGCTGCGCGTGGAAGCTGTGTGCTGGTGTCTTCTCTCCCGCACAGCGTGGCTGCGGCACAAGTCTCTGAAGCGCCCTCCTGCCTTTTGTCAGCTTTATTTCGGAGTTTGTGGGACTGGCAGAAGCTGGCAGTGCCTTTCCTCAGGCTGGTGTAGGAGAAGTTGGTCAGCTAGAAAAGCTTAAGTGAAAGTGAAGCCTGGGTTGGCAGGAGGCGAGTGTTGTGTGTGTTTTTAAACAACCTGTTTGCATGTGGTGGTCCAAAGGAAGTAAAGTTTGAAATGAGTCCTTCATCACGAGTCTTATCAGACTTCACTGAAGTCATGTATTATCTTTTCTATTGTTCATCTGAAACTGGGGACAGCTGAGTGCCAGCTTGCTCATTTTTTGGTGACGTAGATGGCACTAATGAGTTTGATAAAAGCAGCTAGGTGATGTGGGGAATACAGTTTCCCTTTGGAGAATTAAATTTATATCTACTCTTAAGTCATCAGGCAGCAGTAATAGCGAGGGTAGCTTTTGTTCACACATCTGTTACGTGGTATTAATTCCCCTCTGGACTCAGTTGCTGTTGTCCATAGTTTTTCCTTCATGCTGTTACCATAGCATGAGATACTGGTGCTTTCAAGTACGTGGCTGTACGTTTTGCTGAGAGCACGTGGCAGTTGCGTTCTTCCGTAGACTAACTATCATTTTCCTAGTATGCTTTTGGCTTGGTTTAGACTGTAAACTCTTCAGGGAGTGAGTCAGCACGCAGCGGAGCTGGGGGCACTGACTGCTGTGCCAAAGCAACTCTCCTTGCCGCTTCCCAAGTTTCAAAGGTTGGGTTTGACCTCTAAAACTGGATGGTGTAGTCCTGCCTCTGCCTCCCTCCTCCGAGGGTTTGCGTTTCTGGGACTTTGGATTCACCTCTCTCTTGCCTTGGTTTGATCTGAAACAGTCCACGTCTGTCAACCAACTGGTAGATGTTGCAGATTCATTAATAAATATTTTCTGCTTATTTAAATGTCTTATTTTTCTTCCACGTGTTCCCTTTTTCCACACATTTCCTCTTTTAAAACAAGTTGTTGTGCAGCTCTTGGTTGTAGTGTGGGAGCTCTGTTCGCTCACAGGAATATGTGCTACCGAAACGGCTTTGTCGTTTTTATAGAAGCCTTGCCCACACACTCCTCTTGCTTTCCAAATATCTACAAATCCCTGCGGGATCCTGCTGACATCACTGTGGTGATCCATGTTCATTTTGTGATACTGCCCTGGGCTTAGAGCAAAGTAGAGTGTGGAGTCGGGACAGATGTGTTTTGTCCCCATCTTTGATTCCAGTCAAATCTGGACACTTAATACAGCAATTCATGTTATTTTCCAAATAAATTGCTACATCACTATTAATTTGTATTTTTGTACTAGCTCTTTAAGCTCATTTATTTTACATTAGGTCAGTTTGATCATTTGGTGTCGCTGCTCTTTAGTTTTTGTTTTTCTGCTTTTGCACTTGCTTTGCCGCGTTGCTGGCTACTTCCCTGGTCGGGG
The DNA here is from genome assembly GCA_013397275.1 of Burhinus bistriatus. Classification (NCBI taxonomy): domain Eukaryota; kingdom Metazoa; phylum Chordata; class Aves; order Charadriiformes; family Burhinidae; genus Burhinus; species Burhinus bistriatus. The sequence continues at coordinate 130,131 of VYXH01005877.1, read as the reverse complement.
GTAGCTGTGCGTGGGTTTGCTGGACTTGAAAAACTATTTCTATCGATAAGTACTAGTGTGTTATTCACAGGTATTCATAAGATGTCAACATAATTTGCATTGATATTACTAAACCTTAGTAGCTTATTTTGAAATACTGCAAATATTTGTGTTTCTTTTCTGAAAGAAACCTTTGTGCAAGTTTCTGACAGTGAACAATTGTATTTGAATGCTGATGAACGGGTCCGTGGTGGATATTTTCAGCTGTGTTCTGCATAATTGCTCTTAAAAACTGGTAATCTGAGATGGTTGTAAAATTACATTTTACTTAGCTCATGGATTGCTGAAAGCTAAATTGTATTTATTCTGTGCCTCAGCTGGACTTTTTTCTTTCTTTTAATTGCATTAGCACTTTAACGCTAAGTACTTCTCATCGTGGCTGTGGCTGATAGGGGGGTATCTGGCGGTAGACAGAATAAATGCTGCGTTTGGGAAACGTACTGTAAGGGCCTTTGCAAACATCTGTTAATTCTTTGGTTTCATGCTCACTGACACAGGTGCTTTTTTTTATTATTATCTCAAGGACTGTGTAGTGTCTGCAAAAACTGTGTGATGGACCGCAGTTTAGGGGGAAGGAAAGACCAGGGCAGGGGAAGTCGTCTCCACTCTGCCCATTTCTTGTACCTGTATGGGGAGCTGGCGGTACAGCCGGGAATGCCGGAAAGGCGCCTCACCCAGCAGAGATTATTCAGACAAGAAACTGGAAGTGAAACTGTGGAGCTGTTGCCTCGGTAAGCAAAGCGTAATTTTTCTAGCTCCCTCGAATAGCTGAATTTCTGTTCTAACAGCGTAGTATCAATCTGAGATCAATGCGGTGTCTTGGCAGTTGGGGAGGCTGGGAAAGAAACGCAGAGTGGGCAGGACAGAAGACTTTTTTTTGCATGAGTAAGCTTACGGTTTTTAATAATCCGATACTACTGAGTTTATGCTTCAGCACTGAAGCTTATTAGAATACTAGCAAATTGTTACATAGAGGGCAGAATATAGTGTGAAATGTGATTTGTCTCTTATACAGAGCTTGCACATTTAGTTAAAATTTTCTTGAAAGGTTAATTCCCAGTTTCTCTTCAGAACATTCTGTGCAGGCCTTTCTGTAGGGGGAAAAAAAAAAAAAATTGGACCCAATTTAAGTAGACAAGTCTTGTGAATCCTGAAAGAATTTGGGCACTTAGCCCAGGAAAGGGAGAGTTCTCTGCAAGAACTTCATTAACCCTGTCTGTCATCAAAATAAGTAATAAAAGTAGCTATGCAGACTTTATAAAGAACAGATCTTTTTTTTTTGTTTTAACCCGTAGCCTTGATCTGCAAGGCACTGGTGAATGAATCTTGTTTTTTAAGGAAACTGTGCCCGTGCGGGAAAGAAGATGGAGAAGTGTTACGCAGAATGATAGAGAAGTGTGGATATGAACTAAAGAGCTGCATTAATTTTTGGAAAACTGCTGCATTTAGTTGCAGATGCTCAGGGATGTGTAGGGAAGCTGACTTTTTTATTTAGTATAGATAAGACTTTATGGCAATATTGCTAATACAGTCTTATTTAGCATATTTTGAGGCGCAAAAAAATACAAACATTTTTAACGTAGCTGTTTCTGTAAGTAGAAAAATGTTAAATCTTTTTACAGGGGGAAGAGTTCCTGCTTCCGTTTGGCTGTTAGTTGCAAGATCCAGATGCTGGGAAAGCTCTTCCTGCAATGCTAGCATCTGGCTGCTTGGAAGTTTTGCGTAGGGTTTTATGAGGTAGCTTTGAAGTTGCCTTTGGATTTGAGTCATATGAATCTTTAGATTGGCTGGGCTGCAGAGTTGTAGGCATCATTTCCTCTTACTTCTGATTATGAGAAATGGAAATACTTCAAGCTGCTGTTCTGATTTTTTTGAAGTTGGATGAATGCATATCTGTATCTTCCTCCGTTCCTTTTCCCTGTATTTGAGACAGAGATGTTGGCTATTAAAGACTGAAATTAATGGCTCTAGAGATAAACTGCATGAACAGAGTGGTTACAGCAGGTTTCATGGATTTTGAGCCCATCTGACATGGGCTTGCTCTTTTACTTTGGCCTGCCTGAGCTTTCCTTAAACATCTGAGAAATTAGAGCAATGTTTCTGAAGTATCTTTGTGAGGTTTGCTTAATATTTGTCAAGTGCTTGCAAGTATGCTAATTAAAAGGTATTTATCAATGCTAAGTGGTGGTGTTTCTAATCACATATGTGTATATATATATTTATAGAAAATTTAGTTAGGATTTAAGGTCATATGTGTGTTAAGCTTTCTGAGAACAGACCAGGCCGAACAGTTCCCACATTCAGGTTTTGGGGCTGTAGCAGCAGAACTTTTTTAATTTTTTTTTTTTTTTTTTTTTTTTTTTTTTTTGGTTTTTTTTTTTTTTTTGTACTTGGGATGTTACTTCTGCTTTGTCTTTCTGGCTTAAGATGACCCGTTTGCTCGTGCTCTTGTTTGAGATGGCTGGTTACTAAAGGTGTCTTGATAGGAACAAGCTATGGAAGTAGTTTGGATTCTTACTTGTGTGTGGTAGAAACTTATTTTAGGGATTGGCTTGAATTGCATGTTTTCGCCATAGATTGGGAAAAATCAGTCTTCCCTGCTACTTGATTTTTGGCTCTTGTTTTGGGTGTTGTGTTTTTTGGTTTTGGTTTTTTTTTTTTTTTTTATTTAAAAGGGCTCTTCAGATGTTGATCCAGTGTGGAAACTGTTTGTATTTCACATGTAGATTGTCAACTCTCTGGCAGTACCTACGTTTACTTACTTACGTGCAAATAGCTGATTGTTCCCTTGCTGCGGAAGGGGGACTGTACAGCCAGCGTGATAATGAAGTTGACATTACTGGTACAGACACTGCGTGTTTCATAGCTGTATGTGATGTTACTTGTTTCAGTTATGATTTAATGATGTGAAAATGTCTGGCAGTTTCCGTGAACATATATGTTATGAATATATTTCTAACCTATATTTAATCTTTCCTTCATCAGAAATGAATGAATTCTGAGAAGGATAACAGAAATGTTCTTAAATAATTTGGCTTCAGGCTTGAAAGCTTTATTGCATTATAAATTAAAAGGTGAGCATGTTGTTGCATGCTTGGTAAGCAATACAGTAAAATTCCAGGTAGATTTAGTATGTGTTTATTTTTAACATGTGTTTCGTTAGCACCAGTAGTGGCCTGAGAGGTCTATCTCTTAATGTTTCAAAGGTTGTAAAAATGAATATAGTGAATACTTTTGGAAGGCGCAAAATTGCAAAAGAATGAAAGTAAACTAGGGTATGTTGGCTTCTTACTTAATTTGAAATATACATACGTGAAAACTAGTTGGGGAAAAATGCAACCTGCTCTTGCCGTACTGTGTTTACAGTGTTATCCCTCTTCAAAGGAACTATTGTCACTTTAAATACAGCTGAGTGCTGTCCATCCTCAATTTTGGCTGTGAATATCTATTTGATATTTATCTATGTCTTACAAAAACATTTTATAGAAATATTTACATATGATGTTGCACTAGGAAATTCTGTGCAGTGAAATAAGAGGTAGGAATAGTGCAATTAGGCTGGTGAAAAGGAACATTTACCTTATCACATTGATTACTTAGTCATAACTACAAATCACCGAGTCCTCTTGGCACTGGTCCTAGGACTGGTTCATAGGAGCTGTGTGAAACCATCCCTTGTCATGGATGGGTTGAGCTACCTAGCATCCTAAAGTGCGCTCAGAAGACTTCTACAAACAAGTACATCTTTTGATTTGGGACCAAGTTCTAGAGAACTGATACTACAACAGGGGAAAAAAAACCAAAACCCAAAACCACTCAACCCTTAACTCATCCTTGTTAAACCAAAATTAAAAGTAAGCTGACTACCTTCATGGTTGGCGGTGAGGACTGATGAAAGTAACGGGCATACGAAACATTCCATCAAAAATATTGTATAAACTCAGGTAGCATCTTCAGACATAGTAATACAGTCAGGGAGAGGAGAATATTGTGTCAGACCTTGCTATTTTCAAGTCATTTTACTAGATTTGTCCCCAAACTAGAACAGAGAGTATTTGAGATGATAATCTTGCTTGCTTAGCATGAGAATATGGGCCTGAGCTGGATGTAGAGAGTGATGTGACTTGAAAGAGAGGGCGACAATTGACACAGATACTTAATTATTGGCAGGAAGCATTTGTTTTATTGACATCTACAGGGAGATGGCTCCGAATAGCTTTAAATAGTTGACTTAATGTCATTTTGCTTCTAGGTATGGAACAGTGAATTACAGTTTCTGTCACAGCATTTGTTTAATGACTATCAGTTGTTGACATAGTATGAAAAAGCTCTAGGGCTTTTCAGCCATTTTACTGAAGCATTCTCAGTTAGTGGATTTTGGGTCTTTGAGAAGCCAGCGCTCCCTTACCGGCTGTTGAAAATCTGGTTTTCACAAAGTCTTAACAAAAGGTCGGCACAAATCTTGACACAAACCCATCTGAACCTGCTTTCAGGGTAATTCCAATGCTCGTAAAATGGAAGGTGTGATTATAACACCATTCTTCTGCTCAGTGGTCAATTTGTTACAAATGTCCTCATCCTTTTTAGGGGTTTAGAAATTGCAGATACAGTTTTCACTGAAGGCTGTGACTTGGTTTCTGCATTTTGACTGGGCAGCAGGTACTTGTAAAATTTTGAATGTATAAATACACAAATAAGTTTTTGTATTTTCTTATTGTGAGGTCAGTTCCATAGTTTGCATATTTGTAACTTCTATTAATACGAGTTATTTAAGGTGGGATGAGGGTATGCTTCTGAGAGTTTTCAAAAATACCCATCTGCTAAATGAAATTCAAATAAAGGTTGACTTGAAAAACACAGCTGGGGTCCTTAGTACTTAAAAACACTGATAAAGAAAAGTTTACTTTGAAACGAACTGTTGTCTTTTGCTGCGGTTGGTGACTGAGGCTTCTGTTACTCTTAGTACTGGATCCAGAGCCTACCCTTCAAAGCTTCCCGATATTAAAGGCCGGGAAAGTTGATTTCTGCCAGTTTTCCTTTGTCCTTTGGAGTTTGTGTCAATGAGGATGAGAAAAAGTTATATTGGATAATATATTAGCACTTTGGTCACGGATGGCATTACTAAATCTAACAAAGTTGTGTAACTGAGCGGTCTTAATGTATTGTTTTTAAGAGTCTGTTCATGCTTCCGTGTATTTTGTGCTTTCTCGGGCTTGGCAGGTCTGCACACCTCGTTCTGTGTTACACCTGCCTGTGTGTATCTATAGATACGGTTTCATCTTGATGCTAAGCCTGACATTTTGAAACTATTTGCTGCACTGTTTAACAGTCCTCGCTTGATGTCCCTGCCCCGCGCCGCCCTCCGGCCCCCCATACCTGCCCTCCGCAGCCCGCTCTTGCGGAGCCGCTTTTTGCTGGATTGTACTACTTCGCTCTGCTCCTGCCGCATGCTCCCCTGGCTCGTGCACTTCAGTGGCATTCCCCGTGTTGTTTCCTTTAACATTCATATTATTTTTTTTTTTTTTTTCAGTGTTGGCAGGTGTGTATTTCACATTAACATGAGGGGTTTTTTGGATGTTAGACTGCTATTTGCTTATGGTAATTTCCAGTCATCATAAGGTGACTGTTGAGAGGGATGAGCGGAGAGGAAAAAATTGTCAAGCATTTACAGTAAATACTCTCTGCTTTTGGAAACGCTGTCAGAAGTTTAATTGTTAGGTTCAAGTAAGTTTGTCATGTGCCAGACAGAATCAGTCTGCTGTAATGAACGGGTCACGCACTTCACCAGCAAAAAGGGAGAGTGAGAAACCCAGGGATGCTGAGGATTTCCTGTCACCTTGCACTGCAGAAGGAATGGGGTAGGCTTTTTAACCTAGCCTGTAATTAGGTTTTGCATGGAAGCATATATTACTGCGCTTGCTTTGCCAAAGCTCTTCAGTATGATGGATGAGATTTAAAGGTTGATCTGACTAAATTGCAATGAGAATACTAACGACAAAGATATTTCTGTTGTGAACTATTCCTACCAGACATCATAGCTGTGACAGAAATGGTGTAGGATAATGGACAATAAAAGTCACTCGAAAATAATACTCTCCTAGGATTGGACTGCCTTCCCCACAGCACGTACCCCGAACCACAGCGATAATGTAATCATAAGCCAAGATCATCATTTAAATATATAGGTAATCTCATATAGCATCCTGACAGATTTATTTTATGAGCAAGCAAGAAGAAGAATATTATTGGGCAGTAGAGAGGAAGAAGGTGTTACTGATGTGGTTGTGTGTATTTTGTAAAATAGTTTGCATTGCTCCAGTCTTTGGGGAGCCTGCAGCGGACGGCATGCTGATGGCTCGGGGGGTGGGAGAGCCCGGGATCCCACCGGCAGGCGCCCGCTCCGGGTATGGCAGCTGAGCCCGCAGCCTGGGTTATGTGCGCTGGCGGATCTCATTCACTGTTAATCTCAATTCCTGTATGCGTTAAAAGATGGAAATTTGTGCAGTAGTTCAAGTAATGTGCTTGACTGTGTTTAAACAACTCCTGGGTTTCTGGAGCTGTGTAAGACTCGCCTTTTTGTTTTGTTTTACACAGGGTACCCAAACAGAGCTGCTTGCCTTCCCCCCCTCCACCCCCAGCCAAGTCCCGGTGTAGCCAGAGGATATAGGAGTGATACAGTAACTGAGTGGAAAAGCATGTGTATATATATCTCATGTGATATTCCAGGGTGTTGGAGCAGGTCAGAGGTACAAAAAGCCCCATAACATTTCCAGGAAGGGCACAGCTGCCTCCATTTCACAGCCAGGAACACTGAGGTTCCTTGAGATGGAGTCGTGTCGCTTTTACAGGAGGAAGTGGTACAAAAGTGGAAAACCTCCTCGTTTACTCTGCAGGATACATTTTGTGGCAGTACTAGGGAAAGCTGGAATTGCCGTGGCCCATCCTGCATTTGCAAAGCTGTTCGCTGTGAAGTCTCCGACATGTCTCACGGAAGGAAAGAGCCGCTCTGCGCAGTGCCACCCCTTGCCATGTCCCTGCCCGTCGAGGGTGGGTTTAGCAGCACCTGGAGTGTTGGGGTGTGCTGGCTCCGCCGACGTGGCGGGCAGCAGCAGTGCTGAACGCCGGGCACAGGGGAGCAGCTGGTGTGTCTTGCGGGAAGGCGAAGAGTGTTGGTGCAGAAAACGGTTGTAACACTGAGCGCTCAAACTGTCTACTTCAGAGGTGTACGGTCCTGTTACGTTGATTATACGTGTAGGAGCAAATAATTTGGCCTGTAGTGGAGTTTGAGGCATCCAGAGACACATGGTGATACCCGATTAGACTGGTCACAGCTGTTTCACCAAGCTGGATTAGAGAGGAGCTGCACCCAGGGCAGCAGGGTGTGTGAGACTGAATGCCAAGATGCTGATGAGGTTCTGCTTCTTAATGAGTCTCATAACTAATGATCTTGGTCTTTGCTACCAGGTGCCCTGGGCTGTTCTGCTCCGAGAATCCCACCTGTCCGGAACCTGTGAGGTACCACGGGATTTGATGGGGGGTTGGCTTTTGTTTTGCTTTCTACTGATGGGGTGTAAGGTCGGTTAGGTACCCAGAGAGGAGCTGCAACCTGGGACGTGGTAAGGGAGCTGGCTGCACGAGAGGGTTTTTATTTTCTCTTGCTTAGTAAAACTTCCAGGTTACCTGTGAATATTGCCGCTGTATGCAGTAATAACGGTACTGCAGAAGGGTGACAGTAAGTGGCAGGATGTTTGAAGACTACGATGCCAGGCACTTACGGTATGGCGTGGATGGGGCCCCTTCTTTAGGTGTTCTGGCATAGTTTTGTGTTTCTCCTTTTGGTTTATTCCCCTGTGGAGTGGAGGGCACATGGTGACAGACAAACCTACATCAAGTTGTAGTTTGAGAGAATAAGCTGCTCATCCCCCGTGGGCTTTGGCTATATTCCTCACTATGTTGTTAAATTTATTTCGAATTCTTAGAGAGTAACTGAATTGCCTCCAAAACTATTGACGTACGAACCTGAAGAAAATGAGGTGGAAGTTTATGGTACTTTGAGTATTTTCAGTGCATTGTTTTCAAAATTTCTCAGTGTATACCTTAAGATCTGTTGGGAGGAGTGAAGTAGCTCTACGCTGACTTCAGTTATATTTTCTCAAATATTTATTTATTTTAAGTTGGCCTCTGATTTAATTGGAAATCTTTCACTTCCTTTCATTGTTTTTGGAAACTATTTCCGCCAGCGTCTCAGGCCAACAATCCTGCACCATTCAGCTATATGGGAGCTGCCATTTTTTGTGTGTGGCTCTATGCTCTCATGATGTCTTTCTTGTATTAGGAAGTTAAGAGCTTTACCAAGGCAATGTATGCCACGCTTTGTTTATACTATGCAGCTAAGTACCAGTATTTTAATAATTGGAAATATCAGTGGATTCTGTATTTGTGAGAGTTCCCTCTGCTTTTGGTACGATAAATGTACTGTTGTGGTTGGTGCAGAGGGAAGTGAGCCTGTGTCTGTTACTGTAAAACAGAGGTGGCATATATACAAGGTAACCGACTTTGCTAATGTTGAGTGATCATAAACTCCGGTATTCCAGAGCAACCTGAACAGCTGACACTTTTACTGTTGTAAAAGTTATTACATTGGTCGGCAGCCACGCCAAGTAATTTGGAATCTGTCTGGCTGATTAAAATTGACCCCAAATGCTAGAACAATTGTGATATCCTTAACACGACTTGGCTGGTATACGATGGAAGTAATGCTGCGTCCCTAGAGCTTTGGTGAAATCTCCCTCCCTGGGCTTCATTTACCAGTGGGCACAAACGTGATTATCTGCTCGGCTAACCCGTTCCTCTCTGCAGGACTGGAACCCAACTGCTGTCATTTGTTTTCTTTTTTAGTGTATAGTTCCCAAAGCAGATAACTGCTTTTCTGGAGGCAGTGTTAAATGCTTTGGTTTTGGTTAAAATAGGGTGGAAATCTGTCTTCAAAAGCTGAAAAATGCTGCGAGAGATTTTATGAACTGTATCCAGTCCTTCATTTTGTGTATGTGGATTTTTGAGGCATATGTGTTACTGGGGACTTACGTGTATGAGATACTTGAGTATTTGTGGTCATTCCAGAAAGCTGTTAGGTTGTTCTTGTAATGCCTTTTACAGATGGTGATCCTGTTCTTTTATCCACTCTCTGGAAAGATATGTGATGCTTCATGCAATTTAAAAATGTTTTACTTTACTGTCATGGTCAAGGCCCAGTCTGAAAGCGTTTGACACTGCAAAGCTTTGTAGGAAATTTGGAAGCAGAAATAAAAAGGCTTGTCACTTGAGAAGTAAAAGTGCAGAGCTAGAACAATGTGAAGTAAAAACGTGCCAACGTTAGGAGCCCTTATTCCAAGACCTCTTGTCTTATTTCCTACTATTGTCTTTGACTCTTTAAACAGATAAAAGTCTTCAATTATTTGTCTGCAGCTGCTCCCCCCCCATTTGCTAATAAGGAAATGAGACTGAATCTGGAGTGTTTTTGTCACTGCTTGGTTTTGTGCTGAGTAGCTGCTTTTTTTTTTCTTCCCTATTTGATTTCTTTGATGCTGTATTGTGTCAGTGATACTGTTGCTGGTAAGAAGTGACATGTAAATAAATTTGTTGATCTTGGTCCAGTTGTTAGTAGAGTTACATGCTAAAATACACCAGGATAGTAGATTTATTTTCTCCCACTTCTCGTGCAGGTCAAAGACTGAACTAGATGGGGAGACATAACTTTGGTTTAGACACGGTGACCACTGGTTCTAGATGTTGGTGAATTAAGTGTTGCATTTAAGATCGTTACTTAAAAAATGATTAAAGGAAAATGCATTACCTGTTAATATTACTGTCAGTTAATGAGGCATTACATGCTTTAACTAAGCTGAAATGTTACGTAGTTCAGCCTTTTTACTGCAGTGTGGTTAACGTTCATATGATGCTGTATGTAGAAACAGCTTCTCTTAGCGTAAGATGCTTCCACCCTAACCTGTATAGCCTGAGTGAGGTGGGAGGCTGTGGCTTACTCAAGTAACCTTGAGAAGATCATTCTTTTTCAAAGGAATGAAGATAAGGCTTTTGGTATGCTACATCTCGTTCAAATGCTTATGTTAATTACAAGGAAGGGTTTCATGGTAACTGTTGGATTCCATGGGATGACTTACTTAATGCACAGATTGCGCAGCCTGAATGGAGCGGTGGAGTAAGGGGTGGCTAAAGAGATTTAAACATTCCTTAGGCATTTATGGTTTTCTTCAGTAGTCTAAAATAACTCCTATTGAACATGTTGCAGCTAATATCCAAACTAACTTCAGGATTAGTAAAATATAGCTCAAAATATGGTCACTTCCTCAGGAGAGTGCAAGTATCTGGAATGGGAGTGAAAGTCACTGGTTTTAAGCAGTTGTATCAGACACTGTCGTGTTCTTTGCTCAACATTTTCACGTTTGAAAATAAAATTGCAACATTGGTTCTGTAGTTAAGACTTTTTAAAAGAGAGAATCTCAAAAATCTAGTAGAATTTTGTAGAATTACAGTTCTGTGCAATCTGTGTACCTTTTCTGACGTAGTGAAGTGCCGTTGTGGTGTTGGCTGCTATTTGAAGACCCTCCACGAAACCCCTTCCCAGGGATTCCCCCTTCCAGTCTACCTATAACACGCGCTTGCCAGGAGCCCAGAATAGCCGAGCTGACAGCTTGGAGCAGGACACGCTGTCCCGTAGGTGTCAGCGGCCTCGGAGCTGGTGTCATGTGAGCTGTGCCATATCTCTTTTCAAAGCTGATATTTTGTTCTTACTTCTTCCTTTGCTTCCAGCTGTAGTGCTTTAAACAAACAGTGACCAAACCCGAATTCTCTGCCTAACACGTTCATGTACATGTTTATGGCAGCTAGGCTGTTCTGAGCTGTTAATTGACTGCACGTTGTCTACTCCCTCGCAGTAAGTAATTGTACCTTGAGTTTCCTTACGGCAGCTGGAAGGTACGGTTCTCTTAGGAATGTCCCAAATTTATATACGATCAGATGACTTGGGTTGTTTTATTCAGAAATAACTCCCTTTTCTCTTTTTGAGCATTAGTCCTTCCTGAAGGCAGGATGCAATAGATACTACAGATACTTCACATGATACTGCCTGGACATGCCTTTTATCTCGAGGCTGTAAATGTAAAATTTCTGAGTTCCTTTGGAGATAAGTGGGGAGAAGCGAGGCTGTCGCCAGCCTGCAGTCCCTAGCAGTGTTTTCTCTGTGCTTCTGGACTTAGAAGAGAAAGAATGTGTTCAAGTAAACAGCCTGTCTTAAAATCAGGAATAATAAAATAATTAAGCTAGTTTTGGCACTGTAATGTAAGGTAGAAATTTCATTATAGTTTAATGTTGAGACATATTTTTATTTTTTAAATATTCACCTGGCTACTAATAAACTTACAGATTCTTGATACTGAAGGAATCTTAAAATCAAACTTGTTCATACTAATAGCGATGATCCTTCTCCCACTGGAGTTTCATAGTACCGACTTTGAAAAACTGTTATTATTGAGAGCAACACATGTGTTAGCCTGTTTATATGCAGCAAGTACTCCAGCTCTCACAACTCTTTTCTAGTCAGTGTTTGTTAGAGTGAAAGTTCATTTGCTTGAGAAACAAGAAGAGCCTTTTCTCCACTTTCTCCCCAGTACTGCATGTGCACGTGTTACGGTAGCTGGTGTTGGGAGCGATCTGCCAGAGCTAAAGGTTTATTTTACTGACAACTGTTAAAAGAACCAAGCACAACCTGCTACAGAAATTCTCCTGCATCATATTTTTCTTCCCCACTCCCTCAAATATTTAAAATACCTTTGTATTTTAAATTAAGAGTTAGTCATTGCCCAAGAGCCAGGCATGCACTATTAATACACTAATGAGGTCAGGTTGTGCTCTTTCACGGAGTGAATACTTGCCAAAACTCTTGAAACAAGTTTCTGCAAATGCTTGAGTTGGCCACTAAATCTTCCCTTGTCACCGTTACACTTCTAGTTGTTGCTAAGGACAGCAAAAACGTGACTCTAAATGACATACTACCTAGAACGCGGGTGGATAATGAACAACGAGCTATGAATAACGTTATTAAATAAGCCCCAAAAACCTGCATATAGCCCTTTGTGGGGAAACGACGTTAGGGTATTTATTGTGCGTGTTCCGTAGATGCTGTGAGTTTTGAGGACTGGCTTTGCTGGGGGCCAGAGCCTGACCCCAGAACTGGCACGGAGCGAGGAGCACTGGGACCCACTCTGAAAGCGTCCCCTGAATAACTGATGAAATTACCAGGATTCGTCCCCAAGTCAGGCTCAGACACGGTGACACTGACAGTTCAAGTATGGTTTTTGTTTCTTAGGAGGGCTGGAAAATATGTGTATGCCTGGTCTCTTGTGCTTCTGTAGGCAGAAGATGTCTCTGGAGGGCTTTCAGCCCGGAGCCCGCCTCTGCCCCTGGTTACTACAGCCTCCCCGAACCCGGCGCAGAGCTCTCTCACAGGAGGGTTCGTTTATTTGGGATCACAGTGTTGTCCGGGCACTGGGAATGTCTCAGCTGCCTGATGGGCAGCTCTTTACAACTTGATGGGACAGTGTTTGAAGGTGAGCAGACTATCATTCCAGGTTACTGGCTCCTGCTGGCCCGGAGAGGGCCGGGGCCGAGTGAGGCTGCCCTCTCCGGGAGGCACCTGCCCAGAGGGAAGGCCCGAGCCGCGCAGCGTGGGCCCAGCGCACACTGCCTGCTGCGTGGGGTGGTGGTCCTGATGCCCAGGCACGGCGGATGCACGCACACTGGGAGGAACGGCGTGCTTCTGCAGAGCGGCGGTGAGCGGCCGCACCCGGCCTGCTGTGTGTTGGACTTGGGCAGCGTTTTCCAATGTCCAGCAGCTTACATCCTGAGGAGTCTGGTACATCCGCTTTGGGAAATAAGTTCCTTTTCCTCATTCAGCCATTGTGGGAATTTCACTTTTTCATTTTCTGACCTTTTTTTTTTTTCCCCCCTTTTTTATTTCGCTCTAAAAATGGAAACTGACTACCCCACTTCCGATTCCTTCTAACTGGTTTGTGTTATGGTTGATTATAACCCCTTTTTTGAGCCCTCTCGCTCAAGTGCTTGCGTCTCTTCTTCCTTCCTGTTACCCACAAGCTTTTGCTTGGTTTTATAATACTGCTCAAAATAAAACTAATCTTGTCATACTGTGAAATAATTTGATTCAAAGTAGACCCAGAGATATGATATGTAGAAGTTTTATGTTACAGGTGCTGGATTTCTCAGCTCTTCACCGGCTGTGCTACCAGCATAAAGGAAGGTTAAATTTTGTTTTGTGTTGTGACTCAGAACTCACAAATGAGATCTTTGTGCTGGAAAAAGGGAGGGGAAACTGAATTGGTCTCTGCAGGGTGAAGGGTAATTTTAGAATGAAAGTGAAGGATCATTGCAAACAGCGATGGTGAATTTATTTTTGCATCCTTACAGTTAAGCTCTGTATCTGGTAACTTTTGTTAGCATCTCTTCTCCAGCACCTCTCCTTTGAATTTCTGTAATTTTTGTAGAAAATTCTGCTGGACAACTGTGCTTAGTAATTGCTGCAGGTAAAACGAACAAATTCATTCAAGGAATTTTCCCTTGTTTGTTTGTTCCTAGAATAATATTTTGATCTCCTGGAATCTAATATGATTTCTAGCTACTGCTTCCTGTGGTTTACCAACCTACATACAAACTTTTAATTTGGGGGTGGGGAAGAAAGCATATGGGTAAAGTTACACTTTTAGGTTGTCTCTGGGCAAAGACAGCTACAACTGTCTGGTGGGAATTTTTGTCATTTTTGTTTTACAACTGGAAAGGTACTTTCTTGGAAAGCTGTCTTGGATTGTCCGCTAAGTGTGTCATACTGTTGGGGATCGTCTAGGTTCAGTAGTTCTAGGGGAGGTCACGCTGGCTGCTGTTACAGTTGACAAAAGCAGTATCTTTTGTAGATAACATACCATTGACCAAATAAACCCATTTTATGCTGTTTCGCTTGCTATGAAATGATACTGGTAAGATTGGTGACACTGGTATTTTTTTGTTTTGTAATCTCGGGAGAGCGGGGTTAGCTTTGACCTGTTGCTGCGTCCTTTCAGCTTGCAGACGGCAGCGGGCGCGTTCTGGTCTGTCGGTCACCAGCTGAGCTCCTGGGGGGCTGGTGGTAGAAGAGGGGTTTCTTTCTTTGAGAGTTGTATGTGTGCGTCAGTCCGAGGGAAGAAAGGGGAGGAATCAGCTCTTGCTGTCTTGATGTACAACCACATGTGGGCACACCCGTGGAAAGAGTTTCTTGCTGTCTGTGCTGGATGGACAGTGATGAGACTTCTCTCTCCCCTCTTTCTTTAAACTCCAGCAGAACCGTGAAGCAGAGTTTGGTATGATACCATGGAAGGGCAGCACAACCATCCACATCATCTAGGGGACCAGAACAACCCTCTCTGCAAGCTGCCGGGGCAGGAATACCAGCATGATCCTCAGGTAAGTGCATGTGTCTCTTTAATCTTTCTCCTTCTGTATTTTCTTCCCTTCCTTTTATAAAGGTCTATAGATTTCTTAGCATTTAGCTCCCCACCTTTTGTTTATAGTGCAGTTATAACAGTTTTAGGGTATTTCCAGTTTGGGATTCTGCCAGCCAGCCAGAGTTTCCTGAATCCAGATTTTGGTGATAATAAGAGAAAAAGGAAATAGTTTGAATTTTGCTTAAAGCAAAATCCTCTTATAAAAACATGTACTGTGTTGGCTTTCTCTTCCCTTTGATTCTTTGAAGAAAAGGCCAAAGAAAAGCAGCTGATTGTATAAGTGAATAAATGCGTTTTATCTCCTTTATAGTTTAATAGTAAATGCTGAAGAGGTAATTACCAAATACAAGAAAAAGTTCATCCTATATGAAACTGTAGGCTCTCTGGTTTCATTTCCTGAGAGTCTCTGGAATCTCTCCCACAATGTATTCTGTCTATGCTGTTACCAAGTTTCACTAGAGCGGCTGGTATCTCTCTCTTCCCTGCCTTTCTGCAGAAGTGGGCTAAAACTAGGGTTAGACCTGCATTCAGAGTCATGGCCATACCTTCACTGTAATCAGGAAACTTGTATTTTGTGAATTCTGCCCGCTTGCCTTTTTCAGACTGTTTGTCTGTTTATCAGAGCAATTAAGTTTTACCTATATGTATTTTAAGGAGTAAACAAACAGCATCACGGCAAAGCTGTCGCAAGGAGCAGTATTGCAACTGTGGTGTAACGTTACCTTGGGGAGGGGGCTGTGGGCGGTAATTTGTCATTCCAAACGCGCAGTCCAGTGGTGAGCCAGGTTCCTTGAACAAGAGGTGCTCGTTAGGAAAGCTGTACCAAAACACACCGCAGGATTTGCAGAAGTGGTAAGTTGCCTACACACAGAGTACAGCCATGAATGTGTCTTACACAGCACTGCTGGGAAGGTAATGTTGTATGGAGCAAAGCCCCCCTCTCCTAATGTAGCAATTTGTCATATTAAGTCATTTAATAATAATTGAATCCCCTTGATTAATCTCCTAGAATTAGCCAGTTGCATTTTGAGCAATTAGGGTTAATTACTGCCTCATTTGGCAGGATAGAGCCCCTGTAATTATTTCATGAACAAGATTAGGAAGTGTTCCTGTGCAGCAGATATATTCATGGCATCTTGGAGCACATGTTAGAATTTGTAATGACATAGTTAAGTGTAATTAGTAGCTAATAATGTATGTTCTGCTGTTACGCTGATGCTGAGTGGGCTCATTTTGCTGTATGGTCATTGTTGAGTGAAACCTCCCCTCAGCTCTGTTAGTACCCAAGTTGTGTTAGTGGAGATCTCTGAACATATTAACTGTTCTGAGAATTATCTAATTTGGAATTGGGATTGCAGAAAGACTTTCTTTGTTTTTGCTGTTAAAATAAAATTTAAAAACAAAGGTGAATAACAAAAATATACAGTCTACTAGAGAATTGGAAAAAAATGCATCTCCTCAGCAAACTTGGTTTAGAAATTAACAAAAATTGTACTATTTAGAGGGCAGGCTACCTTACATTGATGGCATGATATGATTGCTTATTACATATGCCTGATACTCCATTTTGCAGGAACATAATTATATATCGTTTTCAATTTTCTACTACCTGTTACCTGGATGAATCCAAAATGACATTATTTCTTTCTTCTGAAGATATAAGTAATACAGACGTACTATATAATAGCTTGTGGAAGAGAGAGAGGTTTGGAAAGGAAACGTTGACCAAACTTGTCTTACAAGAAGTGTCATGAATGGCATGGATAAAAGCTGAAGCAGAAAAAACAAGAACTTGAGCTTTCAGAGTCTTGGATGAGGAGGGGTTTCTATATGCAATGGCCTTCTCTTCCTTCCAGCCTTTTCATTCAAAACTACTGTGTCACCCCCAAGAAGACCAAAGCAACAGTGTGCTCCTATAGTAGAAACTTTTCCTATAATTATGCTGCTTCCTAAAGCTTTTTTTTTTTTCAGACTCATTATAAAACTTCTGTTTTATAACTAGTTAGTATAGAGCTATGAGTAAGCATATCAGACTTTCCTTTAACTACTACAGGTTAGTAATAAGATGACACTTTCAAGTAATGCTTCATATTTAGAAGTTTTCTAGAGTAAGTGAATATATAAATATAAAAAAGGCCTAATAAAATCGCAGTTTTAACTTCTGGCTCCCTTTCCTGCCCAGCATTACCCTGATGAAGTTCATCAGCAGGAGGCAGAAGGTTTTCTAGTAATGTTCCTGAGTGAAAGCGTCAATTAAAGTCTCTAGATTACTTAGTGTTTATAGCAGTAAGCAATAAAAGTTATTTAGAAGTAAATCAGTGATGTAAAAATATGGACCTATAATTTTTTTTACCTAGTTTTTGTACTAAATAAATACAATAACTCACTTTAAAACAAGCCTTTTAAATACTCACCCCGCTTGCTGCAGAGGTGTTGCGTGGTAGTTTTGTTTTGGTCTGCGAATTGAAGGTAGATTTGAATCGGTCATCGAGCAGCAAAGGCTCTTCAATTTATGGTTTTCTGAAATGGGTAGATTATTTCTATGTTAATATTAATTTCTTTGTGAATATCACCTTCGTCTACTATTTTCAAGATGGTATTTCTCTCTTTCCTTGTGATAATCTAGTACAAATATCTGCTGATAGGGATGTTAAAACTGAAATTCAAGCCAAGTTCTTCAGCAAACTTTAAATTCTAGGTAACGGGCCAGGTTAAGGGTATTTTATGATGACTTATGTAGTCTAATTTTGAAGCTGCAAATTGAAAAACTTGATGTATTCTTCAATAATTACTTGCCTACCTGTTTGAAGGATAATCCATATTTTAAAAGTTTTCTCATCTCTTGTGAGCTTGGAAGTTCTTTTTTGAATCATTCTGTTCTAATGCGTTCTCATAAACTCACACTGGAATTTCAGTCTCAAAGTATGCAAAATTCCTTTCAGGTAGGCATTATTGAATGGAGATGGGTGTATAATTTGGGACGTCATAAAGAGGTTTGAAACACTGATGTTGATAGTAAATCATTGCTTATAATGTATGTGTGTTCAACTGGAGGGGCTGAAGCTTCCTCATCTAGTATCACAGATGTCTTTTAAAGGTGAAATTAGTTTACGGTAAATGTCATTCAGATGAAGTATGCACTTTAGAAGCAAGGAAACCGTTCCTTTAAAATTAATGATGCATTGCAAATATCAGGAAAAAAACCTTATATCCAGCGTACAGATAATTAAAATTCAGGTCAGAAGTGTATGACTTAGTCGGGCTAAATTTTTTAATGAGATTTCAGAAAATTAATTGGGCGAGTACATTTTTACTCTTCTAAAGAATATTTCATTTCATAGCTCTACAGGAAAGATGCTTTTATTGGCATCTAAAGATTGTAGTGTCTGACTTTTTAACTGTTGGTTAACCAATCTTTAACAATTTTTAGATTGATTACAAATAATCTAAATGTCTGGTGACCTTGTAGCCATTTGTGCAGACTGATGGCTGGTGCTGGTTTGCCACATGCCAGTCAGACAGCAGTAAAACAACTGACTTTATTTTTAATTAGCGTTAGCACTCTGGATTTATATATTGTGCAATTAGCAGTGAATGTTCCCTTTTTTTCAGCTCATTCAGGCTTATTTTTTTGCCTGCTTCTGGGAGAAGCGGTCATACAGGCATTGCTCTGCAGCATGTTAGTATTTTACTGATATTTTTGTCTTCAGTCTCAGTACTCTCCTTTGCCTGAAACGTCGGGTTAGAGGCTGCAGGAAAGGCCGCTTGGACAGTCTTCTCAGGGCTGTTCAGATTTTCCCCAGCTTTTAAATAGTTACAAAGAAGTAAATTTATTCGCCAGACATTAATTGTTCTGGAGATTGAAAGTCTTTCTACAGAACAGTTTTTTCTTATTCTTTCTCATCCCAAAATACAAATTCTGAGCTGTAGGACTACTCATTTAAAAAAAAACAAAAAACAAAAAAACAAAAAAAAACCCCAAAACACACACACAAAAACCATGTTCAGGTTACGTAGCTGTCTGCCTGCGTGTGGTTATAGCAGGGTATGAAGGGTTTGGAGGAAATGGTATCAAATCTCCAGCTGTAAATTTTGGCATGTTTGTATTCTTTAGTTGGCTGTGGTCAGGTGCCTCTGGTAGCACTGTAACGGACATCCCCCAAAAGCTGGAAGCGTAAGTAGAAACTGCATCCGATCACCAAGGAGCAGGTATATAGCAAGGAGCTTTTCTAATACTGCCATCCTCCGTATTTGCCTGGCTTGCTTTACAATGGGGTATATAGAGACTCCTAGTCCTCTATCATTAAGTTTCTTACCCTTGCAGCGTTATCTACTCAGGTGCGTACAAGAAAATATAACTGAAGTTTTTATTTAATTGGGTTTTTTTAGTATTACGAAACCTTACTAATTCTTGTAACACCTCAAAATTTGAGGCTGAAAGTTCTGGCAAACTTCTCCCTTAAGTATTGTGACGAGGGTTGTCATTGCATGCTTTTGCCAGCTTTGAGATTTTTGCTCTCGCATCAGTGATTACATCTGAAAGAGAACATGTATGCTGGAGATGTTGTCCAGAATAGCTTGTTCTTGGAATAATCTCTGCATTTCTTCTTAAAAATGAATAGCCTCTTTATTTGAATGAGGAATTAATTGACTTTAATCTTTGGCTTTTTTTTTTTTTTTTTTTTAATGGAGTAGTAGAAGAATGAGACTTCATTGTGTGGAGAAAGAGAACAGCCTTTGTCTCAAAATTAGTTCTTCCCAGACTGTCCCCTCCCTACAGCTGCCCTGGGAACAGAAATGTGCAAACAGCCCAATTTTCATAGTGTCTTTGGAGGTCCAGTGGTCGGAGGGGTTTTGTTGGTTGGTTGGTTCCGGCCCCCCCCCCCCCCCCCCCCTCACCTCCCGCAGGGTATTGATTC
>VYXH01005877.1:76500-110587 GCA_013397275.1 Burhinus bistriatus | reverse complement strand
CTTTTTTTTTTCTTTTTTTTTAATTCAAGCTCCATCATTGACCTTGAAACCTGTTCTGCAGAGACAGTGGCTTGGTTTTACTGTATTCATGCAGACCTGAACCCCTTCACTGAGCCTGAGTCTGTCCTGAAAATGAGAAAATCTATTTTTGATGAGCAGGTTTGAAGATGATGGTGGTATGTAATTTTACATGCAATTTAGATCTGTATATGAAAACTCTGAGATTTGCAGAAATAATGATCATGGTTTATTTGAATGAATAGGTGTTGGTTCTTTGACAGCTTTATGAAAAATTGTAGCGGTTAAATGTGGAAGGACTTGGAAAAACCAGAGTTCCCCTTGTCAAAAGTCATGAAATAAGTATGCCAGGCCAGACTGTAGGGCTGGTATTCTGAGGAGGTACATATTTCTTAGCTATTCTAAGTGTGTCTTGTTACAGTATTTAGAAGAGTTACCTGCTTATGTTCAAGTACAGTAAAGCACGAGACAGGTAATTTCAAACAGACACATGGGAAAATGGGCTGCCGTAATCAATAGGAGCTTTCTGGTATGGTTTGGTCTAACCCGAGTATGCTCTCCGGTTTATACCGTAATCAAACGTCTTCGAGCCTGTATGAAAGGTCCGTTACTTTAATTAGGTCTGATAGGTTGTGATAGCAAATGCAAATCTAGGTCATTGCATATGTAAATGTGCAGCTGTAGTCCTGGAGGATGCCAGAACATATCAGCTAAGGTGTCCAGTCATCACCCAGCATTAACTCCAGCATGGCAAGCAGACTTTATGTGCTAACCATGTGAAAGTGGTTAGGACACACACATACACCCTGTCACTCGCCTAACATTTATTTATATTTTCACGTTAAGAAGTTGCTAGATATTTCTTGGCACATGCTTAAAATATTAATTTACACCTAAACACTCGTGGTTTAAACACACAATTTATTAATTTATGAAGGGCAAATGGATACCATCCTTGATTGCAGCATGGATTTCTTCCTTAAAAAGAAAGTTTTGTGGTAGTTGCTTCGTAAAATCTTGTTAAAACTGCTACCTCTATTGTGAATGTTAACTCCAAGCTAGAAAAGCTTTTGCTCAAAGTTCCTTACTACTCAAGAAGAGCGTGGCTCAGGATGCAGACATTCACGGCTAAGGAAATACTTTGATTCCTTCCTGGTTTTTAAGTAGGAGAAAGTGTTTTGTAAATTTACATACTGACACCTTTGTTTTGGCTGGGTAAAGTGGTCTGGCTGGACAGCTTAATTGATTTGCTTAGTATGCTGACAGGTAAAAAAGTTGGGAAATTGAGATGTTCCTGGTTAGTTACCAGTCAAGTTGAACAAATACTTGTGTTCAGACATTCTTCTGGTGGTTACATCACACCAAAAATGCCCGGAAGCTGATGTTTCCTTAGAACCCCCTGGACTGGGGCGAGTGTTCTGTGGTACTGTGGCGTATATTGAGGAGTACTGCTGTTAATCAAATCCCTGCAGTTTAAACTGGGAAAGCTGCAGGGGCTGATTGCTTTGAATATTTGCTTGCCTGGTTTCATCCCATGATGTGTTGCTTTGTTGATAATTTAGTATCTTAGAGGGGAATGTTTGCAAATAGTAAAGCAGCGTTATCTTAGCATTCTGCTGTTTATCTGATGACCCTTTTTCCGCATCAGTGAAAGGATACTCTTGTTTTATTTGTGTAGTACGCACTGCAAAACTTAGAGAAACGAATCCTGAATCTTCATTTTAGTTTTTATTTTGCTGTGTTAGAGCTTGTAAAAGCAGTATAACTTCAAGCACAGCACAAGTCCTGGGAGCAACCTCCCTTCGCGTGCTAACGCAGGCTTTGATTGCAGCCGGTGGAGGCTGCGCAGGAGGGTGGGTGACGGGGCTTCTTTCAGAGTATGGGGGAGACTAAAGTCATCTTGAAAGGGAAACGCTCCTGAACGGTTTAAAGGAAATACTTGAGGAAATTAGCTTCCTCTTTCTGTGTGACTCGCCTTCATGAATACCTGCAAATTCTAATGCAACCTTCTTAGTTGTGTAGGTTACTGCTCGTGAATTAAAATTTTTATTGTATCGTCTTTAGCCTAGAGAAATGAAAACCATTTCTCATAGTATGAGAATATGTAAATGCTTGTGGTGATAGATAGAAAAACTTACCCATGGCCTTGGCATTTCTAAAATAATTACTCGAAGTGTCCTTTCATCTGAAAAGCAGTGGGCTTGCTCTTTTAGGGAACTTAAACTGAGAAAGCTGATGATCGCGATGGCCTGGAGTTAAATTTCCAGTTATGTGCCCGCTTCAATTAGCGGGCATTGGCTGGACATTACGATATTGCTTTTTTGTCTTCTTGGGAGTTCATAACCATCTAAGCTTTTCAGTTTAGCAACAGTCCTCTCTCTTCATAACGGAGAGCTTTATCCTCAGTACGTTCTCGGCGGCCGGCGCAGGGCGGTGGTGTGGAAGTGCGGGGCAAGCTCCGGCAGCGAGCAGCCATTCACTGCCGGAGAGATGAGGGGGAAGATGACAGCAGAAAGACCTGGTAGTCTTTTCCCTGTCTGGTGTGTGGTTTATGTCTGCATCTCTGGATCATCAGCGTTTATAAAATGTTACCGTTTTTCCTGAGCGTGCCTGCAATAGAGTAGCTTTCCTTGTGGGGATTTCTCCTGCATTTGTTGGGATAGAGATGCTGTAAAGGTGACAGTTTTCAAAATAGCTCGTCTTGGTTGATTGATGCAGTTTGTGGGTCAGAAATTACTATTTAGGGGACTTCATTGGTGAGTTTTCTTAAAAACATTGAATTTTACAACTTTGTTTACAAAACCTCTGCCACGTAACTGCGATTGTAGTTCAGAGTTGCACAGGCACCTTGAAACCTGGAAGCTTTTTCAAATGTCTGATACTTTTTATTGGCTGTTGAATAGTAGTTGTTTTTATTTCTGTTGCAAAGAGAAGTCTAAACTGATTTACTCATCAAAATAAATACACACTGTAAGAGATCCTCACAGTCTTGAGTGCTGGCAAAAGATGCTGGACTGAAAGCTTTACCTGCATTTTAAATCTTACTTCCAGCCCCAGCCCTCTGTGTTAGGAAGGGTCAGTGGTAGCAATAGTCACGTTAGAACACCCAGCCCTCCTGGCCTGCTCTCGCTGGACACTTGTGCTGGGCTTGTCTGCTAAAGATTCGGCTGTAAGCGCTGGCTGTGTGCCTGGGAAGCCCTCGCCCCCGGCGGTGGTTGTGTACTTGTCTGGTTGCTTTTTGGGAACTCTGAAGTGGCTTAGGATGTTGGAGCTTAAAAACATTCTACTTGGCTGTGCACGGCAACTTTAAGTAATTAATTTTCATAATTTGTTTTTTAAACATTGGTTAGCAGTCATGTTAATTACAGAAGAGACCAGAGTGGCTCTAGGGAGCGGTTCCTAGTCCATAGAGTCCGTAATCCTCGTTCCGCAGTGTCGACCTGCCTGGCTGGGTATTTACCTGAGACTGCTCAGAAGCAGCATCAGCGTCTCCCAAGTGACACAAACGGGCAAAGTTGATGAGAGGGTGTGTAACTAGGGAGACAGGGGTTTGGGACTAATTAGTTACTTACACGGAAGGCAAGACTTCATTTCCTTTTTAAAAAAGTCATTTAACTTAATTCAGCCTATGTTAGTAATACATTTAGTAGGCATTAATGCATTTATGGTCAGAATTATCTATAGACTGATCAGCCTAGATTAAATTCTTGACCATCAGAAATGAGAGCAGGAGGGTGTGCGCATTTGGCCATCTTGACTCTTTTCTGTACATTTTTGGTAGCTGTTACTAGTTTTATGCTTCAGTTTGGTTAATAGTTTTACGCAAGTCTCTGCCGTTGGGGGGGTGTAGTGGGGCTGTATGCTGAGCTGTCCTGTGCCTGCTCTGGTGCGGTACTGGCTGAAGTGGACAAAGACAATTGAAGGTGGGAATAGGAAAGCCAGACCACTCCATTGTCCATTGTACACCAAATCAACACCAAATTTCTTTGTCTTTCTTGCTGGGCAATCCTTACTGTGAGGAATTTATCCTCTTGAATGTGATTAGTCATAGAAACCGCTAGTTTGTGGTCATAAAGAAGATAGATTGGGAATGCAAGTTCATGGTTTTGTAGCACTTTTTCTAGTTCATTGATTTAATTTCTTTTGACTTGAACAGAGGCATTTGACATCGTACCCGTATCGCTGCACATTGGCAGATTTTCAGATAGAGAAAAAGATTGGACGAGGACAATTCAGCGAAGTTTACAAAGCAACTTGTCTTCTGGACAGAAAACCTGTGGCATTAAAGAAAGTTCAGGTGAGCATTTAAGTTGAAAGTCTTACTATTTAGCAAGTAGAATGGGAACGTTTTAAGTGTCTACACAGATTCCTTTGAGTCAGATACCTCCTTCAGTGTTCCTTTGTCAGCAGTAATAAAGCAATAAAATAGTTTATAAATTGAGAGTTTAAGATTTGAAAGCACTGGATAGTCTGGACTGATATTTTTACATTAAAAGAACAACACTGCTTTCTTTTATTCAATGGGGTTTTAGAGGTGGGGTTTTTTTAACCTTACT
This sequence comes from Burhinus bistriatus, assembly GCA_013397275.1. Classification (NCBI taxonomy): domain Eukaryota; kingdom Metazoa; phylum Chordata; class Aves; order Charadriiformes; family Burhinidae; genus Burhinus; species Burhinus bistriatus. The sequence goes on along the minus strand of VYXH01005877.1, from coordinate 106,013 downwards.
ATTTCAAGATAAGGAATAAAGAATAATGCTTCTGAAGGTCTCGGAGCAGCTTTACAAATACTGCTTAGGTCAGGTTAGTTTCATGGTGCTCAGTTTACATCTGGATAGAAGAGGCCAAGTGGCCCCACTGCGCTCCTGCCCGCCCCTCGCCTGCATCCTCTGTGGCTGTCCTGCAGCCTGGATGTCCTGTATGGACCCTCTCCCATCTTGTGCCGCACTGCGTGGTCTTCATCCCTCATCATCTTTGAGTGGGTTTATGTTTCTAAATCAGAATTATGTAACAGTAGTGCAATTTCATATTTATTTTTAATTTCACTTTTTCCTTTCTACAAAGAGTTCACTAAATTATTATTAAATGTGTGTGAAAGAACAAGGCCCTAATGGCCATAGTCATCCAGCTAGGAGACTGCCAGCGCGACACAGATGAATCGGGAGAAGACGAGAGCATGAAAGGGAAAAATGCCTGTGCTTGCTGACGGAGTTTTAGAAGATTTTCTGAAAAACTTTCATGCAAGCAGTATAGATGTGTACCTTGGCTTAAAGTATTGTGCAGTGTTCAGAACAGCATTTTGTTTGAAGAAATTTGCCTTTAATCGTTCAACAGATCCTTTATACTCTTGTGTCTAGTGACTTACTCTGATTATTACAGAATGAATATTAATGCTCAATATTATTGTTAAATATTACAGAGAAATCAGTGGAAGCTATATCTCTGTTTAAAAGAAAAAAGTAAACATTTTGTCTTTTATTTACCATGTAAAATTAATTGTAACTATGTTTTGAAAATCACAACAGCAAATTCACAAACTAGTGTCTTTATTTTTTGTGCTGTCTAGAGTATTGCCTACAGGTTCTAAAATTAGTTTTACCCTGTCGCTAGCCCTTTAGTGGTTTCAAAATAAAGAAAACATTGATCTTTCTTTGATCTGGGGTTTGTGTGTATACTCATTACAGTAGAGCATATACAGATTGGGGGAGGAAAGACCAATTTCTTGTTAAAAATATAAAATTCTTTGTTGTTGTTTCATTTTCATCTTCTATGTTTCCGTCTTTGAAGATTTTTGAAATGATGGATGCCAAGGCTAGGCAAGATTGCATTAAAGAAATTGACCTCTTGAAGGTAAGGATTTTTACAATCACTTTTTCTGGGTTTTGTTTTGAGAAAAAAATTGTTTTCAGGTTGGCAACAGTCATTTGCCTTTTCTGGCAAATAGAGCTTATATAGCACATCATGATCTTAATAGACCATGCTGTCTTTTGCAAGCTAGAATGTCTACATGATGCAAGAGTTTTGTCTTAAAGCTTGATTGTATTGAGCTTTCTGCCTATAGTCTAAGGAATCTATTAAAAATCTTTGTCAAAAAATCCCCCACAAGTACTCCTCTTTCAGAGAGGCATGTAAATTCTGCCCTGTATGTGTTTTGATTTGTCACTTTAGCATAAACTAACTAATGAACTAGCTAAATGGGAAAACAGTTTTGCGTGTGCATGTCATCTCTGTATATGTATGCATATCACACGTGAAAAAGGGTAGTTTAGATAAAGGCTCTGAAACCAGAGAGTGTTTTTTAAGTGATTAAACCAACTAGTGATTTTTCTTTTTTCTGCTTCAGTAATTTCTTTCAAAATTTTTATAGAGAATATATATGCATTGCACTTTAAATATCTATTTTGAGTAAATGCAACAGATTGTAGAAGGCTAAAATTTTGTTTAGCTAGTTAAATTTAATTTTTAAGGTATTAAATAATTCATTTTGTAAATGTGATTTTAGGTATTTCTATTTAAATTGTCAATCTATATTCACGCGGTGGTAGACGAAGCTTGAGTCCGCTAGACTGTAGGGAAGGCGTACAGGATAAACATGAAGATAGCCGTTTGTGTGAACGTGATCCAGTTGCTTAACAGTTATGGTGAAAAATAATGCCAACATCAACATTCAGAAAGAGAATTTGTGATATTTTGGGGTTCTAGGTAATCTGAGCAGTTTTATCTTGAACTTTATGGAAGATGTCATAAACTTGCACAGGATCTGTTCAGAGCAGAATGTGCAAATATATTAGAGGAAAATGGCAATAAAGTACCCAGGGTGAGAGGAGCCCATGGAAGGTGAGCTCCCGTCCGCCCGTGGGGGGTGAGCAGAGCCGACTGGTCGTCTTGTGTAAAGCTCACCAAGAAGCCAGATACCAAACCGGGGTTACTGCAGTGGCCGCGTTGTGAAAGCAAATACGACACACTCGGCTAAACAGGGTTGATGAAATTGGATTGTTTTGCACAATATTCTATAGAAGACTAGGAAGCGTTCTAGTAAATTCATTTTGTTGGGCTAAAGGGAGGAACAGGACTAGTTGCTGAATGTCTCTACAGAAACATACTAATACGCTCTTTATTATACAGAACGTTACTGTGCTGGTAGTGTAACTATTATTTATTGTTGAATGTCAACAAATCTTCCTGCTCAGGCAGTTCTGTAGCACCAGACAAGGAATCTGAAGTCTGAGTACGTTAAAAAGTCCGTTTGAATCCTGTTGCATTACCCATGCAAAGGGGATGTATTGCTTAAATATTGCCTATAGTTCACTTCCTTCAAATGCCTACTAGTTTTCAAGTCAGAGCCAAGAAAATCCATTGAATTTTATCAAAGATGTGTGTAGATCAGTAGATAATAAGTGAAAAATAGTGCAAGTTGAAGTTGCCAGCTTTGGAGCTGAGCATGCTGGTCTGGTGGTTGCAGCGCGGGACGCGGGCGCTGGCTGCTCCCCGCAGGCGGCCGGGCAGCTCCTCGGGATTGTCTGGAGGCAGGGGAGGTTGGTGTGGCAGCCTCCGCAGCTGGAGTGTACGTCACTCCGTGCCCGAAGACAAATAACTTGTCAAATTAATGTATCTGCAACTCATCTTTTGCGAATTGGTCGCTCCCATGGCACCTGTTCTCACAGCTTCATAGGAACACCCGAAGGTCTGTATGCGATGTGCTGGGACAGTCCTGAAGTCGCATTTCAGAACGTCAGAGCTGCCGCATCAGATGGGACACGGGTCCCTTCTCGGGGCCGGGTCGGGGGTGGGACCCTTGTGCAGCATGGGGCAGCACGGTCCGCACTGGGAAGTAGGAAGAAGTTTTAGAAGTGAGACTTCAGTTCTTGCTGCGGAGTATGCGTGATCTCTGGCCTGGCTTTTTACAGAATTTCATGGGGTTTCGTGTTCTGTTGTGAGCTTTTCACATTTTGGTTTCCTCTAGAATAGTGTGTGCGCAGCTTCAGAAAAGTAGGGCAGGTGTATTTTTCTCAAATGACTTATTCACAATAATTTTAATTTCAGCATTTTTAGTGTCCTTATATTTAAAGATAAAATACCTCTCACTTCCTAAATTTATCAGTTAAGGTAATTGTTCTTGTGTCTAGCAAGTGTAAAGTGTGTAAGAACCCAGTTCAGCATGGTATTTCAGAGTCTGTTTAAATCTTGCTCAACTTAACTTTTTTTCATCACTGTTGATGTGAAGTACATGTCTGCCTTGCAGTTGTGTCTAGCGTCTGGCCATGTAATATGGGATATTCATATTTTTAAAACTTTCTTGCTACTTTTAAACTGGTGTCTAGTATGAAGTATTTATAGACTATTACTAAAACAACTTGCTGTAAGAGCTTTTCTTTGTTTTTATTTTTAATATAGACCGTTGAGGAATTTGTGAAGGAATTACACAGGCTTGCGGTAGTCCATCCCTGTCAAAATAATACTGTGTCTTTTTTGAGCAAAGACCTCTGTCTGACCATGGAAACAAAAATGTTTTTTGTGATTTCTAAATGAATTATATTATTCAAAATTTAACAGAGGCCAGACAAAATTGTATATTACTTTCAGTGTAATTCTGGCTAGAAGGTTTAGGTTTAGGTAAAGCAGCTCACTAATGTGGCTGTAATCAGCATTTGGGCTGCCAGCACCCACACTCGCTCATTGAGAGATGGTTTACCCTTCTGCGCGCCGCTCGCTGGCAGTGCTGCTGCGCATACGCATCAGGCATTAGCTGCCATCGAACTTTTAGGATGCATTAAAGAAATAAGAAATGTCATTAACCCAGGATAAATTGTTTGTAGTCTTTTGTGCATTTAAGGATTTGTGGGAATGAATATACTTTCCTTCTGACAAAAGAAATTTCAGGTAGTCTTTTCCATGCCACAGACAAATACGATAGTTCTAAAAATAATCCCGGAGTCAATAGATTTATTTAAAATAAGATTGACAGAATGGAGAGTAGAGAAAGGAAGTTTGGCTTATCCAGAGTGGTCCACCTGGCTGTTCTGGGAAAACAAGAGTTCGAAGGTCAGTGAAATAAATTGTAGGAAAAGCATATAGGTCTGTATTCCCAGCTCAACAAGGTCACGGGCAGTCTGCTGTGCTTTCCAGCAGGGAAGGGAGTCTGGTAGGGCTCTGTCCACAGCGCTCATCCCTCTGCTCAGCTCTGCTGCTGCAGTGGAGGCCTCGGAGATCTGCTCTTCAGAAGAGCTCCACGGAAGTTCGCATGGTGGCGTGGGTGCGTTGTCCCAAAGCGGGGTCGTTTACCCGGTGTGCAAGCTGCCAACGTACGCAGGTGTTTCGCATGTTTGGGTTTAGTTTTATACAGCCTCATCCTCGTAGAAGAAACATTCCTGTTTAGATCTCATGAGTTTCTTGAAATCAGTAGAAACCATCAGTAAATGGTGTGCACGCACTCTGTCACAAAAATACATTTACAGTCTTTCTCTCAGTCGAGCAGCGCTTGGCTCTGAGTGAGTTGGGGTTTGTTACACCTCTCAGAGGCGTGGGGTCTTCGTTCCTTGTTCAGTTCTCACAGTTTGACGTTGTGTTTCGTTGGCACGTGGTGCCGAGGCTTAGAAAAAGGCTTGTCTGAGTGCTTGAACTTCCGGATGCCTCGGGATCAGCCTGACTGTATCCGCAGGAGCGGCGTGCCATAGCCGGACGCCGGCTGTGCCGTGGTCGGCAGTGCTGGTGCGGGGGGAGGAGGGCTCCCTGGTGTGCCTCAGCTGCCAGGGGTGTTCTGCGTGTGACTTAGGTGCTTTTTTTGGCTGGAAGTTGATCTTTGACCAACGTACCTGGGAGCAGACATTTAAAAGAAATTTCAACAGAAATGGTGGGCTGTGATATTTATTTATTTAAGGCTTGATCTTGTGGGAATGTTGTTCTCCCGATGCCTGCACATGGATCCTATTAACGCTAATGCGTGCGAGCGGCCAGGCATTGCAAGGGAGAATCTGTCCCCTAATGTGCATGCCGAGAGGAGTGATTAGCATGATGGATCAGAACAGTGTTTCCTTTGGCTTTGTAACCCCTGGAATAGACCGGTTGAGTCACAGCTGTGCAGTAGATGAAATGCTCACTTTAGTAGTTTCTAGATTCACTGCGTTTCTAAGAGGAGGATAATCTAATGCAAAATGAGCACAAGAGGGTGAATAGAGAAATCTAGATAGTACATTATCTTCTAAGCAATTACAGCTTTCCACTTTAAGAATTCAGACATAAAATATTAAAATACCAGTTGTGAATATAAGAAAAAGCTATACTGAAATGAAAAAAGTAATTAGTGAAGATGCAAGCATGAATAATTAGAAAAATAGACTGACGTATGCAACTTGTGCATTATTTTCCTCCATCAGAGTTTTAATTTAATTCTGTTCTTATTCTAAGGGGCAAAGAGATCTCAGGGAGTACTGTAATCAACAGTTGGGATTTTTTTTGTTTTTTATTTAAGAGGGGGAAAAAATCAGTTATGGCTTAAAGCTTCTTTCATGACATAACCTTTTCTGTTGTAAACTCAGAATATTTTACTCAAGATAATTTTATTATGCTATGCTTGCGATAAATGATGTTTCTTACAGGATTTTTGTCTATAATAACCCAAAGCACAGTTTGTAGTTGCACCTATTATGAACTATTTTGCATATAATTACAAAAATGGTACAGGTATTGTATCTTGGAGTTGTTTACTACAGCGTTATAAATTTTCTTCTTGCATTCCCTCTATCTGCAGCAACTGAACCACCCCAATATAATTAAGTATTTGGATTCTTTTATTGAAGACAATGAACTTAACATTGTCCTGGAACTGGCTGACGCTGGTGACCTCTCTCAGATGATTAAGGTAAGGATACGTCAGTTCTAGAGGTGCTACAAACGTTCAGGGTTAGGCAGAGACGCCGGGTGGTGGGGGTAAGCACGTCAGCGCTAGAAGCGCTTTTATTGTCCTCTTGTGGTTTTGGACACCCACAGGGTTCTTCCAGAGCCTGAAGTGAAGTGTCTGGTGGCATTTTAAGAACGCCAGGCTATGCCACTTGCTTCTGGTCGCTGCTTCGGAAGGCAGCGAGCCTCTGTATGATTTGGTGGGAAGCGTGTGTTATTTGCAAGGCTGATTTATCCAGTCTGTGATTGATGGGGACATTTAATTACTGTTAGATTCACTATTCGCATAGCCTGTCTGGCACTCTGAAGACATTCAAGAAAGTGTATTGACTTTCTTTGCAGTGGGGATTTGGGTTTGAGAAAATGTTTCAAGTACTTGTTCTTCTCTTATGTTGCTCTTAGGAATACTTGTATTGCTGCAAACCAGCTTTAGTTAAGCTGTTACCACCTGCTTTTATATTTTCTTTGACATGTTAATCTTTAGACATACATCCCTTGTGAGAACAGATGTGTTATATCATGTTTGTTAGCACTCTCAACCTTCTCTCCATGTTTTACCTGGGTTTTTTTGCCATCATTATTCTGTAATTATCATAAATGAATGTTTGGAAAGTTCTCCTCCTCCTTGTTGTCACAGTTAAAATATCTTATTAACAGATTTGTTTTCTTTGCCAGCAGAGCTACGAGGCACTAGGCCAAAGGCTGTCAAACAAGTTATCCGTTTAGTCCATAGTCAGTGGCTAAATTTACAGTATCCATGAAAATCTGCGCCATCTCACAGGAGAGTCCCCCTGGGCGAGCAAGCTGGGAACAGGCAGTTGGCAGACTCATTCCTGGGGAGAGCCCCAAAATTCCAGATACAACCTCGCTCCGCAGGAGTGATGGTCCCATCTGCCCCGAACCCCAGGGATGGGCCGGCAGTGACCAAAGCCACATGTGTGGGCAGGTGCCACCACCTCGAGTGGGGGGTGACTCGTGCCAAAGCCAGCCACCGCCTGCAGGCACCGCGGGCAGGGACGGGGATGTGCTCCCGGAGGGCTGTGGAGACAGAGCGTGTCCTTCTGCCGGGGGGGAGCGCCTGTGGAGTTTTAGCTTGCGTTGTTTTCTTGTGGCTTCTTGAATGTTTTGCCCTTCTCCCAAGAGATCCTGGGAAACTTGCAGTGTATCTTGGGCTTTTTTGTGCTTGCAGTTAAAGATGGAAAAAAAAGCGAGGACTGCGAGGGCAGGAGTTAGGACTGTGATCATCCTGGGGTGTGCAAGCGTTTTGCTTGGTTTTTCAATCTTAGCTTATAAAAAGTTTTACCTACATAATTGTGAGATGTCATCATATAAAATGTTTGCGGGTTTTTTTTCATTTACAGTTTTTAGTTTAAAACATTCCCTACTGATAAATATGTTCATTTATCTATCAGAGTTGGTTACTTAAATCTTTTAAAATACTTTTTATATCATTATAAATGGGAGTTACATTTTCCAGAACATAATTTGTAGATTCTTAGGTTGATAACTTGAACAGCACTGTAACTTGCGTTCTTTCTGCCAGCGCTCCCCAGTCTGGTCTGTTTTCCCATGTGTTTATCACAAGCATGAAGAAGATGCACTAGGTTTTTTCAAGGTCATATAAACAATGCTTTTCCATTGGTGGAAATCTTGGAATTCCATTTTTTTTTATAGAGGAAAAAAACCCAAACCCTAAAACCAAGAGGGAACAAAAGTCTCCTTCTAAATATAGCTTCAACTGCAGAAGTGGAGCTTGCCTGCCTGCCCCTCTGCGTCACCCCACACCCCACCCATCCCTTGGGAATTTAAGCTTATGTGAGGATTTTCAGTTTCGGCGAGGCGGTAGGAGCAGCAGTAACGACACTCTGAAGGTGCGAGAGCGATAAAACCAGGGACTGTCTTTGTCACGCCCCTGGCGCCTGCATTATTTATGAGGAATTGTAAAGCTGATGTAAGAGAGTGCTGCAGGATAACCCGCTGGAGAGTTGGGACTTTCTTGTAAATGTCAGGCGAATCTTATTGGACATGACATTTAGAAAATTATCACTTGTGGTCTTGCATATCCACTCTTAAATACTTTAATGAGAATTAAATAATTTTATCGTGTATATAACACTTTATCCCTCACCCTCTGTAATGCCTCTGTGCTCTCTATCAAGTTTTGGTTTGAAACTGTTGCAATCTGTCAGATTTGCTGCCTGGGGAATTGCACGGTCGTGCCCCTTCACAGCTGATCTGCAAAAGAAAATTTGCCATTACTTGAGTCAAACACGAACCAGTAACAGCATTTCACATAAATATAAAATGTGACAGCGGACATCAGATGTCTGTACTGAGAGGAAAAAGCACAAGATGCAGAAAGGGGCAACAACCAATTCTCTTCCTTTATTCTTGCTCTCGCGTGCTGCTGATGGAAACTCTCAAGGGTACGATGCAAAAGAAACGCAGTTGTGGTGTGCTAGAAGGATGTACAGCGTTTCGGAGATAGTCGTTATCCAGTGACACCTTATATATCAAAGGATGGGGATAAATCTTAAACCTCTGGAAGCGTATTGTACGGGTATTTTGTTAACGCTCCGGATGCAGAACTGGCTTGGTATCTAGCACAGGAGGAAGCAATGAGAAGTCGGGGACCAGTAATCTGAAGTAGTGTGATGTTTTTGGGATGCCTTGGAGGAGGTGGTCACGCTTTGCCTGTGATGCACCCAGCTGTTGTCCATTTCTGAAACGCAAAAAGAGTACTTGAAGATACCGAATGTTTAGCCTTCTTCACTGTAGTAAGTTGCTCAAGAAGACGACTTCAGTATTGCAGAGAACCATCACCGTGCTGCGCTCCTTCGTATCGAGTGCATTATGCTTACGATTACTTTACTTGAGAGCTGTTAGCACCGAGAGGTCCGTTGGCTCCAGACTCAGCTATGCTTGGCGCTGCATAAATGCACACAAAAGGGTCTCCTTCCAGATCTGCGTGTCTCTTGATCAGTAGTGTCTTTCTGTCTCACCGGAGATAGTTCAGTTAATTTAGTATTCCTATTATGCGTGAAATAGAACATATTATTCTACCTGATCACGGAAGAAACATGGACACTTAACTGATGATCTGACCGTTGTTTAAAAAGGGGAAGCAGATTAACTTATTGTTGTTAATAGACTATACAATAATGAATGTTTACGAGATTATTTTTTTTTAATGATCTTTTGTTACTTAAGGCGAAATGTTTGAGACATTTGTTGTTCTGAGGCACTAAATATGTTTTGCAAGGTAATTAAGGAGATTAATGCTAATTCTAATTGGTGTCCGTTCAAAAATGTCAAACCTATTTAAGCGTATTTTTCGTAATAGTTGTTAATTAGTGAACTGCACTGAAGTTTACATACCGAGAGAAGGAGTTAAAAGCTAATCAGAAGAAAAGTCGTGCTGCTGCAGATGCGGAAGACCTGAGCAACCTGCAGCTGACTAACATGAGTGCAGGAACAAGTCAAATATGTTGCTTTTTCACTGATCTTTTATTTATTTTCTCCCACAGTATTTTAAAAAGCAGAAACGGTTAATCCCGGAAAGGACGGTGTGGAAATATTTTGTGCAGTTATGCAGTGCAGTTGAACACATGCACTCCCGCAGGGTGATGCACAGAGGTAACATTAATTCAGTCTCTTTTCACTGAATAATAATATAATGTTCCAATTAGTAAGCGCCTACATTCAAAAACAATTATGCTGATGTTCAGCCAATGCATGTTTAGAGAGGCTGGAGCTTGCAAGATGGATTTCTCCTTCTGTCTCTTTGCCGCATTGTTAAAAGATTCAGTCCGAAGTGAGCGTGGTATTAGGAAGATGAGCTGCTTTGTATTCCAGACGCTGATACTAAGTAGAGGTGTCAAACTTGCCATTAGAAAAGTGTCAGAAGTAAAATACTGAGACTACTGGATACAGTGAACTCTAAGAAACAGTCTTCATTACGTTAGCTGTGACCTTAGAGAGTTTAGAAGAGTTTTCCAGTCTTGCGAGCTTTTCTGAAATATTAATACAAATATGTCTCGCACTCTTATAACCTGTTCTTTATTTTCATTAATTATTTTTGAATCTCTCGTCTTAGAACTTTTCGTAACTTGGAGCTCTATCCAAAAATCATGTTGCTTCTTTCAGTGTAAATGAAATGCTTTGTGAGGGACTGGGCCCAGGAAATGCAAATATCCCAAAAGGCACCAATACCAGTCTCTGCTGCTTATTATTTCCTTTATCCTTTGAAGTATTGAATTCTTCACTATTTTTTTTTTCTTTTTTCAGCAACATGATAGCATTTTTGCTCCTTAAACTGCATCAGGGGATGTATAATCTGTTGTACCTGAATTAGGTGTGTAATTGGTGGCTGAAATTTGGAACCGTGCACATTTAGTCTGCTTTAACATGAGCAAAGAGCCTCACTAGCTCAGTCCTGACATGATTGCTTGGGAAACTGGGGTTCTCGTAATTTTTACACTCCATGAACAAACTGGGCTGTATAAAGCCGAGAGTTTATGGGTATGCAGGACCGAAATTTGCCCTTGGTGTGAGGGGACCATGGCGGGCAGAACAGTTTCCTGTAGAAAGTGATGATTTCTGAAGAGAAGCAGACTTATTTCTTTGATTTCCATCAGTTAAAGAGGTTGCTTCTATTCTGTTATGCTCTTTCCTACATTTTCCCTCATTGGTATTTCTTGTGCGCTGGGAAGTATACTCTGATTTCTTGTGTATGTGCAGAGCTTGAAGTCTTGGAAGATTCCGCCTATCAAAGCTATAAAGAGACACGGTGCTCCTCGAACCTCTTTTGTACAGAGAGCGCTCCAGGCTACGTTTCTATTGCAGTATTAGAACCAAATAACCTTTTGTGGCTTTGACCTTTTACCTTTTTCTTCTTGCAGACATAAAACCAGCCAACGTGTTTATAACAGCCACAGGGGTGGTGAAGCTGGGAGATCTCGGATTAGGCCGGTTTTTCAGTTCTAAAACCACTGCAGCACATTCCTTGGGTAAGATGGTACTTGTACAGTTGTCAGCTGTGATGTTCAAATGAAGCGGTGTCTGTCCTATTACTATGACAGAAGCTTGATTCAGTGGACACATACTATGTTTTCTGCTATATGTACTTTAAATACGCTTCATATGAAATTAATAGGCATTTTTTGTTTTAAAACTACACTTCATATTTTTTTCTGGAAGGTCTGGCCTGGTAAGTGTATGATTTATAACAAATGTAACAAATGCAGCTTTTCCACTCTAAATGGCATATTTGCCTGCACTCTGCTAACTGGAACTACATGTGACGCCGCCACCACTTTTGGCAGATGCTGGTCAGCAGTCTTACCCTGAACAGGGGTTGTGACCCTCGTCTGAGGTGGGGGAAGCGTTAAAAAGCCCTCACGGTTCCTCTGTTCCAAAAAGGAACTTCACTTGAAACTCAGCTTAGGCTTTAGAGATCCACGTTTTCTCCGTGTCTTCCACATATCTCAAGGCTGTTTTCCTGCTCTTCTGTTGGTGCAACTAATTGTTCTTGCCAAAGCGTAGTACCTTGCTTTTATTCTTACTGAATTATATCCTGTTTCCAGACTCTCCTACTTGTGATCACTCTGAATTTTTATTCTGTGCTCTGCTGCGCTTTGGTTTATCCCAGCTGCTTGTTATCCACAAAGGCAGTGGTGTCGCCACGGTCCCCCCGGGTTAATGCGTGTGTTGAACAGAACTACAGCTATCGGCTGTCTTGCAGGACTTCTCCTGGTAGCCTTCTGCTTTGACAGTCAGCTGCTTTTCTGGCCAATTTTGCATCCACTAAGTAGTTTCGTTTAGACAGATTTAAGACTTTGCTTATAAGTAAAGTTACATAAGCCTTTGATAAGAGCATAAGTTGCAATACATCTGTTGCTTCCGTTTCCCCCGCTCTGAAGCCTCTTACCTTATCATGGAAAACAATGATATCATTTGGCATGATGTTTTGTGGACGATTTTCTTGTTCTTTTTTCTGTGTTTTACAAGTAGTATGATTATACCTCCAGGATTTTTGTGGGAACTGAAATTAAGTGGACTGGTTTAGAGCATCTGGATTCCCCCCTCCCTCGTTTTTACCGTTAGCATTAATTACAATGCTATAGAAAAGTATACAGTATATACAGTTCATTCTTTAAGTCTTACAGTATAAAGTATTTCATAATTGTGTCTGTAACCTCTTGAGAGGTGGCTGATTTTCTGTTTTTATTAATGGGCCTCAATTTTTTGAGTTACAAGGAAATTCTGTGTTACAGCAATGGAGGAACTTTGGCTTTTAGTGCTGTATTTAAGCACGTTTACATTTAGCTCTTTCAGTTGATTTTGGAACACGCGATGTTTGTTTCTCTATTTGTCTTTGTGCAATTTCCTCCACTGAGTGCGAGTCTTGCTGGATTGTTTCTTATACGCACACAAACTTAACTGATAATACTCTCTAACAGCACTGGGGCTTCTCAGTGCAAAAGAAAGGAAGATAGATGCCTTATTTTGTGTGTGTTTAAAAGAAAAAAAAGAGATTTCTACAGTTTACTTTCATAAAATGTTAGATTTCCCTTTGTATCAAAAGCTATCCTAGGTTATATATACTCTATACTTAATAGATCCTCTTCGCAGAAAGTTACAATCACATCATCTGAACAGGCAAAAATATGATCATGTCTAATTATATGATCTTACCTAGTTTGACTGCTGCACTTATTATATTAATAAGAATTGGGGCTTGGAAGCTGGCTGCACATGTAAGCCAAGCTTGTGACCTTTACCAGGGTTGCTCTCTCTTAACTGAGAAAGCTCGTGTAGGAGGAGATAAACCTCTTCAGCGTGAACCTTGCTCTTCCTCAGATCAACAGCATCCTGGAAACAGGTGAATAAGGTGCAAAACGCTACAGGAGTAGCCGTGAGGGATACTGGGGACAGTGTGGTGTGTTGAGGGAGGGATGGGCACACTGCCATTTCCAGGGGTTCTTGTATCCAAGTAGAAAGAACATTTTTACAATAAAAAAATAGGCAGTCTTGAATCTTTTTTTTTTTTTTTTTTGGTAATTTGCCAGACATAGAGGTTTTGTAGCAGCAGGAATTCTACTAATCTTGGGTTTGGTTTAATTAAGACATTTGTTTAAGTAGCCGTGAGTGATGAACACCCTGCAAACCGGAGCGTGGTACCCAGGCTGTGATGCCGGGCACTTCCCGTAGTCGTGTTGCCCCGGCAACCGCCCTGAACCATCATTTCTCTGGCTGCTGACCCATGAATTGAACGTGCGGCTTATGCAAATATATTCATCTAATTTTTTTTCTTTCTTTGTATTTGCTAGTATCAGACTGGCATAAAAGGGCATTAGGCAGTACCACGACCCGTCTGACAGGTGTAGCACGGGGCTGCGGCAGTGCGGCTGCTGCCGTGTCAGGAATGGGAGCCGTAATTAGAGCAAGGCACAGAATGAACGTCAGCCGAATTACTGGGCAGCAGATCATATTTGTCAGAAAGGACTGCATACATAAAAATTAAGTGACAGTACATGCCGGGGTAATGAAAGAAAAATGAAAGATTTGCCCATACACAGCTCGTGAGATGCAGGCGAGCGCCTTGCTCGGAGCAACGGCAGGATGCCTGACCGGCGGCACGGCCGGCCAGCAGCATCGCTGGGGCAGCGGGTGACCATGAGGCGGGGAAAGCCCTGGCCCCTGGAAAACCTCCATGGGCAGACCTGCGAGAGGGGAAGCGTGGGCACCTCCTCTCTCACCAAGTAACAAGACCGTGCTGGGAAAGGTAGCGGTATTGTGGGATGGGTGATAAACACCGGGAACCAGGCGGGGGCTGGAGGGCGAATGCCCCAGGTGGCGCCTCTTCTGCCGCTTTCCCTTTTCCCTGCGTGACTTGTGAGAGAACTTTTCCATAGGGGAGAGCTCTTCATGCACAAGCTTTTCCGGAAAACTCCCATGGTTTAAAGGTAATGAATGTAGCTGAGGTGAATTTTACTACTTCTTCTTACAACATGGTGGCTTACTGTCCTTCCTGCCCTAATTTAAGCTCCCCTGTACCAGAAGCTCCAGGATTTACTTTAGTGGAGATGGACTCGCATGTCACAGAAATGTCATTTTATTGGAGGGCATAGGAGGGAACGGCGGGGCAATTCAGCATGAAGTGAGAAGGAATGCTTTTTCTTTTTTTTTTTTTTTTCCTTTTGTTTTACTATTTTCTTGAAAAACTTTTACAGCCTATTCTTTTGTAGTTTATAATGTGAGAATTTTACTACATTCATAGTCTTTCCCCCCATCCTTCTTTCATTTGTGTGGTTATTTTTTCCCCAGAGGAGCCACGAGATACTTGTTTGACAGGCTATTTCACTACAGAACACGACTGCACTTAACCCAGCGCTTTGCACTCAGTGATAATGAAATGACATCTGGATGCTGGAGTTTGGCTGTGTGACACCATGCGGTTTAGGTTGATTTTATAGTGCTGGTGTGTGACATGCTTCCAGGTGTCACCTCTTTCATTCAAGAGGGCTAGGAGTATTTTTTTGTCGTTTTTTAATGTTTGATTGTGTCCATTATTTATTTTGTTGATCTCTGAGGTGGGCATCCAGAGGATTATCTTGTCCGTTAAGGCTATTCTAATATACTTGTTAGAAAATTTAAGTCATTAACTTTGCTATAAAACTGAATTAGTTATAAGACAAAAATTATAAATAGCAGAGCATGTTTGAAAACTGCATAGACTTTGGAAAACTTAAAAGTAAGGTGGGTTTTTTTTGTTTTATTAGGAGCTGTAATAAACACAGAGAATTTCCGTTAATATTAAAATGGATAACTTTATTGTGAACTGGTATAATGCCTATTTTTAGCCAAATAAACTTGGCACTGTCCAAAGCTTCTGATTGGCTTTACATTTTGAAGAAAAAAGAAGAAAAAAACAACCCCAAAACCAAAAAACAATTTTACACAGAATAGTCTTGTTTTGGAGCAGATGATTTATTATTTATTCTTGGACAAGAATAAACTTGGAGCAGATTTTCCTTTTGGGGGATGCATATAAGTCACAGCTTCCCGGTCTGGAACATGCAAATAGCCGTGGATTGGAGTACGTGGGGTGTTACACGTTCCTTCTGGTTTCTTGTTGGATATGAGGGTGAACAGGGAGTAGCTGCAGTCATGAGAAGAGCTCTTTTATAAATGGACTGTTTGTCTTTTTTTTTTTTTTTTTTCCCCTTCCCCTTTTGCTTGTCAAGCCGATTTGCCATCTGAAACAAAATCACAGTACTTCAAGGGACTGGTAAGCAGTACTTGTTAAGAAAAAACGGACACAAGAAATCCGCTTACAATTTCAACAGCTGAAACTCTGTGCAATTTTAGAAATTTTGGCCTTTTGGTCTATACCTGTAGTATAGTAGTTGTGGAAGAAAAGATTGCTGCAGAATTACTGCAGGTATATTGTACTACCTACGCGTAAAAAACAACAAAACCGAAAACCCCCAAAAAACTAAACCAAAAAACCTACAAAGCCTTTGGTAGGGTTGTGTATGTAATTAAATACTAATAAGAGTATTGCTTAGAGCAGCAGGTCTTGTAAAAACAGCTGCAATATTGCGCACAAAATATTTATTCTCTTTTGTAAGAATAAGTAGATGTAATCTTTTTTCTTTTTTTTTTTTTTCTTTTTTCCCCCTTGAAACAATTACTAGGGGTACCTCACACTGAGATTTGAAGGAATTTAAAATATATTTTAGTGCCTTTGACCACTGTTTCACTGTAGCTAATTCCCAAAATTTGAGCTAATGCCCAAATTCTCCTTCTGGGAAAAGACCTCAGCCTTCTTGTTGGAAATATACCCCAAGTAACACAAACGTTTAGAAACACATACTTATGAACTAGACTACTTTTAAATAATGCTGTAATTTTTTCCTGGTAACCTATGAGCACGTCTGGAGAGATGAGACAGGGGAGAGTTGTGGACTTTCCTTTTCAAGCAGAATTGCTTCCCTGCTGTGTTTGTACCACCAGATATTATTACAACATAGTAAAATATTTTTCTCAACTGTATGTTTTTTCATGGAATATGTAATAGTGGGTCGTACATGTTAAAGCTAAGCTAATAATTCTGGAAATACTTATTACTATTTTAAAAACTGGGTGTGTTTTTGTTTCTCACAGATGGCATCTCAGGTTTTTGAGCATAGTTCTTTGCCTTTTTCATTTGTAATGAGCATGTTTCAAAAATCACAAGTATTTCAAAACATTGCAAAGTTTGTTTTGACAGGAGTGGAACACCTCTAGAAGGAAGGAGTGCTTTAATCAGTATTACCCCTTTGAGGCCCGCGTTGCGCTCTGATATCTCTTGGTTTGAAACTGGGAATACTCTGTAAAGATACAATAAAGGTCAGAATTTGTTAGGTTCTTTCATATTCAGAACTCGGCTCCCTGCTGTGAGAAAGAAAAGCGATAGATTCAGAAACACTGTTCAGCTCACTATTAAAGATTAGCTGGAAGGTGCTGGTGATGGCGGAACAATAAAAGCCTTTCCTTATCACTTGTTCTTCGTGTACTTTGCAGCCAAATATGGCTATGGAGTTTGATTAATTTGAAGAGATGCGTATTTTTTTATAGCATTTAAAAAAAAAAGCGTACAGAGCCTATTAAAATATTTGGAAATATTCTGCACTGGTTTCAGTCTAATGACAATCTGCCTAAAGCTGCGGGAGAATGCTGCTGCAAGGGACTGGGCTGTGGTGCTCTCGACAGAGCCTGCTACGTGTAGGAACCGCTTTTGCTCTTGTTTCTGCCCGTGCGCAGCGAAGGATGGGTTTCACAGGCAGCGCTGATCGCACAGGGAGAAGCTCTGTGGAGAAAATAACGATCCTGTGTGTGACTGTACCAATAACCCGGCCGCTGGCACGTTCACAACAACAAATCTCCTCTGATTCAAGCGGGAAAACATTTTTAAAACGAGTGAGCGTGCTCTTCCCTGTGTAGCGAAAGACCTGCCGAGTTCAGAAGTAATGTAGCTCTTCACCTGGTGTTTCTGCGGCAGATGTGGGACGGAGTACCTGTGCACACTGGTTGCTGTGGTTGCACAGGTAGGGTTTTTAGTTCTAACGACATGTGAGAGGAAAGGAGTTTGAATTTTATTTCTGGAATAACTTTTCTGCCTTTGTGTGTTTTCCTGGTGAAAGGAGACTCTGCTCTTAATCTAAATTGGGATAATTAGCATTTCCCTAACTCGGGTCTTGCAGGTAGCCCAGGCTGGTCTGGGCCATGTGGTAGCTGTGCACAGACGGCGCTGGGGAGAGCAGAAGAGATGTTGTTCTGCTGTCGCTGAAGTAGGCTGATATTCGAGTGAAGCGCTTCAACTTTCAGGAACAGAATGGGAAGATGCTTACTTAGTCATAATCTTCTCTACCGTTTTGCGACCTTTATAACTTTAAAGGCATTACTCCACCGGCTGGTGATTAACATTGAATCTGAACAGTGTTTTGTATTTACAGCAGGGCAAATGCCAAAGAAAGTTTCTGATTAATAGTCTCCAATTAGCCTATTCTTGTCAAATTGACTAATGTAATGCAATGGTGAGCGCTGACTGATTGCGCTGGAAGCCTGGTGCGCTTTTCTAGAAGATGCTCATTACAGGAGATTCCCACGTAATGTTGGACAGGCCATAAAGAGAATTGGGCTTGTCAGTCTTTTATCATGACAGTTATTTAAAAATTAATGCATCAGTTTTGAAACGCAGAGACCTGCTTGTTCGTACATTTGCTGACAACACTACAGTAATGATAGGTAAATGTGCAAGGTAGACTTCATAAAATCAGCTCAGGCGTGGACTGCTCCGCAGACCCATTAATATAATGGAACAGACTAATGCGCAGAAAATCAAATATGGACCATAGCGCACTCATCCGTACTATAAACCCTGTCATTCTGCTTTGATCGAAGGTCTTTTTAAGGCATTATCTGAAACGACAATTTTAGCCTCCCCAGCAGACCCCTGCTAATGTGGAAGGCCAGGCCATAACTTTAGAGCCCACACGTTATGATTTGCTCTGAGCTTGTCACGCAGTGACCCGGAATAACCGATCGCAAGAACAGCTATGGCTGGAAGCTGCCCCTGGCACCAGCACTCCGAAGCACAAAGACTTTGGGGAGCAAGGGTGGGAATGATCCTGGTGTTCCCTGCTGCCAGCTGTGTGCTGCTGGCTGCCCGTGCCCCGCTCCTGTGCCCGCTGGCTGCCAAGGGGTGGCGTGTCTTCTGCCTCAGCGGCTCTGTGCGCTCTCCTGGCGGCTCGGAGACAACCAGCAGCACTGAGGAGTTGACGGTAGGGAAGTGTCTAACGCACTGGTGCTCAGTGGGGGCTTCTGAACCGTCTTCAAGAGAACTTCACATAATGAATCACCGTCTCTTCTGCAGCTGCATATTTTTAAGCAGGAAAATGAACCAGTGCTATTCCAACAAAGTCCGTTCTTGTACAGAAATCTGGCAGATGTGTGGGAATTACTTGGAGAGCTGTGCTGTCCCTTGTGCGCATCTTGCATGCACATGGGAGAGATCCACGGAAAGCCTTGTTGGGTTCTTTGAGTCCTGTCTTGCTCTTGGTGTTCCGTGAAGTACTCGGTGCAGTCTGTTAAAAATTGTTAACCATTAACAGAACTCTGGTCTCATCTGTACATGATGGAGGCCTTTCACTGGCAATTCAAACCATCCAGATCTGGGACGCTGTCCGTTTGGCATGCTCCTAGGTTGGATAGGATATTGCTGAGCATGGAAATATAATAATGTCCATGTGTTATTTTTCCTGTGTTGTAGTTTGTATAGAATTTGCAAAAATGTAATTTCTTACTGGGGTACTCTTCACATTGAAAGTGAAGTAATTTCTTATTTGAATGATGTGCAAGCACAAGCTGAGCTTATCATATAGGACAGCTGATTACTGAAAGTCTTGGGGCACCAAATAAATGAGCTGGTCAGGGCAGTGGTCCCCTTTCTCGGTTACTTGTTCTGTTTTGGTAAGTCGAGTTTTATATCTGTATTCCTGTAATGTTTTATGTTTCACACCGATGCCATAGGATTAATTTCACATTCTATGCTACATTTCTGAATAGCTCTCAGTAAAAATTGTTGAGGTTCAGTAGACTCAAGGTTTCGGCATATAAATGCATTACAAAAACGTAGAATAAAGATTGAAGGGTGTTGGTTTGGGGGGAGGGGGTTGTTGGTTTTGCTTTGAGGTAAGCTGCTGAATTTTCACCCCAGAGAAAGGAAATTAAGAAAAGTATTTAAGGTGGAGCTGCTGGTGTAACCTGATCCCAGTTTACCCCACAGAAAACTTAGAGCTTCAGAATGCTGATAAGGTAGAGACTTTGGTAATGGGGTAAACTGGGAGGATCTGGTGCATATGGCATCCATACTTCCAGCAAGACCTACATAAGGGGGGATGTTGGGGGTGCTTTGGAGCAAATTGGATAATTGCATGCTAGCATTGACAGTACTAGTTTCAAGTCAATGCTCAACATAAGAGAAGATTGTTGTATTTCTCCAATTTCCAGCTGCTGTTAGGATGCTGATGTACTGAGAACCAGTATCGTCTGACTCCTCAGGGGCTGCCCCACGTCTAACTGTTCCTCTGTGTCTTCGTTTATATCCGTGTCGTGAATTCTCTGGGCTGTAAACATCTTTTTGTCCTGTGAGACCAGGCCTTGCACGGTGCCTGTGTCGAAGGATCCTGGCCCGTGTTTGGGTTTTCTGGACGACAGAGGAATGCAGCGAAGATTTGGATTGACGTGTATACTTACCATGGCGTGGCCTAAGCTAGAGGGACCCCAAAGTGATTTTGCTCACATGTTGCACTGACGGCAGCGGCTTTGTGCTGGGGCATCTCTGTGCTTGGCGAGGGTTGATTTTTGCCTGTCGGGAAGCTATTGCTTTCTGCCCCAGAACTCACTTGTTTCCTACGGTGCGCAAACCTCTCCTTCGGAACGCCGGGGGAAGGTGGTGGCTGTTCTCCCCCCCACCTCTAACACCATCCTTCGTCTGCTTATTAGTCTTCCAGCTGTCTGCAGTCAGCATTTCAAATGGAGAAATTGTAAACTGAATGTTACAGGCAAATTAAACATTTGCCATCTTGTGAGGAAAGGTCCTTAATTAGGAGAAGGATACACTGGAATGCCAAAAGCAAAATAAAAAAAAAAATAAAAAATTGACAGGGGACAGGCAGGCAGGGGAAGCAGGAGAAAAGAGAGCATATAAAGTCCTTGGATGTTTTAATAAATGATGTATCTGAGGATTATTTGATGTAGTTGAGACTGCCAGGATGTCTTGTATTTTCAGTACCACAACTGAAACTTATTTAGGATTTAAAAAAGAACCTTTTTGAGGTAAGGAATTTATTAATAATTTCCTGTAACTTCTGTCCAAAATGCTAGAGTAAATTTCTTTTGATAAAATACAGACTTCTGGAAGTACATAGAAATCCCGCAGCTTCTGACGTGACTGCAAGTTGGAGCAGTGTTTTAAAGTTTGGAATGATTACCTTGGTTCTTTTCAGAAAGTTTTTGAATACCTGTCTGATGCTGGGCTTGTTACTTCTATTTCTCTGCGGCAGTAAATGGTCTCCTGAACTCTTACAAAGGGTACCCCGTCACATCTGGAGCCGCTCTGTCATGCTGCTAGTGCGGCGTGTGTCAGGTGAACGTTCCATTGATCTGCTGTCACGGGATTCTTGTTTTAGCAGACTACATTCATGACATCTAACTTGCCGTTTCAATGCTGTTGAGTGAACCAAAGGAGGATGATCCTTTACGATTGCTCTGTCCGTCTTGAGATGCTCTGAAGGTACTTGGAAGACTGGAAGGGGAAGAAAATGTTCCTCAAATTTCAAAAATGCAGAATATATTTTCAGTAATGTTCACCAGTCCTCTAGCTCTATATGTGATGATGTATTTGGTTCTACGCTTTCAAAAACCATGACTTGTTTCCAAATTTTTGTGCCAATCTTCTCTAATTAGCTGTTTGTGCCAAACCTCATCCTTTATTGAAGTCAGACTGCTCTGTAATACAGGTTGCACAGTCACCTTGTAAGACAATAACTCCTCGTTTGTTTGTTTATTTTTTACAGTGGGAACTCCATACTATATGTCCCCAGAAAGAATACATGAAAACGGCTATAACTTTAAATCTGATATCTGGTCTTTGGGCTGTTTATTGTACGAGGCAAGTATCTTCTAACTTTTTTTTTCCCCACGTTTGTCTTAACCACACAATCCAGTACAGGAATTACTTTAGCTTAATTGTTGAGAAACCTTATGAAAAGTTAACTCTTTTTGTGCTCATCATGTGCTTTTTGAGCATGAACAACAAAGGAATTGTGCCATACAGCACAGTACTTGCACAAAGTTAATTTAGTAGGTCAGAGTAGATGTTGAGGACATGAACATAAACAAGCCAGCTTACTGCATTCTTTCTTCCTGCTGTGAGCAGAGCCATTATTAGGGCAGCATATTCGTAGTTTCTCCTGAATACTGCATTTGTTTTAAAAATAGCAAATTCATTTGAATGTAAACTACTGGTTTGTTAAATTGAATTCTGACCAATTGGAATATTTTAATTTTGGGAGCTTTCAATGAAGAAGAGTTTTTATGTAATGTGAAATCAGTTTCTCTACCTTTATTAGACTAGAGCTGGAATTTTTTCTATTTGTACGTTGTCTTCTGGCCAAATGCACAGATACAAAGCAGGCACACTTTGTATGAACTACACACTTCATGTACAACTTTTTCTTAAAAGCTATTTTGACAGTAAGTGCTATGATTTTATAACAGTACTTTGAGTTTTGTGATTTCAGTTTTAGCGGGGATCAAAGGGTATTGAACAGTCTTGTAGTCCTTTATAATCTAATCTTAATCCTTTTTAAATGTATGCATCTTTGCATTCAAGTGTAAGTGCATGTCAACATTTAGAAAGCTTTTATCCCAGCCCAGAGAATTAAAAATCCCTGGGATATTTATAATAAGAATATTACTCACATCCTCTTTGAATAATAAATTATGTGAACTGATGACATTTTGCTTCTCCCTACAATTTCTTGTAACCACATGGAATTAGAGAATAAACAGAAATGTAGTTTATTTTGTGAGCACATCAGATGTGAAAACTACTATAGTTAAGCATGTACTTCAGCTAGTTGATTAAACAAACCTTTTAGGACAAGATGGTATAAAAGTACATTTTCCCGTAACAGCAGTCTTCCCAGCAGGAGTTCAGTGCTTGTCACTGTTAGTTACTTCTGGGAAGAACACTCGTCTAATACAACTAAATGCTTGTTGAGCGAGGTGACCGGCTGTCCTTGGTGTGTTGCCAAGCCCTGAGTCATACAGTTCGATAGGTGCCGATTTACCGTTGGCGGAGTGCGAAAGTGCCGTGTGGTGTGCATCTTCAGCGAGAGAGACGGGCGCTGGGAACTCAGTGAGATAAAGCGATAGGGTCCTGCTGAAGGGACTTAAGCAGTCTTGGGGGCTCGACCCCAACAGCCCTTTGCTTCTCACATGTAAGACGGCAGCACAGCTGGCCCAGATACGGTTATGGACTTGAGTGTGGTCCAAAAAATGCTCTTGGGGAGGAAAAAACCTCACAACTCTCCATTCTTTTTATACTCCTACCAGTGTCCATCGAAGGAATCCTGCACACTTGGCATGGCATAGAGTTTCCTTAAGGAAAAAGATTTATCTGGGTGTCTGGCATAAATATCCCACCAGTCACCACGAGCAGTGTAATGTCCCAACGTTGGCCTTACTGGCGTCAGAGCAAATAGCCGCTAGATCTGTTGAAGGGAAGGTCCACTTTGGGGGAGACACTGGAGCCTGACGTGGTTGTATCACTGTTTTATTGTGAAAATTCCATGGGATAGGAGGGAGAGAAAGAGCGTAAGACATCCTACTAAGTACTTGATCAAAAATATTTGGAAAACTGTGAGCTTAAATTGAGTGCCTTTGTGCCTATCCTCAAATTGTTGTTACCTCTAGTGAAAGAATTCAAGAGACTTTTAATAATTCTGGAAGCAGCAGCAACATACCGTGAAAAAGCTAGTATTTTTTTATAAAGGATGGTTTTGCTTGTAATGCTCCTAATGAAATACTGAAAACTGGAATAATACAGTATAGCCGTATGTATCTGGGTCTGCTGGTGGTGTTTGAAAGGGAATTTGGAGACTCTTCTGTGGGAACAGAGGGAAGGAAGCCTGAGCTCCCGGTAATTCATTATGCTGAATAATTCCAGGTACACTTCCTAAAGAGGAATTCTCAGTTTAAAGCTTTGCTTGAGTCGAGGACTTTGGCCCTGCCGTGGTGCGTTGGACTTGCCAAGTCTATCGATACCAGTGGAAGTTGCCCAAGTTGGACACCACTACTCGTTTGCTGCTGCAGTGTACGGCAGCTCCGTCAGGCTGCTCCGAGTCATTTCTGAGGCTGAGCTGTGCTGGAGATGGGATTCCAGATTTATGCAGAGAGAAATATTTAGCGTTGCGCTAAGATATGTTTTTGTTGCACGCAATATGGTCCCCTTATGGCACAGTAGTCTTGGTACTCCGTATATTTCAAGAAGCTGACTTAATTGCACACTAAACATAATTCTCTGGTAGGAGTAGCAGTACTATAGTAACATGTGAAAGATTTGGCATGTGAAGCGTTTTTAAATTTACTTCCTACGTAGGTAAGCCTTAACTTTGTGAACAGGATCTGTGAGATCTTGCAAATTCCAAGGAGGACTGGACAATTACCAATTTTGTGTTCAGTAGATAAACAGCTACTTGACTTTTTAAACTTTCTAGAATTCGAAAAAGTAAAAATCAAATTCATATGTCTTTGAAGGAGCTCTATTTTATCTTCACTCATTTCTTGTAACGAGAATGTTTTTCCATTTGGCTTAAAAGTAAGGAAGCGATGTTTGTTTGGTTATGAGTCACTTCTGATATTTCTCCAGATAGATTGTGTAGATAAGCTGCGGAGAGATTTAATGTACAAATTGCCTTCAGAGACACGCATGTCCACTGGAATCCACTTAGGGAACATTGAGGGGTTTGGGATGTGATGCCACATAGCACCACTTAACTTTGACATTGATAATCGTACAGTGATTTTTATTAAATCTTATCAATATAGTAGTAACTGTCTTCATCCCTCACTTCCTGTAGATACCTGTCAACAAGATAACTTGGAGGGGATAGAAATAAGTTGTTAATTCCCAGAATATAGCTACAAGCAATGACTTTAGCAGTTATGGCAAGACGATCAATTTAAACACTAGCAGTGGTTCCTATGTATATATATTTTTAACCAGTCATACTGCATGGTGGTCATTTTAAATGGAGATCTGGCTGTCCTGCGGTAATTGCTCTAATCAAAATGTCAGGAGCAAACCCCAGCGTAGCATCATGAACTGTTGTTAGGGAGATATTTGGAGCGCCTGTGGTCACGACCCCTGCAGACCTGACCGTTCGAGGCAGGACGTGTGTGCTATCTCTTTCCATTCTCATTCCCTCTGTTTGCCACCCCAAAACCCCACGGTGTTTCTTTGTCGTTCCTCCTCTTTTGCACATGACTGCTTAACTAGACTTGGAAAGAAAAGTTGATGGGAATTGAAAAATCCCTTTCAACCTTACTGGCATTATTGATGTTTGTATTGAAATCTCAGAGACCTTGTTTAACCTTTGATTGCCTTCTGTGCCTTCCCTAATGCACCCATTAGTGTTTGTCTTGGAACAATCTTGCGTGCTGGGCTCTCCAGTTTTGTTTTAACTGATTAAGAGCAGTTTGCTATCAATCTCTTATTGGAGATTAGGGCCTCTAATTGGAGTCTAATTTTTTTCCCCACTGATTTGCCTGTTACGACAGTAGAGAAGTTACAGTGATACAACTTCATCCTTCGCCTTCAAAAACTTCCAAAGGCCACGAGCACGGGACTGTCGGGGCGTTCCCCCGACCGTTGGGGCCCCATTCACAAGCCTGTCGGGCGACTCCAGCCTCAGGTCCGCAGGGTTATGAGGAATCGCTCAGCATTGCTGCTGGTAACAGTGGTGAAAGCACAGAGGGGGCGAAGTGTGCCTGTTCCCCAGCCCGCTCGTCATTCCTCTTCTCGCTCAGCCTGCAGCAAAGCACAGTAAATGTCACTAGCACAGCAGATATCTCAAGCTACGTTACATGAAGCATTACAGAGAGAAAACTGAACAAGCCTGGAATTTTCTGAGATGTTTTTGGGAGTCGTGTCCTCAGTTCATTGTGTCCTTCAGTGTAATTTGGGTACCTTCCTGTGTTCCATATTGCCATTTATAAGCCTCTCGGGATATTGGATAAATACGTCTTGGAGAGCTTCCTGAAAAATATTTTAGACTGGTGGTACATAAGGAGATAACCTTGGAGATTTGGCCAGAATGTATCTTACTGCTTCTCTTAATGGCTCAGGACTCATTGCAGAGGGTTCCTTACCCCTGCAGGGCTGTCTGGTGCAAGGTGACCTCCCGCAGCTGAGGTGTCTTTTCACCAGTTTCACAGAGTAACCAATGTGTCCTGCAGATAAGGCCAGGAAGAACCATACTAACTTTAAATTATTTAAAAGATAGGTTTATGATTTAAACCAAGGATAGTTTATCTTGATGTGTCCTGCATTGCTTACACTTGGACACGTGTTAATGCTAATGAAGTTTCGGTAGGACACACCGGCTGCAGCCCGCTCCTGCGGAGCCCGGGGGGGCAGCTCGGGGTGCCTCTGCGCCGGGCCACGTCCTACTGCTGGAAATCCAGCCCAAACACAGCCTTTCAAAACCCTGCCCTAATGAAAACTGCTTGTCTGTCGCCAAGTCACTGATAATCCATCAGTCTTGATTCCTAACTGCAGGATAATAGAGGGGAGGATCTGGTATTGACTTTTTCTGATTCTGCTGGGAGCTTGCGGTGTGTGTCAGCAACAAGACAGTGCTCTTCAGGTGGCTTCCACAGCGCGTGGTAATGTGCAAAAGACTAATAATCATCAAATAACTCCCTATTAAAGCCTTAGTGAGAAGCATCAACTTCAGCTGGGCTCAGTACGAGAGTCTTGCTGATTTGATGTGGCTTGTAGCAAAACGATTTAGAAAGATCTAAACAGAGTGGATAATATCCACAATTATCCAGCGGTGGTTTGTCAGAAGGCGATGTGGCTGTGCCGCCTCTGACAGGCGGCGGGAGCGACGAGCAGCCCTTGAGTAACACCCTGGGCTCATAAGCAGATGGGCCCGGCGTTGCCGGCGGCTGCAGGTGGGTCTGCGGGCTTGGGTCCCGCTGTGGGGAAGCGAGAGGGAAGGCGCTCAGCTCAGCGGGTCCGCCTTGCCTAGACACGGCTTCAGCCACATCTTGCACCTTCAGAAATGCCTGTGTTGCTACGGCTGATTTCCTGAGGCTCAGTGTTCGCTTAGACCTCTTGGGTGAGAACTTGCAGTGTAAATGGTTTTCCACACACAAAGATGCAGTTTCCTTCCTGAAACTTAAGTATAATATAAACATATCTCTGTAAGCAGTCTCCGCACTCCCTGGAAGGAATTCTTCTCCACTCAGAGCCATCCATCGTGCTCTCCGTGCTGTGTGGACAGCCTGTTTATCTTGGACATCTGTCACTTTTGGAGATGCACATACTGGATTCATAAAACAGAGTCAAAACAGGAAAAAGACCAGATTGATTAGGAAAAGTTTCGGGAGTTTGGTTCCCGCATCTGCCTGGGATACTCCTTCCTAAATAGCAGATTTCCGGCAGGAGGGGATGTTTGTTTTGAGGTTGTTTTGGTTTTTTTAAAGGCTGAAGTCCGTTGCTCACACTTACAGGATTCTTCATTTTCTAGGTAGCCAAATGTCCTAAAATAAGCAATTTATTCCTTGTGGCAGTCTATTAAAAATTTACTAGTCACACAGAGCAGATAACTGGCTGATCTGAATATGATCGAAACTGAGGAAGATTGCAACCGTGACACAGTATCAAAGACAAAAGAGCTGCTACTTTTTAAAGAGGTGATCACGGTTGAGAGGCTATGAAATACTCATCTTTGAGCCAGCTGGTTTCTAACCGATTGCCCCGCAGTCCGAGCATCCTATTTCTTGGTTTAAAAAAATAGGTACTCTTTTTTTTCTGTGTACCTGTAGAGTTGCCTGTGTACACCCAGTGTTCCACATCTGAAACGTTTTGAGGAGAAAGGATCTCGGAGATGGGAAAACGTAGAGACTTTGCCAGGCTCGGCGCTGCCCAGCGGCTGGGTGCCGTGGTTGCGGGAGGCAGGGACAGGGGGCTGCCGTTGCGGGGCTGCACCCGAAGCCAGCGTCGGAGCAGGGGCCTGCCTGTGCTGAGCGCTGCCGCGTCTTTCACGGGGACGGGGTGCTGGGTGGCAGGAGGAGCTCCACGCTGCTGCCGCAGCTCCGCTCACGCTTCGGTAAGGCGTTGGGAAGCACGCAGCGGCATGCCTGGCGCCAACCCAGTGACGGTGTGCGAAACTGTCATGATCTCGGAGCAACTTTGGCTGTGGAGAGTCTCAGAGAGCAACATCATCACTTGCTCACTGCCAAAGAACAAAATTTGCTCTTGCAAACGAGCAGTACTGCGGGCTATCAAAGCCTTTGCATTTCTGAAATATTTTCTGTTTTTTCTCTGCAGATGGCAGCTCTTCAGAGTCCTTTCTATGGAGATAAAATGAACCTGTTTTCTCTTTGCCAAAAAATAGAGCAATGTGATTACCCGCCTCTTCCAGCTGAACATTATTCTGAAAAGGTAATTTGTGGAGCATTTTTGCAGGGGAATGTGATGGGGGGGTGCAGTGAAGTCCCTCCCCAGACAGGGGAGAGGGAACCCGGGAGGAGAAGCCCCCCGTATCCAAAGCAGAAGAGGAGGTGGCCAGAGTGCCCTGAGTACCTGCAGGGCTGGCTAAGGAAGCTCTTGTTGTGATGTCGGAATATCAACAAGCTGAATTAAGACAGAAGATTTCTTAATGTGGGGGATATTTTGAAACTGGAAGTCTGTGACGCTGGCAAAAACCAACACTGAACCGTGGGAAAGCCCTCTCCTTTGTGTCCTTTCCCTTAAAATAACATACCATAAAACAGTGCTTAAATTTTTGTTTATGAAGTCTTCAGTGTGTAACGAGGGGGCAAGAAAAGAAAAGGCGGGGGGAGGAAGGCTATTTAGTTTAATGCAATAAGCATCTATACAGCAGCTGTTCGGGGCCTTTTTAAAGTCTGGATTTTGTGCATATGAAGGCAGGAGATGGAGAGCAGTAGCTGAACTGGAGTACATAAAAAAAAAATTGTCACTGCGCGTGCTTGCTTGGCGATGTTTCACTTCAGCTGCAAACGTGTGGTGTTTTTGTTTGGGGCCTTTTGAGCTGGGTTTTTTAATTTTTTTTCCCTTACCTAGACAAACCAGCTGTTTTTCCTTACCTCCTCATTCAGTTGCAGTTGCCTTCTATTTGCAAGGAAATGGCTAATGTAATTTTAAATGTTCACCAAATCCTTTGGGGGTTTTCTTTTGTTCTACCTCAGAGTTCTGAGGAGCAAGAGGCGGGATGCAGGGGAAATACCGTACACAGCCAGCGGCACAGTCTGGTCTCCACCCTGAGAGGGACCCTGCACCACCCACTTTACTTTTTACTTAGTTTTTTACTTGCTGAGTAACTCATGCAAAAGACTATTTGAGAACTGTTCTGGGAAAGTGGATTTTTTAAGAATTTTTTTTCCCCAAGCTGTTGTAGCAGCAAGTCCCGGCTCTGCGCGTTCACGTTTCCGTGCTGTTGTAGCATGCGTTTCAGGATATGCCTGCTGGCAGCAAGAATTAGTGTAAGTTGACAGATGTGTTTCCTGTCCTTACAATTACTGTCTGTTTGCTTCCCTCTGGCAGTGCTAAAGAGTGTGTGTAGTGTAGTGATACAATCCAGGGTGAGAAGGGTGGTTTAAAGCTCAAAGGCGCCAGGTCCCAGAGAACGAGGCTCCAGATGGTGTTCATGCACTATTAACGGAATGCTTGACAAAGTCTGCGGAGGGCTGTGCCTTTGGCTGTAGCTCATCCCGCTGCATTAGCTGCTGCTCCTGACTGAAACCGCAAAGAGCTTCACTTTTGTGAACATTAGATGACTCCACCACAAACAGTATTTGTTTTAGTACGTACTTGCAAAGATTGGGTTTTCAGATGCTTTTGGAGTGGGCAGCCAAAGGGGAAGGTGTGTTGGTGGCTCCCAGCAGCCAAACTAGACCAACCATGCAGGCAGGCAGGGTCGGAAATGGAGGCAGCTGCCTGCAGCAGCAAGTGGCACCAGAAAGAATTTGTTCTTCCCTGGAC
>VYXH01005877.1:30654-76106 GCA_013397275.1 Burhinus bistriatus | reverse complement strand
TTCCTTAACGAGCCAATGTCTCCCGTTTAGATTGAAAGGGCAGAGTCTTGTCAAATATTGTCACTGCTGCAGATTTGTGAGTGATGTGGGAAAGCAGTAAAGCCTTCACATCCTCCTGCCCGAGGGCAGGGCTGAGGATGAGGCCCTGCCACGCAACCAGAGGTTCTGGTGAAGCTCCGGGGCGGTCGGGATGTCTTTCCTTCACTGCGGTAATGCAGTGTTGAAGCCCAGCATCGGCTGTAGGCTGGCTGCTGATCTCATGAATATTTTAGTTGCAGCGTTGTTTTAGATGAACAAGGCAGAGCGTTTATTGAAGACTGCCTGCTTTAACGGTGTTTCCGTTCAGTCATGTTCCTCTTCTTTGTAGCCTTTTGTGGCTAACCAGTCCAAATCCTCCCGTCATCAACTGGCGTGCTGCTTGTAGCAGGAGGAGGAGCTGGGACTCCAACCAGGGTTAGTTTTCTGTAACGGGAACAGATTTGCTAGGAATTGGAGATACTGGTTGGTACTGTCAAGGCTTGGTCCGCCAGTTCCATGGAGGTAATGGTGAAGTGTCTGTGCTGTCCTGGTCGTTGACAGAGGACCAGACTTCCCCGGCTGTGTTTAGGTGCTGTATTTATGTGGGAGCACAGCTACTGGTTAGACAAATTGTACTGATAGCGCAGGCTCCGGTCAGAGCTTTAGAAGCATTTTAATTTGTTTGTGGGCGTTCTATGGTGATCTTGTCTGGTCAGGGCTGCAGAATGTGTTAAATCTCTGGGGCCTCAGGGCTACGAAGGCAGCACCCGCCTGCCCTCAGGTGCATCAGAGAAGCCCCCGCAGCAGAACAGGCCAGGACCAGGCGGTGGAGGTGGGTTCACTCTGGAGACAGCCTGGCAAGGGGGCTTGAATTGCTCTCAGTGTGTACACACAAAATGACGGGCAAGGCCGTTAGCAGTAACGGCGTTACACCGCGTCCTTGCCGCTCGTGCTGCCTCTCTGCCCCTGCCTCCATCCTGCCTGCAGGGATCCCCGCTGAAACACGCGTCGGGCCCGGCGACAGCTTGAAGCGGGGCCCTTGCTCCATCCAGAGCTGAAACCTCACTGGGTACGTTCGGTAATGCAGCTGCAGCCGTGTGCTCGATAGCTCTGTGGTCATGCTTTTAATTACCATTAAAATAATTGGCGCTGTGGCTACTGGGAGGATGGGAGAAGATCAGAGGCTCAAGGCTGTTTCTCCCGGTGCCTCGGGGGTACCAGCAGCTTTCAGTGTCTGTATAATTAAAAGCTACAATCTTTCATGTGCACAATAAAGAGGGTTGGGAGGTGGGGAGACTTCAGCCCTTCTGCATTTTATTTATTAAACATAATCAATGACCAGTCTCTCTTCTTCACAAAGGTTTTTAGGAAACACTAGTGTTTGACAGCCGCGCTCCAGTATCTTAAGATACACAAGTGCTGTTCTTACATTAAAAACCTTGAACTGGCTTGTTACCAGCGATTGGTGTGGGAAGTGCAGCTATCGCACGGGAGAGCTCTCTTCAGGACATGGTTTTAAACCCCTCCCTCTACTTGCCCCTTTCCTCAGAGCCCATTTTCACTGGCAAGTCCATCCCCATCTGTCAGCTCAGTCAGATCACTGGCAGTGATCTCATTTTTACTTCCTTCATCGCTGTCCTGCTCATGCCGCTGGTGCCTCCCCAGCCCACGCCTTCGCTGCCCTTCGCAGGGTCCTGCTGCGCCGGGCTCCCTGCCCCGCTGCCCTCTCTTCGTGCTTCAGACGCCTGTTGACCATGAGCTGCTGGTCATCTGATGATACTGGTCGTCTGTGCTCTGGTTCTCTGAAGTGAATCAAAAATCCCCCCAGGAAAAAAAGATTTTTTTTTAATTTTTTTTATATTTTTTTTTTAATTAAACCCAAAAGCTTTGAAGCTCCCGGCGTCAGGAGTAACAGATGAGCGGTGGTGGTTGCGTTCTCCGTAGAGAGCAGGGAACCCCCAGCTGTGTGTGTGCTACCAGCGCATTGTAAATGATGATGTAAAATCCACTGGGTTGTGTGGAAGATTTAAATCTTCAGTGCTGAGGGCTTGGTGGAAAAGGTTCTTCCTGGCCCTTTTGGAGGGTGAGGGGGACCCGGGACAGAGGGACATGTCCCTGCAGTCTGTCCAGGAACGTCTGCAGAAGAGAGGTTCCCCGCTCCTGTCCCGGGGCTCCCATGGTGGACACGTCTCTGTAGCCTTTTCCAGTAAGAAAGCAGTGAATTCCTTCACGTTTGCACGTCTGTTTTCCTGTCTTTCAGCTGCGGGAGCTGGTCAGCATGTGCATATACCCCGATCCAGATCAAAGACCTGACATCGGTTACGTGCACCAAATAGCAAAACAAATGCACGTTTGGACCTCCAGCACATGAACCATCCGCAGACACTCGCGAGAAGCCAGCACAGCTCAGTCTTACTTGAATTTTTTTCTCAGATGAAACCGACTGGTGCCTAGTCACACGAGTGAGAGGGTTGAGCACTCGTAGCAAGATGCTCCATTATTTCTGCAGGTTATTTGACAAGGACTCTTACAAGGTGGTCATGCTTTAAAGTGAAGATTCTGTGAGGTATTGCAAGTGATTTTTTTTTTTTTTTTTAAGGCCAATAATATGTTACAGATGTAGATCATTTAAGGGTCCTTTCTTAAAACTGTTGTGTGTAATCTAGGATAGACGACGTTAACAAGGGTGTCAGAGCATTTGACACACCCCTTCTATCTTAACTGTAATGTGAAATATTGAAATAATTCCTTCAGTGAAATCACTTTATACTAATGTAAGGATTACAGTAGATTTTGTGTAATTTGTGTAACTGCTACTTTGCCTCTTCTGCAAATGGTTAATAGCAAATTCAGTTTTTACTTCATATATTTTAAAGCAGCCATTTATGTGTTTTTATTAATTCCCTCCTCTTCAGACTTAGGAACTGGGAAGGGTTGGGGGGGTGGGAAACACATTTGTTTCAAGATTTCTTTTTTTAATTGAAAACTTAGAGTGAGTATATTGCTGATGCATTTATCTGTTAACTTGGCTACAGCCAATGAGATGAGTTAAGCATGTACCTGGGGGGAAAAAAAGAAAAAAATGCCAAACCCCAAAACAAGCATTGCTTCTGCAAATAATTTCTCTTTAAACTTATTTTCCCATTTGGCGTGGTTCCTTTTAGACTACAGGTTCATGTTAAAAACCAGTGTTCATCTAAGCCAATTAGATTTTGGTGAAGATACTCTTACACGTTCAGCAGTACGTTAGGTACTATAGGTAAAACTTCAGTGGTGTTTTAAACACTTTGCAAATTTTTTAAAAAAGAAATAAGTAAAACACTTTGTGTATCTCATTCTACATAAGGATCAGCCCCCGTCTGTTTAACTGTGAAAGCTAATTTACAGAATGTGAATTTTTATAAAATCTCAACCTGATTTGAAGGAGTCATCTTCTTTAACTACATGAAAATTTTCAACCAACTAAATTCATTCATTGAATCAATGATTTGTTTCTTCACTGTCGATGAAAAATATTCACTGCTTTAGGAACAATCGTGGATTCACGTTCAAGTGTTTCCATTTCACGTGCCCGTTCAGAGGAGCGGGGCTGCACTTAACGTTCTGGAGGACTTCGGCGGGGAAATCAATAAGCCTGTGCTGTTACAGCGCTGCTTCCATGTGTGACGGTGGCTAATGCCAAAATGTAGATTTGTGTGTGACAGTTCAAATGCAGCCTGTGCCTGTTTTTTTTTCCTTAAGAAAAGCATACAATCCTTAATTTTTTTGGAAATAAGATTAGGGTTAGAGGGTTACATACATATATATGCTTTTAGTGGATTTTTTTTAACCTAATTTGCTCTACCTTAAAGGAAAACTGCAGTGCCATCTTTAACGACTTCCCATCAAATTTCAAAATATTTATATAGGTAGCAAAGGAAAGCTATTAATTGCTGTGACTAATGTTGCTATCGTTAATGCAAGGTGCCATTTTATTGAGTCTTCTCAGCAGAAAGTTGAGCCTGCTGCTCTCATGAGAGATTCGGGAAATTCAAATCAGCACGAGAATGTGGTGGAGACACCAAATTGCTTCCAACATTCCCATGCTAACTTGTTTAATTCATACCCAGCTTCTGTAGCAATTCTGAGGTTTAAGACTGAAGACTGTCACTTTTACGCTGCAGATTTCCTTTAAGCTGTGGTGGCAGCTACACATTCAGAGGGATGGTTGTGCTGCGCCTCTCGCTGTAACACGGAAAAGGATCTTTGGCTTCCAGGGAAGCTCAGCTCAGATTTGAGTATCTTGAGAAGTCTGGTCGCTTTCTTGCTACATAAAATTTATTAGTGCTTATGAGTAAATGTATTTTAAAAGGTAATTTTTTTTTTTGCAATTGTGCATTTTTAGATAAATAAAAAAATTATTTACAAAATAAATACTTTTGTTTAAAAAAAAAGAAAAAAAAAAAGGCCAGTGTTAAGGAAAAAGTAAAAAACCCCAAACCACTGAAAACAGGCCTAAATATGTGTGAAACGGTTCCTTACAGCTATCAGAAAATGGACGAATGGACTACGTGAACTGCATCAGTTGTCCTGATGGAAAACTGTGCATGAGTGTCTGTACCCTCTTAATTGCGGCACATCTAAAGCTGGGTTTTGTGAATGTTTGGTGCAGGATGCGAAGATGAGGGCTTGGTACCAATTAACCTTTAGAAGCTGACTGTAGATGATACACCTTCCCTTCTGACTAAATGAGAAAATAATTCTGCAGGTGGATTTTCAGCTAGCTTTTCTTGCTTTTGCCTTTTTTTTTTTTTTTAATATGGATTATGTGGTAGTGTATGAAACAGTTTGAAATCAGTTTATCTCAAATAGTACAAGCTGAGGATTTTAGGACAAAAAGGGTTCAAGGGGAAGCTTGTAGAAAAACTCAGGCAAGTAACAAGACTTGGAATTATGCTGCCTTTGGTCACGTCATTTAGAAATGAAAATGTGCGTACCAGTGTGGAGGCTGGATCTACTCCATGTCCTGTCTCTATCTACAAAAAACAGGGAAGAATAAATATTAACACATCATGATAACAGTATTATTTCCTTGCACTAACGTAAGTAGAAGCAGTCTGCTGTAGGTCAAGGTCAGCAGTTCAGAACCACCAGCGCTTACTATTTTTATGATCTTGATCTGGTATGCATCCATCATGCATCAAGAACATTATGTTAAATTAAAACTGGTCAAATTGGGCTTACGCAGAATAGTTTTACCCTTGCTATTTTGTTCCTAGAGTGAAGTAACAAAACAGCAGTTGTACACAGTGGTGGTTCTGCCCCGGTATGACTGTACGCTGCGTGGTATCTGCTCCAGGAGCCTGGCTCCCTTTCCCATGGTAATACAGGTCTTTCAGGCTAAAGGCCAACTTCCACAGCCACACCACTAAAGCGAGTGGGTAAGATGCTGCAGGTCTGTTCTGCGGGAGCCTCAGGTTTTCAACACGGTAAGAAGGGAAAAGCTGCAGAAGAAATCAGCACCACGTAAAAACACTAATTAGGAGAATGGTCAGAACCCTCTTTATTCTGTGTCAGCTGCATGTTTCCCTTGATGCTGGAAGGCTTCTAAACACAACGGGGGCTGCTCTCCAGTGACAGAAAAGGGCTGCACACGGTGGTTCAGGAGGTGTCCATGGTTTGTACAGTTTCATCCACCACCTCAATTTCCAGGAGTGCTACATTTTCTGTGAGAACAGCAGTAGTTCCTTTTTCACACTTGTATCTACCATACCTGTTAAAGAAATAGGTGAAAATTAAGCTGGAAGATAGTACTACATAGGAAAACTCTCATTTAAAATTTTAGAACTAACCAGCTTTTTCTAGAAGTTTCCTATAAAAAAGTCCAACATAAGTAAAGGAACTGTGCTTACTGCACAGTCTAAACTGATGGTGATAACTGATAAAGTTTTAGTTCGACTAGCATTTTTAGGAAACACTCAATCTTTAAAAAAAAAGAGTAAATTACCAAGAAACTGGAAAGGCTCCCTTAGAGAAATAAGTGGGATCTCATTACAGTGTAGGATATTCTTCCTGTGTAACCTCACTCAAAGAAAAGCAATTTATTTATTTTTTACAACTCTGCAATAATTTTACCAGTGTATTAGCTTTGGGTTTCTGTGCTAAAATTAGCTAACAGTTAACACAAAGACTGCCTGTAATGAAGCTGTGCTTCTGACATCTTAACTGTGTCTGACCATAGGCATTGCCACCCTTTTCACAGCAGACTCCAAAAATCTTACTTAAAATGTGTAATAAAAACTCTCGTCTGGCTGACCCCCTACAGCTATTTCTGCACAGAATGGGGTGTCGTGCTTATGGAGTGGTACATTAAGAAATCCAAAAGGCCTTTAACTGGAGCAGTGCAGTTCTTTGTGGCTTCGGCCCTAGTGTCTGCCTTAGAAAGAAGGAAAAAAGCAATGGCAGTGGACGGAAAAGGTGTACAAGTTGTTACACATAACATAAAGGTACATATGGCAAAATCCTTGAGCTGCCTTGGGCTGTAATTTCACTGCTCAGGCAATGTAGTTCACAGAGCAACATAGCTGAGCGATTAGAAGTAAAATTTGCCAGCTCCACTAACATGCAAATTTTGCTCACTTCAGAGTTTCATCGCTTCTGTATCCTGCACATTATCAGTATGACAGGACCACATGATAAGTACTGAAATGTAACCTTGTTCCCAGAGAGTTCCGTACTTGAATGTTTATGACAAAAAATTTCAGAATTGCACTCTTAAGGAAACAAGTGACAGTACAGTTTCACATGCTGTGCAACCCTTCCATGTGCTTTAAGGAAATTGAGGATGGTAAAATGGGGGAGCTGTACAGAAATCTGTCTTCTCATGTGGCTTGCCAAATGAAAGAGCTGGAAGAAAAAAAGCACAAGTTTCTACATAGTGGAAATGGTTGAGGGACTGTTTGATTGGGAAAGCATGAATGCTTACAGGCATTTTTTTAGTTTATTTATACATGAAATGGGACTCAAGTTTAGTCCAAATAAAAAAAAAAATCTTGTCATTACTGTATTCAGCTATTAACTGTCAGCTGTCCTTTCAACACATTACATTTCTGGACAGTTTTGAGGAAACTAGTGATCAAAACAATGTGTTGTCTTAAAAATCTTGCATAGGGCACGTTTTCCAGCCACTGGCTAGAAAGGGCCTCTAGAAATAGAATAAAATGCAACCTCGTAGTCACAGGCTAGAGTTGTGAAGTTTTTCTCTTGGTTTTTGGTGTTGTCCTGCAGTGAGTTCGTATATAATGGCTAGTGACAGGCCGTGCTGCCCGATAATTGCTTTTTCAAATCCCCGCGCTAAGATTAGGCAGAACTGCAGAGGGTACAGTGATGCCACGAGTCTGACACCACACAAGTTTCAGCCAGAACACAGCAGAACACGACTATGTTGCTACCCGATAGCAACAGAAACCCAGTCACAAATGCAAAACTTCCATTACTTCCTGAAACACAAGAGCAGTCTCCTGGTGTGGTAAAGTGATGGCAGGTAAGAAATTCATGTGTTTCCTTCACACACCTGTAAGTGCCACTAGCAGCCTCTATTCAACCGCAGGTACAGTCACTAGTTTTGTTTTCTTGTTTAGTTGAAATTCAATATACAGATCAAGAGATTACTCTGACAAAATTTAGTATTACAGAAAATGGGAATTGCTGGGAAGAGCATGCGTAACATGCACCTTTACTAACCTGTCCCCCTTTCTGTTGGCCACATCATACGGACGGAGAAAATCCAACTTGTTCTTGCTTATAACACAGATATCTATGTTACTGCCGGAGCCCAGATCATTGTATATGCCAGCTGCGATGGCATCTCTCACAAGCTGTTTGGCTTCCTCTTCCTGGAAAAGTTAAAAAAGCTGTCATTGCACAAGTGTTGGCATTTCACAGAAATGTTTGTCCCTGTGACAGTGGAAGCTGTGAGCTCTCAAAACGATAAATGAGATACCAGCGCCGTTTTAATCACTGAAGTACTGCAGAGCATTAACAACAGTCTGCTGTCCATCTACAGGGACAACCTTTTATCCTGTTCATGATCCACCGCCCCTCAGGACAGATCAGACTTAGTAAAGACAGTCAAGGAAACAAGATTAAGATTTCTGTCTTAATGAATGGAGAAAATAAATTTACAATTTCTATCTTCCAGGCTGTTGTGCACATGTACAAGTTCCCTTTAGTGCCCTCTATGTAACAGCTGCATGCAAATTAAAGAGTCACACTAGTTTAGTTACAAGACTTCCCTAGGTAGGACTCTTTAATCATCCTCTGTAGTACCAAAATTATTTCTATGATTTTGTAACGTAGCTGGGTTTGCAAAATTTATTCGGCTTATCTTAACAGTAACCATCGTGCAAAGCAGCCTTGCTCTGTGCTGAACTGCAGCTGGCTAGTATTTTTAATTCCAGTCCTGAACACAAATGCAGAATATTTAAAGAAACCTGCTGAAAATACTGGTCAAACTAGGTACCTCTGTCAAAATACTGCAATTTGTAGTTAAGTTCTTACCATTTAAATGAAAAAATGGAAGATTTGCTACAGTTTCTTTTCTGCTGTACAGTTCACAAATTCCATAGGTAGCTAAAGCAAAATATGTACTTAATACAGTTCTTTTAAAAGGGCAATACACAGCTCAAATATGCACGCAGCATGTAACTGAGAAATTTACTGTTTAGAAGCTGGCTGAATAGCCTAAACCAGAGTGCAATTGTGTGTGTGTGTGTGTAACACAAACACAGGGAACATTCAGATGAGTCTTTTACAAGGAAACATTTCAAAATCATCAAACTCTCCATTAAAATATTACAACAGGTCTGTAATCATCTTCATTCCTCCCTCCCCAACAAAATTCATGAATGGTATTGATGTGAAGGCATCAGAAATACAAGTTTTGATATGCCTGATAACTAGTAAAGTTATCCTCTCCTAGTAAAGGCTATTACAGCTGTGCTGGCTCCCTCTACAGATCCCAGGGAGGGTTTATTTTTATTTCAGAGGCAGCTTATTGAAAATTGCAGATGGGATCCAGTACATCCAGAAATAATCTGACACAGCCAGTAAATCATTAGGTTTTGCACTGTAAGTGAAGATGGTGAACATGAAGTAGTGTTGCAAAACAACTTTTTGATGCAGCACTTTAAATCTTGTAAAAACCAGGTTACAGGCATCTGTTCTCAGTACCTACGTGTGCCTGTCCTTATGAGAAAAGATCCACCACCGCCTGACAAAGCCCTCCAACTCCGTGTGGGGGTCGAGCCCTCTGTCCTGCGTGTCTTCCCATGGCACTGTGTTACTTGCCAAGAGACACAAACCCAGCGAGGAAGTGTCCTGCGCCGTCACCACTGACGGTTGTACAGAGTAATGGCTAGTGCTCCAGTCATCTGGCAAAAGTGCCAGAATGCAAGGAAAACAGCTTGTGTCCATATACACACATACACTTTAATCTTGAAAAGTAATTTTGAAAGTAGCCTCTTAGGTACATACCAGAGCACATAAGACCCCTTAGATTTTCTCAAAGGTGTATAAGGAACTGACTTGAAAACTGAATAGAATGTGCCTGTTCCAGCAAAGACGGACAAAGGCTGAAGGACATCTATGAACACAGAAGTTTGGACTCAGTTTTATCCTCATTTACGGCAGCTGCTGCTCAGCTAGCCCAACGTGATCATACCCAAGTGCTCGGTTTACCATGCAAGTATTCAATGCTGATTTTGATAAATTCGGCTTTTTAAAATTTGCTTCATTTTAAAGGCCTCACTGTCTCTGCCAGTATCCTGCCACATGAAAATAACAATGCCAAGAGCCCCAGCCCGCTCTTAGAACGTCTGACTTGGCCAGCAGCTGCACCAGCCCCAGTGTACAAGTGCAGCTGAAGAGGAGCCCAAAATTAGCTCAGCTACAATCACGTCTGCTCCCAGTGCATACTCTGCATTCTCCGATGGCCCTCTACAAAAGAACTTGTTAATAACAGTATTCCTGTTCTAACAGCTTAATTAAGGTATTGACTGGGAGGGGGGCATTTTTTTTCAGTAAACTATAGAAATAGCATAAATTCTTATTTCACTCCCAGTTTTATTAGCATTACTTATTAAAAAAGCAAAACATTGAATTATACTTTCTACCACAGTGACTACAACAAAACACTCATTCCTTCAGTGTGTTTGGTAGCAAAACTCCAATAAGCAAGTATTTCCTCACTCAACTGACAGAAGCCTACTTTCACTGATTGTTGCATGCTAAGGGTATTTTAGTGCTATAGTGAAAGTAAACATACTAAAATAAAAAATTGTGTGTAGATATGTTTTAAAAATTAAACAGTAGCAAAACTAGAGTAATTTTAAGCTATTATGTGAGCTGTTAGTATAAGAAAAACAACACAGCTCAGGAAAACTCAAGCAGATTGGTGGGGGTTTGTTCCACTCTCCCTTTTCATGTAATATTTTTTAGACAACAATGTAAAAGCTTGCAGAGTCATCTCACTCCTTTAATTGGAAGTTCAATTTTATTTTTTTTACTTTTTAAAAAGTACTCTGTCAACCTACTGTTATCAAAATAGTTCTGAAAATATCCAGTACAGTCCATAGAGCTCAGTTGTAACTGCACTA
Source organism: Burhinus bistriatus (assembly GCA_013397275.1). NCBI lineage: Eukaryota > Metazoa > Chordata > Aves > Charadriiformes > Burhinidae > Burhinus > Burhinus bistriatus. The sequence continues at coordinate 65,454 of VYXH01005877.1, read as the reverse complement.
AGGCATCCGCTATGCTGAGAAAGCCTAAACCTCAGCTCATTCCTCCGATACAGTGCAGCCTAGTTCACAAACCTGGGATAATTTTAATTTTAGAAAACCTTGCTTCGGTGCTATGTTTACTCCTTCTCCCCTTTTCATAATTTAGAAAGATAACCAGAATAGCCACAAGAAAAAAAACAAACCACAACATTCCTTGAGAGAGATCCCGCACAGAAGTTCTAGCAAGGACTGCTATTTTACAGTCAGAAAATAGGGGGCTAGCATGAAAAGTGCTGACACAGTTTTAAGTACAGGGGCATGAATGAGTCACTATAATAATTAATCTTAAAAAACCCTAAAAGTTCGGAGTATATAAAAGGAGCACTTCCTACTTTATGGTTGCAAAGACCAAGCTAACTGGGAATATCATTCTCTGGGGTCCACACTGCTTCTTAAATGAGATTACAGCAAGAGTGATGTACTGTAATACAAGTCGGTGGTGACAAGCAGCACTTTATAGAGCTATCTGTTTGCCTCCATCACCGCATCACACAATGTGTCCCAGGACTCCAATGTGCAACTCCATTTACCACTACATGACAAATGGGCAGCACTTGCAAAAGGCGCAAAGAGGTCCAGATCAGCCGTGTAATGGTCACCACAGATGTACCGTAGTGCTTGAGGGGGGAAAAACAGACCCCCAAGTTCATTAAAGTGACCAGTAATGGATCTTTCAAAATGTGTCTTAGGAATAGTACAGTAAAGGCTAAAATAAATAACTCAGCATGGAAGGCTAATCTGAAATGGTGTTTGATAAATTATTTATAACACAGACAATTGTCTGCATTTAATATTGGCGCTACTGGTAGCATCTTTAAAAGATGATTTATGTGTTGTAATGCCATTAAGCTTTATATGGGCCCACTGCTAGCTATAAAGTCTGCTGAGATTTAGAGAATGAGTTTTAAACTGTCACTGCAACATCATAGTAGATAGAGCCTGTATTAAATCTTTACTTTAAACCTGTTATCTGGAGAGTTGCATTTTGTAGACACTCAAGAACTGATAGATTACCTCTCTACAGCTGCTATGGTGCAAGTCCCAAACAGCACCAATAAGGAACTTTTACACATTATTCTTGTATATGACTTGAATCAAGTTTCTCTTCTCACTTAAGCAATTTCCAGATTTCAAATGCCACTGAAGGAAAAAAGAAAAGAGACTTTCCTACAGATGTGGATATTTCTACATTATATTAATACTATCTTTACTAATAGCTTTTAAACAAGTTTATCATTATGCCTCCAGCAGTAAGGGAGCAGCTGGAATGGCTTTGTGAATATTATTTTCCTCAACATTCTGTAACTTTGCAAGCAAGTTGAACAGATGCCTTTTCCAGATTTAAAAACTGTAGGAAGGATTTACTTTTTTTTTTTTTTTTTAAATTCTTACCAAAGTGAAATGAACACCTTCTGCAGGTCACCAGTATGCTGTTAGATACGTGATACACAGTGCAGTTCTCCAATAGTAAGTCTTATCAAGAATTTGAAGTATAGTCCACAATGAATATTAGTATAGAATGAATATGACTGTAATAATTTTTGTAACTATAAAAAAAATTAAATACTTATCACAACTGTCTTTTACAACAGAATGAAATGTCTTCAAATTATATAATGTAAAAGTTGATCCTACTTGAACTGAGAATCCACAAGACTCACGTGGGAAGAGAAGGGGAGGGAAAAAAAAAAATCAGAAGCTTCAGGAAGGACAATAATAATAAAAAAATAAATCTATAAAGGAGTGTTGGGAATTTGGGGTTAGAGAAGTGATACCTCTTGAAGGACGTAAGCACCTACAGAAGCATAATTAGACTTTGGAAGAGTAATCAGACTACAACATGTGAGAGGATGTGTAAGTCTGCCTGTTGGGAGAAGTTGTGGTAGAGATCAATATGTAACTGGAAGCAATGCTAAAATCTGCTGGCTAAGTCCAAAGAGACAACAAAACTGAGCAGCAAAGTACTTTGTGTTTTTCTTGTAAGGGGAGGTTGGAAGACTCCATTAGGGAGAATGAATTTGGTTTGGCTACCTTTTCAAGTTGGAAAGGGGCCAGCACATGTAATTCAAACCATTCAGGTTTAACCAAAAAAGTATGCATTTCAAGTAGCACCTCATAAGCAGATGAATGACATACCTTGTTGTATAATTTGTTTGTTGTTTGGTGTTTTGGTTTTGTTTTTGGGGTTTTTTTTGTTTTTTTTTTTTAATAGACCTATGCTACAATCAAAAGAGTTTTTCTTTCCCCTTTGATCAGGTGAATGAAATGTAACAGTAGCCAGTCTTTCTAGCTCTCCCCATCACCCTTATTCCTCCATCATCTTTTGTTTGTGCTCTAAAAAGTCACGAAAGAAGTTAGACGCAGAATGATGAGATTTAACAGTCCAAACAATGCAAAACAGCCTATTAAAATAGATACATGCGATAAATATGTAGGATCAGGATTCCAAATCATGGAAAACACGGTTAAACGGATATGCCAAATGACCACGGTACAAAGAAACCTTTACAAGATAGAAGTTGCAAGTAGGAAGAATTAAAGCAACAACCACACGAAAGGCAAAAGGGTTATGAAAATCAGAATCTGTAAGATTAGCAGCATTGGGGAGACACAGAGCAATAAAGCACAAAGATGGGTCCTGGGAACAACCACCAGTTTGTGAATAAAGAAGAATGGGCAGAAGTTACTAGAATATTCCCAGCACGTGATGGAAAAACTAAGATATCTCAAGATACCTGGGACTAAAACCATGCCCTGTATAGGTATAAAGATGGCAGTGCCTCCATTCTGCTGAATTTCAATCATATGCTACTTTGGAATCATGTATGCTCTGAAGAAAAAACTTAAATCTAGAGGAAAATATGTCTTCAAATATTATATACAAGTTTATTGAGTTTTACTGAACAGCTGTTAAAGTCTAAGACAAACAGAAATTTTGTAGTTTCTAAAGCAAAAGTCAGGGGAGGAAGTGAAATAACAACTCTATTACTCTGTGTGTTAAACAGCTAAGTTATTTCAAACCAAGGTAACGTGTATCATTATTTTCCAGTTCTGTCTCCACAGCCTTATTCAACAAGAAACTGAAACGCTCCAAATTCTGAAACATTACTTTCATTCACTTGCAGAAAGGCAAGTGAATGATCCGGTATTTGCACAACAGCATCAAGGACTCAAAGACTATTAAATATGATTAGAATTTTCTCTCCAGAATACATCCTGTTCAAACACTGTGGAACATGCCTTCTGTTTGGAATGGTAACTTTAAATACATTTGTCCAAATTCTAACTTCTCTGCGGCTTTCAAAGCTGGACTTCTATTGAAAAGAAAGGAAGAAAAAGCACCGGCCAGTTTCAGTTACATACATTTCCTGTATTTCCTTGGACAACTGTACTACTCCTCCGTTCATCACTGGGCACTTTCTCAAATGCAAAGTCAACAGAGCCCGTCTGTGCCACCATCACCAATACAGTACATTAAAAGACAAAACCTCAACGTGCTTAAATCCCTAGATTATGAACACATCAGGGTTAATATGCTGCCTGCTTTACACAAAACACACAGAAAAATTAGTTTTGTTAGGAAGTAGCAATCTTCACCACAAATATGTCACGGGCAGGAAATTATGCAAAAAGAAATCAGAGCACAGCACTGACCTAGCAGTCTTGTTAAAACTCAGCAATTTGAGTTTTTACACAAATGTACCCACATTTATTCATTAATAGATCATAGAACCATAGATCAGGTAATTCTTTACTGCATTTGATGTCAGATTTGTTGTAAATAATATGCTAGTAAATGTTTATTTTTCTAACTGTTTTCTACTAAGAACTTTTCAAATAAAATGCACCTTAGTCCCTAATTATTATTCTCAGTGATTACAGTTTTTTCATGTTCGGATGGTAGATGCCTGCAAGCCCAGACTCATCACCACCTCCCCCTCTCTGATATTGTACACCACACAAGTATAATAAACCATGTTAATATTTCATAGCAGTGTGAAATATGCTGGAGTATCAATTCAACATCTGCTGTCTTTAGGGTACTGGTGTCCCGCAGAGACACTTTCAATTTGTAATTGAGTTCTATACTGAATTAATCAGCAGTTTATCTTTTTTAGTAAAATAACATCTTCCCCACTAACCTGGATTTACATTAACAATTTATGCCAAATTACCTGCCAAGGCAAGAAACTTATATGATTCGGAACTACTATTCAATAACATTAGTTCCTACATGTCATTCCTTACATGAAGATTAGTACAGTATGTATTTCCAATGGTACAGAATTAAATTACAAGCTCCTCTCACAACTACGGGATTTCTTTTAACTCTATTCCCATACTCTGAACTAAGAATGAATATGAAAATTCATTTAATCCATCACTTCTTATGTCTGGGTAAAGTTCATGTTTTATTAGGGAACTGATTCTCAAAATAAAAAGAACTTGCTCAACAGTAACAGAGCTGTAAATTCTGCCAGGCTGCACATTCTACTCTGACAGCGCAAGATCCTCAATTTTCTGTACAGCTGCATTACTGTACCTTAGCTACCAGCAAGTAGCCAGATATGTAAACCATGCAAAAGATGTCAATTGAAATTACTATATATTATTACTGCATATCAAAAAATTAATATCCAGCACTAACATGTCTGGCTTCACATAAAGCAAATCCCTGTTCATGTGACTATTACTTTACCTCTGAAAAAAGGATGGAAGGGAATAGAGATCAACATTTTATTTGGAAAAAGAAGTCTTGGGTCCTCTGGTAATTCTTCCTTCCTAATACACCAAAATGCTCCATGAAGCTTATTGGCAGGGAGGGAGCTTCCCCTGCCAGCCCAGGCTGACTCCCGCCCTCCGCTCCTTCCAGTCCACTCTTCCCTGCTCAGACAGAAATCGCACTCTGCCTCCACAGCCCTCGCCGCAGGACTGGCACTTGGGCTTTGTGCCATGTGAAATAGTTTCCAGTATGTTTTGCCTGTGTTCTGCAGTTATGGGAGATATACAAACTGAAACAATTTAAACTGGAACACCTGCTCCTGAGAAATGCATCAAAAATAATTACCTGTCCTATGTCTACCCTGTGCAGTGAAATGATCTCTTAACATGGAGCCCCTGCTTCCGACTACCTTGTCTACATTATTATGTACAAAGTTTAAGTGTTACATTCATAAAGGTGAAGAAATTGTTGCTCTTTGTCATGCAGCAAGGCCCAATTTAAACTAAGGTAAAATTTATTTCCCTCAATACAGTCTGTAAACAGAAAACTAGAAGAAGGTGCTACTGGGTATCACTGGTAACTCGGACTGATATTGTTGGCAGCTTCCCCATCTGATTTCTGCACGGAAATTGTGGTTTGATACATTCAGAAAGCACACCTCAAAACACTTCTCCAGTAATCCTACCCATTCCAGAGCACATCTAGCTAGCACATTTTAAATCAGCCTCATATTTCCTGTTTAATGCTGGTTCCGCAAAGGAAATCAATCCAAGGCACAATTCTGTGAACGATGAGAACAGTACTCACTGTCCAATGTGTCAAGCAGAAACCAGATTACCATAGAATAATTTTAATCTAATCTAAAAATAAGAAACAGCACCATAAGCCTTTATTTTCTGGATGACTGTCTGCACTAACACCTGATATTTACCCACGGAAATTCTTGTCCCTGAAGGATTCAACAATACAGGTACGTAAGGAAAGCATGAAATCTGTGTCACCATGAGCTCTGTCAGAAAAGGCAGTGAAGATATGCCACTAACAGTCTCTGTGATTGTCACTGGGTAATGAAATAAACAGATACACAGAGCACATAAATACTAAGTACTTATTTTTGTTCACGGAGTCAGATTTTTCCCCCCCCCCATTTACTTAATCTCTGTGTTTGACACCAACAGGGGTTCAAGTATCTCAGGCAGGCTCTCCAGCTTAACTCTGATAGTCTGGCTTGATCTCTATTGTCTGCTGTCTGAGTTCAGCCGACAAACCTCCCAGCAAGTGGTCACCTTCCTACGGAGTCATTAAACCTCTGAATGTCAGCTGGTGGGATTAGCCTGCAGACTCCCACACCTGAGCCCTGTGGCAGGGACACAGGCATTTTGATCACCATCACTAATGAATACAGAATTCATATGCAGCTTGTCATTGCTCTTGAGCCTCGAATCACACAGATGCAGACTAAATAAGACTGATGAGACAACTATTGTTGAAGATTAGAGAGTTTTGACAGTTTCCAAAAATAACTCAGTATTATTGTCAGTAGTTAATAAACAAAAATAATACCACCATATTGAGGGACGGTAGGAAATATGAGCACAGAAACATTTGAATGATCTGTGTATCAGCTGTTTAAAAATGGAAGAAAGTGACATGTTTTCATAATATTTTTGTACTATGCCTGATGTATTCTTCACTGAAAGAAGAGTACACAGTGAAAGTTGCATTTAGACTACTTTCCACTTTGACACAGCAAAGACCGTCCACGCACATCAAGCATTTGGAGGAAGCCATTCTTTATGCCTCAGCTTCTTCACGCTGGGGATATGGGGCTCCTCACAAGTACCTCAAAAGTCGGTGGCAAAGCCAGAAACAAAACTGTGGACCAGAAGAGCATTTTGCACGTTCCAGTCCTCTTCCTTCCTGTAATTTCTTTGTGAACACATCTACTCTGACAGCTGCAACTATTAACTGAAAAAGGTTACTACTTCCAACTCCTCCCGTCTGCTCATCATTTCTCCTTTTACAGAGGATTACCCAAATCTGCCAGCTGAATTGCTCATAAGATTGCTCCCTAACCCAAGTTTGTCAAAACCAAACAAGTTAGCAAAAGTAATCACTGCAGAATGACCACAATAGGAAACCTGGCCAATAGGTGAAGGAGTGCAAATCTCTGGCAGGAGAGCAAGATGCAGTTTTTTGGACAGCAGAGCTGCTGCAGGAGGGGAAGTGCCTACTCTCCAAGTAGAACATAGTCAGAACAGCCGCCCCTTTGGTTTTTAATCTGTTTCTACCACTCCAGTCTTTTTGTTTTCATTCAGTACCACTTGATTTCCTGCCGCACTTAAAAAAAAAAAAAGGCATAATAAATGACTGTAACTATAATTTCACATTTTTGGGGTGATCTATTTTAGCAATAATTATTAAATATCTGCCAGACTACCTCCTTCCATTTTTTCCACCTATTCAGTGCCCCTGAACTCATTACAAAAAGATTTACTTCCCTTTCCCTGCAATAGTTCTGCTTTCTGTGGCTTCTACCGATTCTCTTTCTTCTGGATCCTTTCTTTATTAAATCTGTCTGTTTTGATAAAATACAGAAAAGAAACGAAGTTACAAGAAGCCCGTTTCCTTGCTTAAACATGAAGCTCTTGTCAGAAGGCTACAACAGGGCCTCACTGTACATCAAGCAATTCATCTACAGACGAAAAGCTTCTACTTTTCAAACAACAGAAGTCAAATACAAGAATAAAATATATAACCCCCCCCAATCACTCTAGGAATTCAACCACCACAGTATAAATAAACCCAGAATTCCAGCATTTAATACTGTAGACATTTTTTTCCCCCAGATCATGATGGTTTCCATATCTACTGACTCAGAGTATTTCTTCACTATTGTTAACACCAGAAGGCATGAATGCATTTGCAAAATCTGACTGTAAGGTTTAAAAACCATGTGGCTACTCTATTGAAACTCTATTGGAAGAAAAATTGGCTGCAATGAAAGATCTAAGCTCAAAACACTCTATTAGATGTGCTGTTCTTCCACTTATGTTTTTTAAAGTAGATCTATAGCTGCCCACATGACAGATTAATATTGTTCCACAGTAGTTAGGTGCTTGGCATTACATTTTTGAAGCATCTACAGGCCTTCAGGGCTGAAAGTGTTCACATCTTCAGCAATCTATAATGGTTCCTCTAGAGGCCAGCACTTGCTTCATAATGAAACATGCCTCCATAAATCAGACTGCAGAAGTGGCACTTGTGTACGTCACCATCTATCTTCGCAGTTTCTCTGAAGGATGTTGGGTAAAGATCATCTCCCGGCATTGCAACCAGGGAAAGGACCATCACAGTTGGCATTGATAAAGCATGTGCTACTTAAATCTGAAGACACACTAAGTCTATGGAAAAAAACACATCCTGCTGGTGTTAGCATGCCTCAGGCAGTGGTAGAAGCTTCAGCAACTCATCTTCAAAAGGCAGAGAGCCAGGGCTCTAGAAACCTGCAAAAATTGGCTAAGCCTGCAGTCTTCTTTTTTTATTTTATTATTTTTTTATTTTTTTTTTAAGTTGAGCATCTTCAAAGTGTACAATTCTAACTGTAGGGCACAGCAGCTGCCACTGCAGATTTGATCCTCTCAGCTTTTGGCAGCTCTCAACTTGAAATTCTAGCAAAAGAATTTTTCAAGTTGCTATTATTGCCTGTCATGGATTTATAAATATTGTGCACTATCTGCTGTGGCATGGCTCTCATGGGACACCAGTGCATGCCAAAAGCATAACAGAATGAAAAACAGTTCCTATTCTTCAAATAAATGCTAATTTTTTTAACTGTGCTCGCACGATGCGTTTGGTGATCAGCTTCAATAGTACAGAATATATATCAGAGGCAAAAAAGCTGATTGTCTTTTCCAGTAGTATTCAGCTGCTACTTTCATTAAGCTTGTTTAATTACATTCCAGATGCTAATTTGCAAGTCGATACCAGAGGGTGCAGGACAGTTTGCCTTTGAATCATTTTTCTGTGATGTGATGGTCTTGAAGCACACCACTACCCTCCAGTAGCCCTAGCAAGATATTCTGACAATTAGTGCAAAAGAAAGCAGTATTGATCCTGACAGAAAAATATTAATCCTCTACCCATTTTATTAAATTAATCTCCAGGAATTTTAAGTTTATTATCATTGCCATTTCATAGCAAATTTTATGTAAAATATACATAGTGTACTTCAGATTTAATTTGTTTTAATTTCAATAGAAATAGAATTTGTTATTTTCTTACTTTACTAGGAAAAAAACCCTACATCTGACTCGAAAGGTAAGTATTTTAAGCTGGTAGCCACACCAGAATATGAAGAAGTGTTTAAGAGTACAGTTCAGCTTTATTACCTGAAACTTTGCTCGTTTAGTTAATACAATTACTAAATTGTTATTAGGTAACAGAATATCTAGTAAAAACAAAGGAAGGTTACGGTGCATGCAAGTCTCAAAGATCTCAATACCTATTTTCAACAAATTCGTAGGCTGCATTTCTACATGCTTGTTATAACAGTGAATATCTGCTGCCATTTATGGTTGTGTATGAAGACAATTTAATTAGGATGACCTTTCTAAATAGGAGAAGTTGGAGATTTACCAATTTCTGGTGCCTTTTTTGGTTGCTCTTACACAAGGAAAAACTTAAAATACAAGCTTGAAAACTAGCTGAGAATAAAATGAAATTTTTAGTTTCACAGCACAGCTCTGACATTCGTATCTTTGAAAGCGGACTATTATGCTGTAGCTGTTGATTCCAAGGATTTGTAGTCCATATTTTCAGCATGAATAGCACACATGCCAAGTGCACGGTCACACAAGAGGCCATAAAAAGAGACTGTCATTCTTAGAGCAGCATGAAGGCAGGGAAAAAAAAAGAGTCTACCTCTATCTAGGGGTTCTTTCTACCAGGCATCTAGTGTAATGCTACTTACAGAAGAAACTTGAGTGCCTATTAAAAAATATTCCAATATTTCCGATAGCATTTATAAATCTACTAGAGGCCAGAAGTCCAGTGTCTTCAGGTATTACCCAAAACATTGCAGCAACACAGGAATCCTGATCTTACTGCATTTTCATAATTTAGCACACCTACAACTATTTCATAGATACTAATAGAAAAGGAGCCAGTTCCAGGAATAATTGGAATACTCTTTATTACTAACTCTTAAGCAGTTTACCTACTGGAAAACTTCTTGAAACAAGTTTTGTTTTTTTAAAATCAACTGGTAGCACACATCACATTTCTTCATGAGATGTAACAGGGTATGACACATCACTTTAAATTTTAAATTTAATTAATTGGTTTTAGAGAGGAACTCGGTGGACTTATGGGATCATCGCCTGAAAATATACTGCAGTCACACCAACATTTGAAGGGGAGGAAATGACCCACAGCAGTTGCATTACAAACATCTGAAGACGTCTTCTGAAGTAAATCAACTTTTTCCTTTTCCACATTATTCAGTGATAGTAAATAGCTGTAAGATTTATTGTATCTGCATTTTAGGCTGAAATGATTGCAACTGTTAGTCTTACAAGTAATTTTTAATGGGCTCAATTTTGTGTTCATTACTAATTTTTTTCTTTACTCTGAAATTATTAATCAATTGGAATGAGAAGGAGCATTCACAGAAAGTCTGAAGAGATTAATGTGGTTTAAAAGAGGGTTTGACATTACTGAGGCTTTTTACAAAATACGGTCACAAAGCCCTTTAATTGTTTTGGTTTTGTTTTCATCAATAGTCTGCAGATAACTGGATTTTTCACTGTTTAGTTTAGCAGGCACTGAACATGGTGTAACTAAGTGTAAGGAAATACTATACATAATACAAAAATAGTGTACTTCATGCACTCATAAAAAAATAACTGAATAACTTATTCTGATCTTAATCATGACAGTCCAGCTTTTAGCTCTTCTGAATGATTCTCTATAATGAACAACCATTTTTCAATTTTTATCAAGATCATCAGCAAAACACAGACAACCCACAACCTTGTAAGTCTTCTGATAATCAGCTTTTAAGTAGATATTAAAAATAAAAGTGCAAATACTAGTTCTGAACATACCCAATCAACCAGAAATCTACTTGGTTTCATATACTACTTGAGCAGTTTTTTTGTTGCTTTTACAATCATGCATTCTCTTTTCAATATTGAGAGAGAAGGACTGACTACCAAGGGAAAACCAGCAATAGTGACTACGCAAGGGCTGTTAAATTCCCTGAAGTCAACTATAATCAGTAAGTTATGTTTTTAAAGCTTTTACCTACATTCAAGTCACACAAGTTTTCCATACATAAACTTGCAAGAAGCTATACTTCTCTAAATTTATTTAACCTATCATCAAGTTTTACAGCTTTGCAATAAGCTCACATTAGTACATTTTAAGTGCAGAGAAACTAGAGCAGATTTAACTTTTTTAAAGCTTCAAACCTCTTAAATTCTTAGGATCATGAGAATTATTGAGGGAAGAAACACTGAACTTTAAAAAAAAAATTCTTACCTCCATGTCCGGTTTGTATTTATCTTCGAATACTGCCATAGCTGCTAAAGATCCAGAACCTATGGTAACAAAATTAGGACACTTACTTAGCCAGTGTATTTAGCTACAGTATTTTTTTAACAACAAGGTAAGAAATAGCAGCAGCACAAACCAGACTGGAAGTCTATCTTAGCTTACTATACACTCTAAAGTGCCTACCCTGTTTAAGTACAGCACCTAATTCAATTCTAAATTTATAGCTAGTGTACATAGACTTGTCATGGACCCTGTTCTGACAGCCTTTTTCTTTTTACTATTTTGAACACCAAGATATGAAAATGAGGTTAGAAACAGAGAGTTAACTGGATGCCACAGTTTGTAGTTCCTACTCCTCCATTTCTCCTGTCCCACTTTTGTGCCTGGCCACATTAGAGGGTATGTCACTTAATACTAAGACGCTCAGAATGAATAGATTGCTTTAACGAGCTGCCCTGGCACAGTCACCTTTACGCATGGGGATGCGTAAACTAGCAATGGTAATAGGGTAGCTGGCTGCTGCCATCAGGTTATTTCCCATATCTACTTTAAAACAGTTTATTATGCATTTACTTTGTGCCAGTATTTTTACGTTGAACAATAACAGCTGAATAGACAAAATGACAGATAAGAAAACATGAGTTTAACGTTACTTCTCTTAAAGGATGCAGTGCAAGTGTAGCAATGGAACAGAAGCCATCTCTACCCAAAGCACTGTAACTGCAGGTGTTATAAACGTGCTTTTCGTAAATTAATACGAAAAGCAGTATGATAATATTTGAAACGGTAAACTTGCTTTGTTCAGAAAGAGTGAATCTTCAGGAAGATGTCTGTCTGTGGCCCTAATCATATTTCAGAGAGCGCTACTTTTGGGGAGGGAATAAAGTTACCTGCAATTTTTTACTCCAATTAGAAGATTTTTTTGGCATTTATTACTTTTTAACTTGTTTTGCATACTGCTATCTGTTTAGCTGGGTCACAGAGAAAGCCATATTTTCTATTTAAAATGATTTGTGTACATCGCTTGACCACTTCAATGGTTTAGTGAAAGAAAAAGGCAGCGATTAAACAGTTTCAAATGAGGTGTCCTGCTGATTTTATCAAGTCTGCTGAATGTATAATGAAAAAAGAGAAGCTGACAGTGACACTGTTGAGAAAATACAGACTACCTTATCTGAACCATTTAAGGAGGTCCAATTATAGATCAAATTTAAAGGGTAGAAACAGCAGATTTACAGACACAAATCAATGAACATGGTAATCCCAATGAATATGACAGATAGTCCTGTTACAGAATATTGCTGTGGTTGAGGATCATTACCTTTACAGTACCAAATACATCACATCTAAAAGCAGTAGGACACTCTAAGTGTGTACTTGTATTACAGGCAATGACTATTCATTTACACCTTGGAGCAATACATGACTCCATTTTTTAAATGCTGAAACTGTGAATAAAGAAGACTTTTAAGCAACTAATAGCAGAAATGAACTGCTGATACGAGCAGCTGATATCACAGAACAAATCACAAATAAAAGGAATTTTACTGATCCTTCGAACAAGGTCAAAATAAGGTGTGTTCCAAAACAAATACAGGACTTGAACCATAAAATAATTCTTCTTGTGGAATGACATAGGAACATTTCTAATGAGGGGGAAAAAAAGATAAATCTGAGATATGGTCTCAAACTAAGATCACATTCCTTACTACACTCAAATGAAAGCCTACCATAAGCAAAATGGGAAGCCTCAAAACTAGAAAACAATGTTACCCTTGGATAAGGGTGCTTTAAAAATAGAGTACAGAGACTAAGATATGTGCAAGAATGAAAGTATAAAAGGGAGCATCTGACAGAAATTACTGCATTAAAACTACTGACCTAAGAAACAGTAGTCTTAATTTCTTATAACTTCTACTGACAAAAATCAATAATGCAAATATTGCAATAACCTCATACATGGCTTAGACCGGATTCATTCTTCCAGCTCCTTTTTAAAAGAAGTTCCCAAAAGCACTTATGGGCAAGAACTCAGTAAACTTATAAAGAAGAAAAAGGAAAAAGGCAGGGGGAAAAAGGGAGGGAACCTTATGTTACATTACGTGAAGCCCTTAATACATAAAGAATTGTACTGTTAATTATTTATCTCGCTATATTACCAAGGTGCAAATAAATGTGAAATTTAATATCAACTTTGAATAAATAAATGCAGACAGTCCTATAATGTAAGTTTTCAAAGAGCTGTTGTAGGTTTAAATAAATTAAGACCTTCATTTAGACAGTTACATCTAAAAACCACCATCCCAAGAAGGTTCTAACAGAACAGGAAGTGAAGCTGGAAAAGCTTAATAAACTCAAGAGTTTTTTTTTTTCTCTACTGCTTATAAATCCTAAACCTAAGTTTTATAAGCTTGCATTTTAAAAAAGTACCTTAGCCACTTAGTCTCACAGCACAGCTAAGCATTCTCTGAAAGAACAGATTCTTGAATCTTAAACAGCACAATGAAAATTCTTTACTCTTAATAGCACCAGATGTAAACACTGTGTTTTTAGAAACACAGACTTACACTTCTGAGTTCCTGCATCAAAACAAGTCATCTTCTGTTTGACAACAGCAATACGAACTACTTTGAAAAATACTAATGATGTGCATATATTCACCTGTAGCACATGAACTAAAAAAACCTCTCAATCCCCCTATTTGCACTGCTGGTGGACTGAAAGCCCGTCACTTGACCGTCCATGCAGAAATGCAGAAAACCAGCAGCAGACAGTTGCTCACGAGCACAGTTGTGAACTTCACTATCCAATTACACCGACTTCCCTCTACTTGTCAAATTCCATATACGATCCAAACAACCCCACCATGTTCCAAGTAGTTCAACTGACTTGTGAAAGCTATGCATTGTAACAGGAGAGCTGGCAATAACATCTGTGAACTTAAGTAAACATTGGAAGTATGGTTTTCTTATTGCAGTACCTATAAAAGCACAGAAAACTTAGCTATTAAGGGTCTATGGAGAACTTGTTTGTATGTGGGGAAACAGCTGTTCTCTTGTCCATGTATTCGGTGCCCACCAATAATTCATTTTTAACAAGCATGCTCTGCCTTTATGTAGAAACAAGCTTAACTCGCAAACATAATGTCTAGAGAAAGATAAAATCCAAACATTGCAAAATACCATCCATTAATTAGGGATAGATGTTCCCACCTCATGCACACAGTAACTGATTTAAGTCACTAACAGTTAGGATTCAACATTGCTAAGATGCAGCAGTTCAACCTCAAATCTATTAAAACATTCAGGAAAGCTGTGAGATAATGCATCATTAACTAATGTCTTTATGTGAGCTCAGGTTCAGAGTAATACCAAAACAGGTATTTATCTTAGATAACTTTAGTTTGAAATCTCAACAACACACAACCAATGCGAAATAGGAAATTTTCTTTGTTGGATTTTTTTTTTTTTTAAAATGTTGGATGTTTACAACTGTTCTGTGTGTGAGCAATAAGGATAATCAAAACAAAGTGTAACTGGAAAGTCATCATGTATTTGTATTATATAACGTTCAGAAAAAACCCCAAACTTTTCAGCTAGATATTTAAAAACTGTTAACTGCTATGAATGGTTACACTTCAACAACCTTGGAAACAATCATAAAAAAAAAAAATGCCAGATCAATTCCAAAGAATTTATTTTGCATACACTTTCAGTAAGCTATACTTTAGAAACAAATATTCGGGAAGTAATTATATAGCATCTAAATATATAAAAATATTGATTGCCAAACGAATTATAAACAACCATAGAAACTGAGATGCAAAGCTGTATTCTGAGGCAAATGCTTTTCAGTCTGATAGTTAGCATGAACCAGGGAAGTTATGAGACCATAAGAGATTTTATTTTTTAATTCTTTAAGAAACATTGGTCATTTCATAAGTTTTCACAACTAAGTTATTGAAAAATTTTCTGTACTCAACTGTTACAAACTCATTTTAAAAATCCCATTTGGTCTTTACTTGAGCACTTGTACCACTTCGGTATTGATTTAAAGTGAAAGATAATTATTGATACATAGCAAAAAACCCAGTCAACAATAACTTCCACCATGTTTTGCAACTGCAGTAGCTTTTCTAAATCAGATGAACTGGATCTTTTTAGCAGAACATTCACTGAAGACAACTTCTTCTTGCTAAGCACAGTCCATTTACATCACCCAAGGACCTGTTTGCTACCTCAGCCTGCCACACTGGAGAATGTGCCAGAGCCTTGAGAGTAACATTTAGCACTTCCTAATCCATCAGTGTCAGGGCTCCGTGACAGGGCAGTTATTCACACACACTCATTGTTATTCAATTTGCTGTTCACTCTAGGTAAAAATTCGGTGATCTCCACAGCCCCATCGATTGGGATCATTTTTCACCCTGGTTCCTCGCTGAGGGGCTGAGTCTCAGCAGTGGTACTGCTTGCTCTGCAGGACGACATTGCCAATGCATGAAGAGCTGATTTATGAATATGAAGCAACACTGGTACCAGGGGACTAGCTTTAGCCACTAGAGACTACTGGAACATACTTACTGTTTCTGAAAGCTGAACTACAGACTTCAAGTGCTTTAATTTTATGCATGCATTTCATTATAAGTCTTGGCCAGAAGCTTTCCTAGACAAGCCAAGCAATCAGACGATCTTGCATCGTTTGCTGAAATCCGATTTTGTCCTTTGTCAGCATAAACAGTTTAATTTGATGTTTTCACTCCTGAGTAAGCACTGAGGATCTTTTAAATCTCCCTTGCAAGGGAGGATACCCACTCTGTCCACCACAAACATACTCCAGCTAAATAAAAAACACACTCCAGCATATTAAAACAAACAAAAACCCAGCACCTCAGCAACATTTCTGATTTAATACTGAATTTCCAGAAATTAATTGGCCAAAAATACCTACCCTGATTTAATAAACTGCCCTTAGAACACTTGGGCGAAAAAAAACCCCACAAACCAAAAACCAAACAATAGATTAGTCTCAGTAAGATCAAAATACAATTCCAACTACTATCTCAGACTTGACCTTTGATATCTTTTCTGATGTCTCAGTTCTATCTTTCATTTAACTGCCTAAGCAAATCTCTTTACTAAAATACATCCTAGTCACTGGAGAAAGTATCAGTGTACCAGGCGTAGAAAGGTAAAGGACATTTATGCTGAGATGGGCTTTGTTTGACAGCATGGACAAAAGTAACGTGTAATCACCAGCCTCAGAGCTGGTACAGCTGACGGCAAATCAAAGTTTAAGCTACAATGAACTTAATCCATTGCCAGTCTACTTCCTATTTGTTTGAACTTATTCTGCTACTATGTTATTTTTGTGGAGGGAAAGAGCAGTGGCCAGGATTTTCAGAAATGCCGCATTTTTAAAGCTTTTAGAATATAGGCATGAAAGTAACCGTGTACATAAGGGAAACTGTGTGACTTTATTCAGGCAGTCAACTACTAGCAGCTATCAGTATAGACTCAGTTATATTTTTACAGTTAACTACAATATTGAGTATAAGGCAATTATAAGAATCAGACATTTACTTCTTTTATGTATCAAAGGCTAAACAATGACATCAGATGACTGCTACATGGATTCTACTTGCCAAATAAGTAATTTGCCAGTTCCTAAGGTAATGGCACCATCTATTGGTCTAATACCACCTCTGCAGAATGTCTGCAAGTTAATGACAGTTCTCAGTACACAGTTAACCAGATGATTCAGCTGCACTGTTTCAGTAGTGCAAAGATCCAGAAGACAAAGAAAAACCTTTAACATTTCCAAAAATATACTAAGTAGGTGTTTTCTAAGTAATAATAATAAGTTATAAGTAAATATACTAAGTAGGTGTTGGCATCTAGGACACGCCAACCATGAACAGAAAAAGAATAACCAAAATTAAAGTTTTATTTTCTCATCATGGAGTCAGCATAAATGCTGCATCAGACATAAGCTGAACCTGATTTACTAATCTGACATACTTAATTTTCAGATCAATTTTCTTTTCCGATATATTTATTTGGACTCTACATTACACTTCTATAGCTCTACCAAAACCAAGCTTTCATGTAAAATTATCCAAGTCTTCAAAATGAAACGCAAATCTGAAACGATACAGTGTCTTGAGCGATCAGAGAGTGAAAATAATTGCAACCCTGGTTATGTTTGGAATTTTACTTTTTCCAGATATACGATATTCTCAGTAGAGCATTAACCTTAAAAGCCACAGATGAAACTGTGAAAGAGTATTAGTGGCTCAGAAGGTACTAGTTTAACCTCTTACCATTTTTTACCCTTTACTCCCAGATTATTGCCTATAAATCATGAAAGAATTCAGACCTAATCAAACAAGCTCTAGACTACTATTGAAAATACTCCCTTTGCCAAAGACTGGACAATTCTATAATATGTCAAGATGTGTGTGTCCTTCCCTTCAACAATGCATGTTATTTCCCTTCTCAAAAAAATAGGAGGATGATGGCGATCCCAACATAAGAAGGACATGGACCTGTTGGAGCGGGTCCAGAGGAGGCCATGAAGATGATCAGAGGATTAGAGCACCTCTGCTGTGAGGACAGGCTGGGAGAGTTGGGGTTGTTCAGCCTGGAGAAGAGAAGGCTCCAGGGAGACCTTATAGCAGCCTTCCACTATCTGAAAGGGGCCTACAAGAAAGCTGGAGACAGACTTTTTACAAGGGCATGTAGTGATAGGATGAGGGGGAATGGCTTCAAACTGGAAGAGGGGAGATTTAGATTAGATCTCAAGAAGAAATTTTTCACTATGAGGGTGGGGTTGCCCAGGGAACTTGTGGAGGCCCCATCCCTGGAAGTGCCCAGGCTGGATGAGGCTTTGAGCAATCTGGTCTAGTGGGAGGTGTCCTTGCCCATGGCAGGGGGGTTGGAACTAGATGGTCTTTAAGGTCCCTTCCAACCTAAACCATTCTACGATTGTGTAAGTCACAAAGCTTATTATAGCTTATTATTTCAGGATTCTTACCATAGGGACTCTCCGTGCATCCCTCAATAACTAAGAAACAGAACAAGACGTCTAAAGAAACAATTTTATCTAGAGGACATGGACAAAGAATAGTTAGAAGACGTAGGAGGAACGACACGTTAAATTCACAAATCAAGATTAAGAGGCAAACGAAGATTTTGTATTCTGTAATACAGTGCCTTCCTGAATATACTCATAAGAGGCCTCTAATTGGGTTGTTTAGGAAGATCACAGGTAAATGGGTATACGCTCAAGAGCCGTTTCACAACTTGAAATTATTGCTACTGCAAAGTAGCACTGAGGAGTTCAAAAGTTTAATTCTCTCCTGTAGGTATTCTTTACCTCCTGTAGAACTGGGAAGTAATGCAGCAATGTTTCTGCTTTTTAAAGTGAGAAAAACGAGACAGTCCAGAAAAGCTGCCTATGATATGCATTCTGCTACCACAAAATACTTATTTCCACACAAGGATATCCCATATTGTTTATCGTTGAAAAAAAAATAAAATCCAGCAAACAAGAATATATGTACCAAGACTGTATTTTACGACATATCCTGAAAATTGCTTTTGTAATTTCTCTTGACAGGGTAGTACCTAAATGACAAAAAAACATGCAAAAATCTGTAGTTTCAGCTTTCAATACTATCACACTACCCAATCTGAAACTGAGACACATATATGCAATTCTGTGTACATATAGCTCAAATTACTGCTATTACAGAAAACGTTACATAGACAGAAGAGTTGGGGTACTAACACTTAATAACCTGATGCTGGGCTACTGATCCCAGCAATAGATAGAATTAAGCTTCTTTACTGAGAAGCTACATACAGTAGTTAAGACCAATTATTCTATGTAGCAAGTAAACCAGGCGTTGCTTCACTACAATGAAGCACCTTGTGGAGTAAAATACAGCTGCTACTTACTTAATAAAAAATATAGAAATATAACAGTCTCAAAGAGAAGCAAGGCACATTTTTTTCCTAATGAAAACACAGAAAAACTTCAGGCAGAATGTAATTCCCCAAGTGAGACTTTGTACGAAGCATGAGCTAGGACTACCTGCAAATCAAGTTCTAAGGATTTTTTTCCTTTTTTTTTTCCCCCAGCAAGTTTTTGGGAATCCCACAATTCTCTTGCTTTAAGGTATGCTGGGGAACACACAGAGCAAGTTTCCTAACACCAGGTTTTTGGCATCTTAGATTAGGTAGTATAATAGCCCATGGTTTTAAAGTGTTAGAAATGAAACAGAACAGAGCATCTGCCTTACAAATACAACTTTACCTTTGAAGTCTGAGGTCTGTAGAGCTCCCAGCAAACAACGGAATTTAAGTAAAAACACTTTAAATAATAACTTGCAATGTTCACCCTTTTTACCAGGCAGTTGTGTTACAATACTGATGGAGTATCACTTACCCATGGTAACATAAGGCAATTTGTCAGTTGATCCATGGGGATATATGCTGTAAAGGTGAGGTCCCGTGACATCTACTCCCCCTAAAACCAGTGCAGCACCAATGTAGCCTTGGTACCTAGGAACAATGTTTATATGTGAATCTGAAAGTCCACAATAAAGCTGTAGTTCTTTGTAACACAGGGTATGCAGTATGTATTTGAGATTTTTTCCATGATTACACCAGGTACATCTCTGTAATAGAATGACTAATTTTACTATCTGCGAGCAATAGTTTAAATTAAGAAATTTACTAAAATATGGTATATTTCAGCATCAAGCAGAACAAACAAGCACTGGACAAGCAAGCAGGCTGGATGATACATTTGTAACAAGGAAAGAGTTTGGATTAGTTTTCAAGCCTTAAATGAAATTCCTGTGTCTGCAATTAAGTTTTTATTTGGAGACTTCAAAGAAAACATATTCCTCCGTTTCCCCCATGAAATGTTCTCGGCTGGTTTAACATCTTAATTTATTGTTTTGTGACACATTTAAAAAAAGGCAAAGTGCCCAGCAATACATCATTAAGCAACTGAGCCGAATTATTGTCATTTATCTTGATCACTCGGTTGCACAAAGCATTTTCTTTTCATTGCTTTATTTCACCTTCCTGGACACTTTCCAACAGCTTGAACAATATTTTTAATTGAACACATTTGTTTCATTCTTTCCTTCTCTTTCAACAGCAGCTTTTACTTCTGCAAAATACAGTACTAAGCAGTACTGGAATACTTCAAGGTTTGGACAGTATACCCTACGGGCACATTCTTTGTCCTGCT
This sequence comes from Burhinus bistriatus, assembly GCA_013397275.1. Taxonomy (NCBI): domain Eukaryota; kingdom Metazoa; phylum Chordata; class Aves; order Charadriiformes; family Burhinidae; genus Burhinus; species Burhinus bistriatus. Next base: position 44,870 of record VYXH01005877.1, on the reverse strand, counting down.
GCTAGTTAGGAAGTTCAGCTGCCATAACAGTCTGTGACTAGTCAAACAATCAAATAAAATCTTAAGATAACTGTAGTACAACTTCCAACCATTTTACTCATTTATGTCACTATACCACCAGCAGAGTTCTATATCAACAGCAGTGGGCTTCAAATGGTTAAACAATTTATTTTTTTGAAAAATACATTTTGAGGTAGTGATTCTATTACAAATCATGTGAAATTCTCAATTTTACAAGCTTGCACATTACAAGATTTTTACTGGTCCAGCCAGCTCACCACCCAAGATACACAACAGTTTTCACGTGCGTCATCAGTTTATTAAACTATTGTACTTCTATTTTTCCATGTAAACACTAGTAACACAGTACAACTATAGTATTGACTCTGTAAAACACCATAGACTTGATTTCTCTTCCATCTCAGCTCAAAAGCAAAGAAGCAAAGAGCAATTATTAGATCTTTCCTTAAGCCTTGTCATGAAGGTTAAGTAGGCTAAGGAAGGACTCTCCACCACAGGAGCTTGAGACTTATGTGGTGGTTTTAATAGCATTGTTAATAAATAAGAAACTCATTCCGTTACCTGAAAAGCATTTGCTTTAGCATTCGATTAGCTGTGACAACTCTTGGAAGTCTTCCAGTAGATAGTGAATGGAGCTCCAGATTGGAAGAAATCAGTTGAGTTGTCATATCAGTATCTGCAGCTGTTCCTGCACCACAACAACTGAAAAATATTACAAGCAAGTTAGGAAAAGATGGGGAAGGCAGGGGAAAGAAGTAACTCTATGCTTTATCCAACAAGCAAAAATTTTCTCATTGTAAAACTGAGGAAATTAGGTTGTCATACAGTCAATATTTTCAAAGCATGAAACAAGACAGCCTGTTTAAGTACAAATGAAATACTCAAAACCCCCAAGCCTTGCTAATAAACTGTGATTTTAAAGTACACCTTAATACTTGCTGTTAGCAAAGGACATGGCTAAAAATCCCAACACTATTACCAATACTATTACACCATAAACAACTTTAATACTTACTAGATATTAGGTGAAATGAAGTGTATTTTTGAACAGTTCTTGTCAGCAACAACCATTCCTTCAGTCGCTCTTGTATCTGCTCCGAGAACTACACCATCCTACAGAAAAGAGAGAATTATTCCCAAAGTCTCGATATCCAAAGGGGCCCTTCCTGACACCGACAGCAAGACCACCACCGAGGCCCGGGGGGCGGGGGGGGACAGCAGCCCGGTTGCGCACAGGCCGGGGCCGCCGACCGTGACTCAGCACCGCGGAACCTCCGCATCGACCCGCGCCGGGACGCCGCTTCCCAAGGAGGCGGCCGCGGGGCCGAGCGGCCTTTCACCGGCCCCAGCTGAGGGGCGAGGGGCGGCCGCGCCCCAGCCCGGCCCGGCCCGGCTNNGCCCCGCCTCTGCCTGCCCGCGGCCGCGAAATGGCGGCGGTGGCGGCGGGCTGAGGGCAGCGCAGGGGAGGGAGGGCGGGCATCGCGGGGGTACCGGCCCGGGGGCGCTGGGGGCTCGGATGTCCCTGCAGGGGATGCGCCTGGCTTTGGTTCTGCCCCGGGTTGTGTCGGCATCAGCCCTTCGTGCTTGGGGCCTGTTGGTGGTGTGGCGGCGGGCGGCTTTAAACAAAATCCTCTGGTTTCTGAGGAAGGGGCCTTGTCAGATGCGCGGGCAGCAGGCGCCGTGCGTGGGGCACGGGCGTCACTTGGATGCGGAGCGCACAGGGTCTAGCACGGAGCCGTTAACCGGCCGTGGGTGGGAGATGGGGAGGGAGGGAGTGGAGGATTCATCCTGGTGTGGGCCTGGAGGGGTCTGAGCCCTGGGCCGCGGGCGCTGCCGGGGGGAGCGGGAGCGCAGCCTGCACAGACCAACCTCAGTTTACGCGTGGTTTATACTGGGCAGTTGGCGCGTGTCTGTCCTCTAGCACCAAACGAGCTGCCTCACCCCATTCCTCCGCCTGCTCATCTCCTCGCCCTGATGGGCTTCAGGGATCGCTGGTCACAAAGGTGCCATTGGTCCCTGGGCACAGAACTGGTTGGAGCAGGGAAGGACCGGAAAGGCCAAGGTGCTTGTACAGGCTCTGGCCGTGCATTCGTGTGTAAACTGGGGCTGTCTTACTATTCGTTCCTTTGCCTTTGTTTTACCATATTCAAAATGGCAGTAATGCTGCTCTTACTGGGCTATGGGACTTGTCTAATGGGTTTTGTAAAAGGCTTTGAGGCTTTCAAAGAACATGAAGGGATGGATGAAGAACAAAAAGGAAAAAAAATCCCAAACTTCTCTGTTTAGATCTAACAAAGGACCTATAATTGCATGAGAATATGCAAACCTACTTAAAATTGCTGTGCTGATAATGTAATGGTTATATGGTGAAAGAAGAAAGATAAATGCCCCTTTTCAAAATTAGGGAAGTCCTGCTGTATGTCAAGGAGGTCAGTAAAATTAATTTGGTATTTTCGGGGTAAACCAATCCGACCTCCATTTTAACTTTTCCTCCAGCTTACTGACCTGTTAAAAGGAATGGCCTCATGTATCTGCAGAGATAAGAACTTGGGGCAGCTTCTCAAGCAAGGATGCATTTTAAAGCAATGCAGACGTGGTGTTAGATTTTTCCAAAGTCTATCACATACCTAATTTGCTCTCTAGATTTCTAAGTGCCTGAAATGAAAAATCTTGTTCAAAAAAAAAAATGCGTTACTCGTTCCAAACATTAAATGTTAATTATGGGGCCCTCTCTCTTCAAGAACAACACAAGAATGTAAGTAGTGCATTGGCTTCTTGCCTAAAGGAAACTTTCTCCAAGTATTTTAACGGGTAAAGTGTCTTCCTTCTTGAGATAGTTAATGCTCAGAACACGACATCGTTAGAGTAGGTGGCGTTGCTGAGAGGAGCAGGCCTGCGTTTCATTCCAGGAGCAGCGATGTCTCTTGCATCAGAAGTGAGTCAGACATCTTGCAGACTCCCTCTGAACAGTACCCAGTTAGCAGATGGCCTAAAAATGAAACTAAGGTCCCACGTGTCCACACCAAATCTACATGTCTGCGGTGTCCCTCCTAATTAGTTAAAAATGAGTGTTCTCCATCAGTGTGTTATTCAGATGAAAGTACACAAACAAAAAGGGGTGGGTGGGCGAGGCTATTGTGCAATGTCTGCCTTTTCCTCCAATGCTCAAAAATACTTGCCAACAGGAGGGAACAAAAACAGCCATGGTGAAGAAAACCAAAACCCAATCTCTTTCTTGATTGTGCCAGTCTTGCAGCAAAAAACCACCAGCAGTATTCAGACTGGAGGAGCTGCAGAGCCAAGCGTGGCACGAGCCCCTGCCAGTGAATAGGAAGGTCCTGCAGTGAGGTAAGAAGGAATCAGTTTATGTTGGGGATAGGGAAACAAGACATCCTGTGATTTACAAGCTCTCACTGAGGACACTTTGCAGATGGTGAACTGTGTGGCACGCTGACACTGCTCAAAGTCGCTGTGGCGCTGACGAGCGAGGAAAGGTGCCTGGTGCTCGAAATCTGGAAAAAGGAGTGGAGGTGTCTGTTTTCCTAAGTGCCCTTTGGTTTCTGTTAACCATCAGAAAGCCGTGTTGGTCTGTTCTGTGCAGGGGACACATTACTAAGCTGGTGGAGCTCCAGTGGTCACTTTTTTGGCCTAGGCTACGTTGGACAGAATGTCCTGTGTGCAGATGCATTGCTGCTGTGTCCTGCAGGGCCCAGGTGAGGCTTGGCTGCCTGGTTTGAGGTGGAGCACAGTGTACTGAGAGCATTTGTTCCAACAGACCACAAAAGACCATCTTTAAGATAAGCACACAGAGAACCTGCACTCTGCGCTCTCTTCTCCCACTTCTTTCAGCCCTCGAGTAACTAAAATCCTATTTTCTTGTACACCGGTTAGGCTGGGAAGCTGTCTGAGAGAAAGAATATCCTGCTGCCAGATGCTCTTTTTTTATTCTAACACAGTTGTTTTTCTCTTCACTTGATAAAGTTAAAATAAACAGTCTCTGGGGTGAATTACAGGCGTCAAAATTGGATTGGCATACAAACTATAGAGCAGTTGGTGGTTGGGAGTCTGGGGAAAAAGAAACAGCAGGTTTTAGCTAGAGGGGACAACAGCTTTATTTCCCTCTTGGTCCTTGACAACTAAGCAGATGTCCTACAATTATTGTTTTACCTTCTAGTAATATAGTGGCTTTTCCTATCCTCCCAGGTACGCGACTGGCTCTTTTGCAGATGTGCAGGTACATCTCTTCCCTAGTTCAAAGCCATCTTGGTGCACCACTAGCTCCATCTATTGCCGGTTAATGGCTGGCTGAGATTCAGACAAATGCTTGTTCCTCCCTCTCAACTTTATAGGATACCTATTTGCAGTCCTACTTATGAAGATACAACCGATGGTCTTAAGAATAAGATCTTTTCTGAACATCTTACATGGGCTTTTCACACTCGTCGTATTGCAAACTTTGCTTCTGGGTTGATACCCTCCACTGTATACACAGATGTCTTGTTCATGTTTTCTGCAGTCCTTCGGAGTCCTCAGGTGCAGGTGTTATCAGGACCACTAACCCCTGACACTGCCCTGCGTTCCTCTGAACAGATGATGGGGTAATGGGTGGTGTCACTGGGCATAGCCACTATCGCTGGGTACCCACTACACTAGGTTGGAAGAGATATAATGTGATGGTCCGGTTCTGAAAAGTTTGGTAAGTCTAACAGTATTAGAAGAAAGCACACTGGGGAAAAGAGTGTCAAGTTAAATAAATTTTTAAGGTTCTGGGCCAATATACAAAGGAGTGCTTGCGTGGTCTCCTGACAGACAGCATGTGGTGTACTTAGCAGTTTCTGTTTAGCATGAGGAAGTTCGTCTGTGCACTGTCTGAAATAGCCTCTTTGAAAATCTAGGGCTACATGCTTTCAGGGCTTGCCCTCACTTGGTGGGATGAACTGTCCTGAAGACTGAAGAATGCAAACTTTTCTCTTTATTTTTTAAAGCAGTTCTGAAGTCTGTTTCTAGCCTTAACAGAGCTGCAATCCAGGTTTATCATCCTACAAGACATCTGACAGGGAAGTTAAATAGCACTCCAGACACATTTTTTTAAACTTACTTGGGATACAAGGAATGTTAGTGTTTTTCTCAACAGGTGGACATTCAAGCTGAAGCCTATGTCTTTACACTATGTGTGTATACGTAATGTATAAACTCCCAGGTATTTTAGTGTCTGCATTTACACTCTGCCTGGTTTCCCAGTTTTGTATTCAGTGCTTTCTTTGTGCGTGAGTGCCAAATGACATCTTAAATTCTTGGACCTTATTTAAAGAGACATTGGGTAACTTGGAACATTTAACAAAATCTTCAGTACAACTTTAAGAAGCTTGCACCTGCTCTTGCAGTATGAAAGACAAACATGCTGTTTCTTCAGGGTAACAAGTGTAAATCATCAGTCAATTTTTTGCTTTCTAGAATAAGGGAGTTGCAAAAAGTAAAGTCTTAGCAGATGAGGCTTTTGATCCCGTAGAGACAGCATTGGTTTTATGTAATGGGTTAGAGTGATGGACAGTGAGTTTCCATTGTTCCAGCACTCTCTGATGGAATAACTTGGCATCTGTTTGTTGAGCGTCCTCAAAGGACAGCCAGGCAGCCCCGATAGCCACAGTCAGCCCCAGAGCTGCAGGCACTGAGGCACTCTCGACTCTGTAGTACGGCAGTGAAGCCTGCAGCACTGTTAGGTAAAGTCCGCAAGGATCCCAGTATAGTGCTGGTGGGAGTGTGGCACCCAGTGGCTTGTGGCTATGGGACTGGTGCCTACAACCGTTCAAAATGAAAGGTGGCAAATCACCCCTGGCACATACATGTGACGTGACAGTCAATTAGAGAAACCTAAGAAATGTTTTCTTGTGCTGAGTAGCCACACTTGTCTCTCTGTTGCCTGAAGTCCGGATCACTGAATGGCTGACTGCCCTTACGCTCGATGTCTCTCTTCAGAACTCGTGGGAGAATATACTGGGGCCCTGCACCATCCAACCCTGCATCGGACTGGTTTTCGTTAGAGCTGGCTGGAGGCAATGCAAATTGTCCAGAAACTGAGAGCACATATTGCAGTGGGGGGCCCGAACCCTGGTCATGGCTGTGTCTTGCGCATATTCCAGCAAACACTGGTTCCCAAACTGGTCAGCAACTCCTGTAATGTCCCAAGCTGAACTTGTGTTAGGAGTGGAGCCAGGCAGAGAGATAATCACTGAACTGGAGAATAAACGCACCATGTGTCTCTCCTGTTCAAAACCACTCTAATTTCAAACATCTTGCCTCAACAACGATCTGTTAACAAACTGCAGGCCAAGAATCTGTCAGAAGAATTTAAATACAATTCTGACAAGATCAGAACTAGATAGACTGAAATTTTACCAACCTGTGGCTAAAACAAAGCTAATTGAGTAAGTGCTTGCCTGAGTCAGGGCAGAAGGTGATCTCTCAGGGATCTTCCTTATTGTGCAACTGTAGCTTCCAAAAGCAGGAGATGTCTTTGAGGTGTTTAAACTCATTACAGGAAATGGGGAGTTGGCCTGAGTCCAAGAGAGTGTCTTCATTACTTTGAAAGCTGAAAGAAGAGGTTGAAGCTGGGAGCAGGCAAGTGTTGCAGTCAAGAGGATGATGCACTGGAATGTGAAGCAAGTTCCCAAGAGTTTCTGAAAGAACTGTTTTCTGAATGGTGAAAAGCAGCTGGCAGAGGTGTAGACACAAGAAATAGACTGTCTCCCTCCAAGGGAGGGGGACAAGTGAAGTGCCTGGGGAGCCCTTTGCTTGCCTTCAGCTAAATGCTATAGGATGCTAGAAACTCGAGGAAGTCCAGTGCTGATCTTACACTATTTTCTAGCATTATGATACCCAAATCATTATGCTACTGTCTATCACTTGTCAATACTGTTTAGGAGAAGTGCCTGAATTTCTGGTGTTCTGTTGACAATTGCAAAAGTCCTTCTGTTAGTAGTGTTGGAATAAGTTTTCAGCTTTATTTATGTTCTGGCAGAACAAGCTGGCAAAACTACATGAGTTGGAAGAGGAGGAAGAGAGTTTCAGGTATGAAGAGGTCTCTGTGCCACTCCCTGAGATGCTGCTGCATGTCCTTAAGAGGGATGTGAAGTGGGAGTCTCCATCTAGACTGTGAATGTGCATTTGAGTTGACTGAACGTGACTGCAGAGGTACAGCCGTTATTGAGACAGGTTAATCTTACCGACATGGTAACCTGCAAGTGTTCACATTTGCAGAACACATTGGGAGCTGCGGGTAAAGGCTGTATGTATATTATGGCTGTAACCTGCTGTATTGCAGGAAGAGTATCTCCTGTTTGCACTGAGGAATACCACTAGATGCGAGTGAGGTGGGAAGAAAAATACAGTGGGAATGCTGAGCAGTGAGGACCCAATCTTAAACTGGGGTGACGGGGAGCTGGGCAGGCAGGGGTACTGCAATCCAGCAGAAAACTGCAGGGAAGTCGGGTGTGATGCCTGGCTCTTGAAAAACAACCTGCTGCAGATGCTGCTGTTCTTGCAGGTGTGTGTCTCATTCAAATGGACAAGTGATGATAAGCCCATAATACTGCTTTGCAGCTGAGTCTGTGTTTCATCCCATGGGACCCAAAAGGCTTTTGTGTTCCCTGGGATCACAACAGGAACCACCAAACATCCTACAGGTAAATTAAGAGTAGCTCAGATACTGATGGCAGCTGATCAACTGCTGAACTGATCATTCCAGCCTCACAGGATTAATTATCTGGCACTGGGAAAAAGCTTCACTCTGTACCTGGTGGAAGCAAAGACTCACATCCTTTTTAAGCCAGAAAAGCCATAATTACTTTTCTTACCGCTCACTGTTGCTTTGTATAAATAGCCATAAGGTATTTTAAAGAGGCTTTTGTAGGTCTGCTTTGCTGGGCGAGAGCACGTACTGCAGGGAGGTGCTGTGAGTCCATGGCCAGCCCGGGGAGGGTCTCCAGGGAGGCACCGTGGCCCCAGGGGACAACTGTGTCCCTCAGGGCTGCCCACGCCTTGGCTCCTTGGGGTGCTACCTGCGTGTAGGCACGCGTCTCCCAGCACTGGTTGTTGGATGCACGTATTGACGTTGCACAGTGTGGGAGAGAGCGAAATAAGGGGAAACCTCCTTGCAGCTGCCTGTGCTAATCTGACCGAAACACGGCTCCAAAACTGCAGAGACACCCAGGACTCAGCCAGGCACAACACGCTTCCTCTTTCTCAACATCTGTATTTCTGTAAGTTGATGTGGAACTGCTTATGCTGGTTGTTTGTAGACCCTCCCTTCTGCCTTGTGACTGACGTGAGTAAATCCTGTAAAGAGATGGTTTCTCTATTGCCAGGTTCCTGCAGCGAGAACTTGGGCCATCTGCTTAATGGTCTGTTGCGTTTCTGGTCGCATGGTGCTGCAGTACTGGCTGGAGCTCTGCTGTTGTGCAACAGTCGCGTATGGAAAGCTTTACCCTTTAATGTGAAAAATGGGAAAGACAGATGCAATCTGGGTCTAACATGGTTGTTGCACTTATTTCTGTCATCTCCCAGGAGCTCTCTTGCTGCTGCTGCCTTTCCTCACTCTGTCCGAGCACCAGAGCCACTCTTTTCACCTGATAAAGCAGATGCAGAGTCACTGTCCCCCAGAGCGAGCTCCCTGCCTCAGGGCTGTTACTCAGGATCTCCGGAGGATATAAACCAACTCTCCGTGATGTTTGTGAATCCAGGCATGTCGACTGGCCCCATTGCTTCAGGATGCGCTGCACAGGACTAACAGTTCGCAAGCTTTTTACTAGCCATGATTACAGGTTAACGTAGATCCACAGTGGGTGTCTGGTTAAACCAGCAAAACCCCTTTATTAGAAAACTATGGAAAAAGGATATCAGAGAGATTTAGTGTTTCAAAGAGGATCAGAACCAAATGCCCTGTCTTGCTGGTAGGAGGATGGGAGATTTAGGAGTAGTTAGTAGCTTGAGAAAAAAAAAAACCAAAGATGAATAATAAAGGCAGGTCCTATTTTTATTATTAAAAGTTTCCTGGCTACACAGATTTGTTATAAATGATGGCACTAAATAGGCAGCCGTGCCCAAGCTCCCCTGAAAGGCTCTCTAATACCAGCAGCTGATGCCCTACTGCGCAGGGACACAATTGGGTCTGTTCCTCCAGACAATACACCTGTCATTGGGAAACATAAAGCTGGCAATTAGCAGAGGAGGCTCTGTGTTGTGCTTTCATCCCAGACAATAAGAAGGGCCTGGAAGAGTGAGATTAAAGCTGGCATGTATGCAAGAGATTGTCGAAACAAACCTCACTGAGACTTTGGGGCATTTAAGAAACAAAAACAACAAAATGAAACCTTGGCTAAGTCTAACTCTACAAACAAGTCTAGAAAGCAAAATAGCACTGGAATAGGATCGTTGGCCTTAGAAATATAAGCCGGGGGTTGTGGAGGAAAGACTTTCTTCTCAGCGGAGATGTCCTGTAGTTGTCAGCGGTGTATCACAGGAAATAAACACCAAGTGGGGTTCTGCGCGCTGAAGCTGCAGTGGGAGTGCTGCATTGCTTCACCAGGACTAGGACTAAGCACCAGCATCCATGGAACAGACATTTTACCCAACGAATGAAAGTTCTAAGCCCTGGGCAATACTCCACACTTGGCACTCTGAATGTTTAAAAGTCTCCCAAAGTATTAACCCTACAAAGGCCCTGAAAGCAATGCAGCAACACAAGAAGTCTCAGCCGCTTCTTGTGACCGGTACTGAACTGGAAGGGAAGCAGCTGACCCCCTCGGCCATTGTAGAGCGCACTACTAGAATAAACTGATTTGGTCAGCAAGTCTCAAACTTTTTTCTGCTGGTGCAGGAGTTCTTCCAACTCGCGAGCATCAGGAAAGCCACAGAGGTAAGTTAGGGAAATCTTTTCCTTGCTAGCAGTTCCATCTCCCCAGGCATATAACTTACGATTGCCATATGCCACAAAGTAGTGTCTGCTGTGGGTCTCCAGTGATCGATCCTGCCCTGTACTTTCAGCAGTGCACGAAACAGGGAGAGGAGACACAGGTACTCACTGCGGAGCTCTTGCACGGCTCCCTGTTTGCAAGCGGTTGAGTTGTGACTCGTGTGCTGAAGGCAGGCCACGTTGCTGATAATGGGGGCATGGTGGGGTGAGGACTGCAGGCTGAATTGTGTGTTTTGCTGCGTGAGGAGGTGAGCTGGTACAGACAGGCTCTTGAGACCTACATGCGTGGGTCGCTCTGTCCCCTTGGGGAGGTATGGCTCTTCCTGCCTAGGAACTTGTGCCCTCTCCCCTCAGCTTCCTGAGGGACATATCCCTGACGTACCAGACTCTTGATGTGAAGCTTGTAGCATCAAGAAATTTGGTCAAGCCTGATGTGACAGACTTGAAAGGAGAGGGGGAGAGGAAATTGAGAGAACTAGACAAATAATGGGATTGCCAAACATGCAGGTGTCTGGCCATAAAAGCAAATCAGCGTAGACCTTTAGTGTACAGAATAAGGACGCTTGTTTGGAAACCTGAAGAATTAGCTTGAACACATGTCCTCCTGTCTCTCTCCTGCAGAGCTGTGAATGTGAAATTGCATCCACGATCCAAAGTTCAAAGAGCAAATTGTGCACTTGATGACTGCTGCTAGCTGGCTTGGCCGGTCAGCCGTTGCTGTGTAGCTACAGACCAGTCTTCTGGGTAATGTGCGCGTGGAGGTTGGGTGGTGATGCTGGGACTTTGTCCAGAGGAGGTGGAAGAGTTGTCCAGATTTTTCCAGGCACTGCTGCTTCTGATAGCTTGATCCCTGTGAGAACGATAACGTGCGTTAACAGCTTGCTTGGAGTGACAGACATGGGATGTCCTGGACTGACATCTCCCTGTCAGCTGGAACAGCGGGAAGTCGTGCCATGACCAGATCGCTGCAATGGAGTGTTAATTGCTTCCTGAATACTGATGAATCTTCTTTTGGGAGAGCTGACCTGGAGGTCCTGCAGGAGCAGAAGCCAGCAGCCTTTCAGCCAGCTGGAGTTCACGGGACAGCAAGCTCCCATGTCTCTTTAGACACGGGAATCTCAGGGGTGTGGGAAGGAAAAGGAGAGGAGCTTTAGCACGGAAGTGTCTGTTCCGGGCATGTGTTAAATACACAGTCTGAGAGCACACTCAGAAATCCATCAGTCCTGTTCCTGTTTCAGTGGTAGACTGTCCATTCTCAGCCTTAAGCCTGCCACAGACTTTTATGTGTGGAAGTTACAAACCGCCCATTTGCAACGCCCTTATGCTGGGGTGAATGGCGTTCGGTGGAAGGCTTTGGTGGTGGAACTGGAAAACAGAAGTGTTTTGGCCCCATAGAAGCAGCTTGGAGTTTTAGTTTCTACATGTGAGAGATATCTGGGCTCTGTCTGCCCTCCTCAAGGAAGTGCCTGAATTGGAGGCAGCAGAAGGCTCGAACTCATACCCGTGCGCTCACAAGCAGCCCAGCTGCCCCTTTTCAGGTACGCAGCATCAGCCGAGAGAGAAGCAGCAACTGCTTCACTCTTCTGTCTTAATAATAAGTAGTTGGACAGTCAAAGATGGTTTATTGGGATGGGGACTCTGTGCTTTCCGTTCCTTCCAAACCTTACACCAGAAGTATCCCTTGCAGAAGCAGAGAAACATCCATATACAGATAAATAACGGTACCAAGGAAGCTTTGAAGTGCAGAAGCAGTGCTGGTATCAGTGTGAGGCATCAGCACCAAACAGCAGCTTGTGAAATTTTCAGATGTGTGAAACTGTAAAATAATTGAGATGCAGCAGGCGGGTGACATACTTTCACAGCCCCAGTACTGGGGTAAGTCTTCATCTCTTCTACCACTGCCTCCTAAGTCAACAGTTGGCATCTACGGCTGGGCTAGGGAACTGTTATTTTGAAAGAATTCTGCAAGGGACAGGTTTGCAACACGACCTAGTGATCTCTGACACACACAGCACTTTATTCCATTTTTCCATGCATCTTCCGTAGACACATGGCTTTCCACTTCACTTGGCAAATACTTGATTTATAAAGATTAACATGTTGTGAGCCCATGTGCTGGGAAGCTCTTCCAAGGGTTGTGTGAAAGATGTGTCTTAAGGGTGGCAGATCAGGGTTTACTAACTGGTAAGGGTAACGCTCCTTAAAATGCACCTGAGCTGATTTTTTAAATTGACTGCATGTAAACAGAATTGCAACCTATTTAAAAATAAGCTAACCCAGAGTGACAGCATCCCCCAAACTGCGCAACACAATTTGCCCTTTGCTCTGCTGCTTATTAGAGAGATTTACAGGCATTAAAAGTACATTGGGATTTTACCATCTAGCTGTCCCAAGGTCATATGTCTGCTTGCCAAGGTCTTCTTGCACTTGATGGACACCTCTTAACTCTAAGAACTCTGTTATTTCTAATTTATTTTGAGATATATGAATGGAGGCTGACTTTAGGGACTGCAGTTGCCTTAAGGAGACAGCTGACTGGCTGGAATATTTGCTTTGTGGGAATTAGTGCCGATACAATGATGAATTACCAGCACTGGTGGCAACGACTCTGCTGCCATGGCAAGGAGCAAACAGATGGCAGTGCCCGTGTGTGCGTGTGGCTGCAGAAAATCCTCCGGAGAGCTGGGAGGTCCAAAGGAAGGATCCAGCAGGCCAGGCAGTAGCCCCTGCTTTCTGACTTAATCAGCAGCCCAGGAGCCTGCGCTCTTTGGGGCCTTGTAGGTGAAAGGACAATGAGGTGCCAATTATTAGCTTCCGCTTGCTGGCTGTGACCTTTCCTTCGAAACGCTGGCGAAGCGTTCTTGCCAGAGTGTCTAGAGCCATCCTTGATGCCAGGCAAAGCATCAAGTCTTATTTGAAAGTCCAGTGTGTGATTATGGAAGTTAGTTCACATTTAAATTCAAAGAATTTGTGTAGGTGAGATTAGAAACTCAGGCAGCATTCCATGAGCATGGGAAACTTTTCTTCACCTCTCTGCATGTTCACAGAGGATGGTTTATTTTTATTGCTATAGAAAAGAGGAATGATGCTGTAGGCTGTGGGCTGGATTCCATTTCTAATGCTGCCAGAAAACTACATTTAGTGCTGTTGCAAAAGGTGTTTAATTCTGTCCAAGACACGGACATATAGAAAATCTGCTGGAGAACTCGTAACTCTTACTAGACTTAATCCAACTGTAAGTTTGAAAAACACTTTGCACTTTTTCTCTGAAGATCTTTGGTGTAAATTTGGGGGTTGCCTTATACCCTTTGCTCCCTCCATCACCGAGGGAAGTAAGATCCGGTTTTGGCTAAACTGCAGCGAGCTGCAGAGCCCTCTCCCGGTGCTGCCATGCTGCCTCGCAAGCCTTTGGCACTCCATGCCGCGCCGTTGGTGAGTGCCAAGCCATTTCCCAACTGGCAGCGGTGACTAAGCAGCCCAGGGCAGCTGCCTCCAAGGTCCATTCTTCTGTGAGAGATTTATTGCAGCGAGCAGAGGTGCTGGGATGTGATTATTGCCTTCATTCCCAGATGAAGACCCTGAAGAACAAAAGCCAGTTGCCTGTGAATCCATGGTGTGATTCAAGCATTCACTTGGAGGGGAGGAGTGGGAACTGTGTGCCTGTTGCTGTAGCAAAAGTGAGTGGGCATTAATCAAAAGAGCTGCTCTGCCCTGCGAGGTGGGGAGCGCTGCCGGCCCGTGGAGGTGGCCTGGGCCCTCCAGGCTTCACGTCCTCCCCAGGGCTGCTGCGGGACTGGGAGCGAGGAAATGCCGGAACGCTGAAGCTGCTCGGTGAGGAAATCACACGAGGGACGTGCTGGTTTGACTCTGCCTTTCAGCCCTGCCCCTGCTCGCTGTATCAGCCCCGCTCTTTTGTTTGTCCTCCCAGACATCTCCTCTAGAGCTGACCTTCACCTGAGCACGCAGATATTAGACTCTTGCTACTGCGAGGAGCCCCGGTAACTCCCCCACCGCTTGATTTTTCTGCCAAGACCACGTGCCAGATTTCCCGGGAAGCTTTATCAGGGACTTCCATGGAGAAGTGATTGCCTGGGAAGAAGATCCCCCGCGCTGCAAGCAGGGGTTGCGGAGCGGGGAGGATTGTGAGTGCTTTTCTGTTAGTGGGGGTGAGGCTGTTGGGAGCGGAGCGTGGCTGGCGGAGCCGTCCTGGGATGGGGGTGCGGGA